>JACRUU010000005.1:19617870-19655370 GCA_030449085.1 Kryptopterus vitreolus | reverse complement strand
GGTGTGTCTGTCTGGCGGGATGGACTTGATCCTGATGTGTTTTATCTGCTTGATGGGCCTGAGGCTTGAATAAAAAGAAATCACTGCTTGATTATGCATTTTAATAATAAAGTAACACATTTCATAGTAGTCTTGCTTTAATTCCATCATCAGTTTGCTATGGACTCTGAATATATTGAGCGTTTTGGAGTGAAATTTGACATTTGCAGTCTGTGGATGTGTGTAAATTCAGAATAATCTGTAATAGTCGCATTAAAAGATCACTATAAAAACATGACCTTTCTATATATATATATATATATATATATATATATATATATATATATATATATATATATATATATATATATATATATATATATATAGCAAGCACACACACACACACATACACGACGCAGCTTCTTTTGCACTGGAGTTTCCATGGCAACAGGACATGGAAATGGGGGTTGGGGGCTTAAAGAAGGAGCAGAAGAAAAATAAACGGCCTGAATTAGTTAACTACCTCCATCCTGTAAAGCACCTGCACCATGAATATCCATCTCTGTGTTAATTGCAGTCTGATGGTAAATAAAATAATTATGCTTTAGGTTCATATGCGAATGCTTTATACATCCATGCATACATCTCTCTCTCTCTCTGTCTCGCTCAGATTTTCATGCAGGTATATGATTGATCTAATCAGCTATTCTCAGTGCTTATGTGCTTAGAAGAATCTCAGGGAAGCTGCTTCAGTATGGCCTCAAATTCATCATCTGAATCCCTTCAGTTTGAAGTGGCTGTAATATCGTCATCATTGGTTGATATTGGCTCTATGGGAATGCATTAAGCACAGAGCTGGGGTTTTAGGAGAAGGCTGGATTGGCTAAAGACTTTGGAGATCACTTAAATTTCACATATCATTTCACGAGTGTGATTTTCTGTACCAGCGGATAATATCCTATGCTCAATAGCTTTAACTTTTCTTTCAACCTTTTGTTTCGTGTCCATGAGAAGAGACTGCACAGTACTATTGATTTTTCAGTAATTGCTTCCAGCAGTGTGTCTGTGCTATGTGTCTAACATCTTCATGGTGAGATTCTGGTGCGATTGCATAGAAAACAGATGTTAGGATGACCTTAAAGACAAATTGATGTCGGCCCCATTTTCTTTTTCTAACATGTTTGTTCATGTCACGGATGCTAATTGTTAATATTGATCTCCCAATAATAAAAGCATGTCAGAGCTTTGCATTGCCATCCCCCCCTGCCACCATACACACACACACACACACACACACACACATACACACACACAAGATTTTTTTTTGTTGTTTTCTTTTTGTACTAGTATGGGTGTATACATGCTGTTATTAGCCAAAACAAAACGCCATTCAGGTGACTTTCTGCTGTTGCTGCTTTTCATTAGCTCAGTTTGAATCTGGTCTCTTCCACTTCACCCATTTTGGTGCTTCCTGTGTTCACTACAAGTGCCACCAGCGTACCCTCATGCCATCTGCTATCTGAAGAGCCACTGAAATCTAACTTCACTCCATTCTACTTTAACCCCATTATAATCAATAGAAGCGGAGTTAGCAGAGCATGTGATTGTTGAAACTGAGCAAACTGCCACTGCTGAAAGTGCCTATGCTTTTTTATGTGAGCATCAGAACTGCCCCATATAATGATAGATGATGGTCAGGTCTGATGAATGACGTTTCCCCCCCGTCTGGTCGGTGCATTGTAGATAACATTGTTGCAGACAGAGTGCACCACTTTATGGTAGTGGTGTCTCCTTTCAAAGGGGATAATGTGCTCTGCCACGCTGTAAAAAATTATTCTGCAAAAATGGTTTGAGGAACATAAAGTTGAAGACCCACCCCGCTACACTTCCCAGATCAGTCTCTGTGGAATGCGCTGAACAAGCACGTCCCATCCATGGAGGTTCCACCTCACAGTTTAGAGGACTTAAGGACATGTTTATTATTTCTTAGTGCCAGATACCACATCACACCATCAAAGTCTTTTGGAGTCGACGTCTCAACAGGTTAGATCTGTTTTGGCGTCTCTTGTTAAAGTGAACAAAATGGATAGAATGTAAAAACGGTAAATCCAACGTACTCCCTCTCAGAAGTCTGACCTTAGGAGCCACAACAAGAGGTTAACGTAGGGGCTTTCGCTGGGATTCTCCTCTTGGGCTAGTAGATACACGTTGGAAAAGAGAATTATATATTTTTAAATATATGGTTACCAAATCTGTAGAGCCTCAGCTAGAAAAAGCCGGTCCATATTCAATGAAACCATAGGAGTTCAATTTGAGAAGGAAAGGTGTCTCTAAGCTGACCCGGACACATTTCCTGTGAAATGACTTTAAATTACTGCGAGAGAGCCACTTGCATCAGATTAGGAGCATTGCAAAATAAAGTATTTCATAATTCCCCCCCCCCCCATAATTCAAAAACAACCACACAGTGCTTTTTAATATATTATATAAATATAAATAAATATAAATAATGTATGTAAAATAGTATGTAAAATAGTATGTAAAATAGGAATTATGATGATCACCGGACCCTGTACTGTTGTTAAAATGCATTCTGCTCCACAGTAACAAAAAAGCTTATGAATCTCATAAAAACAGATTCAAGTATAAGTATTGACTTTATTATGGGCAGCCCCGAGGTGTGTTAGCTCGTCTCGCACATTATTTGTTTTTGAATTATTCACAAAAAGAGCAATCAGAGGCAGTGTTGCTGTGAATTTCCCAGAATCCCAGCTCATTGTTACTCTGCCTAGTAACAAGCACTGGGGTGTTGGGTTCATGGCAGTCTTTGACACTTCTCTGACCTGATCAATGTGCCTCATGTAGTTTTTGTAGAGAAGCCAATCCAACCTAGTAAGGGAACGGCGTTTCTCTTATTGCTTACGTCACTACTGAACACACGCAGTTCTCGGAACATTTCCGTATTTATCCGTGTGAAGCTTATAAGCTAGATGAGGTGAAAACAAAAAGCAAAAAAAAACGGCAAGTGCTATTTTTGCAGCTTTCCAGTTCATCCAAGCGATGGCAGTGTTGAGCTCTTCATTTCAGCCCGAGTCCAGTTAAGCCTGGTCATCTGTGATAAGAGGAAGGATGGTGTAAATAATCTGTGTCAAAATAATAAATCATTCCACGTTATTTTTTTTTAAGATCTAAGAAATTGCCGAAATGCCATGTAACAATCTCAACACCATTCGCTTTAGGACCATGCATAGATTAGAAACACGTACAATTAGGAAATGCTTCAATGTTTCGCAGCCACCACCAATACTAAGCTTATTATATAAGCTATGATTATTTTAAAATAATATTCTTAAGGGGTGGAAAAAAACGCACAGGAATTCTGAGCTCTGCGAGTGTCTGAGAGGTATTGTTAGACTTAGTGGCAGGTGTAGCTCCCTAGTCACTACTACTATGATAGCAAACACTGTCTATCTTGTCCAAGCCAACCAGTTGTCCCGCTGGAGGTTACAGTCGCTTGGGTTGTCCTACGGTAGGAAGCTTGCCAAATACTGCAACTGCCAGAAGGGCAGCTGAAGGGCAGGATGCTTGCCAAAAGAAGGTGGAAGCATGGGTTTTGCCACGAGATTTCCCTCCAAAGCCAACGATGTGGGTTTTGTGAATGTTGAGAAACAAAGAGCCGTCCATATTAGCACCAAAATAGAAGAGGAAAACCTTAAGATCGCTGTGGCTCAGGACAAAAGACAAAAGAGCCATGCGGTGATTCAGCCAACCAAACCCACCCGGCATGCCTGGAAGTGTGTGATTGTGAAAGAGTTTAAGCACCTGAGAATTCCAGGAACATCACTGATTACGGCCAAATAACACCCATATGTGCTAGGTCACTGGTTAAGGCATCAGGCTCTGCAACGTAAAGTCACAGGTTCAAATCCCAGAACCGCCAAAATTCCACTAGTGGGCTCAACTGCTCAGGTGTAAGTCGCCCTAGATAAAGTCGCCTTTAGTGAGGTCAGGTCCTCATATCTGGAGGATTGTACCAGTTCCTCTGTACCCACTTGTGTGTTTGCTTTGGACCTCGCGATGTGTATTGGGCTGATTGTCCTATGTTTTGTCCTCATGGTTGGGCCTTGCAGATGGGTGTTATAGTCTAGTGTCCACATACTTTTGGCTATTTTTTGTTCCTCACTAAGCCTGGCTTTAGTAAACTTCACTAAGCATGGCTTCTAAGCGAAAGTACTTATATCAGCACTTTGTTACTAAATTTGATTGAATCATCAATTTTTTTTATTGAAATCAGTCACCAATGTAAAAGGGTTCCCCATGCAAATGTCACGTCAAGACCAAGTACAAATTCTGCAGCTATAAAAAGTCTCATGGTAATTATTGTATTGTTGTGGTGTTTAAATGTTGTTGGTTTACATTTGTGTTATCGCCAACCTTCCAGAATCTGTGGATTTTCTACCTACTTCCCTCGTTCCATTTTCCTGACTAGCTTATTGTAAGTGCTTGCATAACTCTTAGTGCACATGGCTAGAAATGAACAAAAGAATATCATTGCATAATGGGGCTTTTATTAGGCTTTTCCATTGTCGGTTTCGTAGCAAATACTCTGCACTTCCAACTAACAAAAGAATTCCTTTAAAATTAGACAGGAAGTCTGTGAAGCATTGTCTGAGTCCTCTTGACCCATCTTCCACGTCTTCAGAGCTCGTGTATAATAAAGGACATATAACTGACATGTATTCATGCTGTGTAGTACAGTAGTGACAGTCTTAACAGTGTCTTAAACATTCAACACTTAATCATATGTCCCAGGATGCTCTTCCAAGTCCCTGCCACCCCCCCCCATCTTTATGGTAAACAGTATTCTTTAGTACAGTTCCAACTTCCTAGATATGGACCGTTTGATGGTTTAGACTCAATTTTCATACTGCTGTTTGTTTATTAGCTCTATTTATCTTTAATATACGATAAAGCACAAAGCTCTTATCGTGGTGTGAACCCTTATTCCCGAGGTGAGTCAGCAGAGTCATCAATAAGGCAACTGCTATGATTCTGGTTCAGTTCATGTTTTTGAATTATACAAGTACACATATTTTCATCAAAATCACCAAGTATTTACTGATTTTAATGAAAATGTGCCCTTGTTTTTTAGCTAACCTGCACCTTTAACACTTTGATTTAATATTGAATTATGTCCGTCTGTTCTCGGTCATGATTTGTTTGTACTTTGAATCATCATTCCTCCAAAGGGCGCAGTTCTACCAGTTTCCTTCTGCCATTCTTCAATGCATCGTTCTCCTACTTTCCTTTACACCCACTTTCTTACTTTTACTGGCATCATTTGATTTGGCATTTGAATAGACGGCACAGGAAACTCCTGAACAACTGATTTTTCAGTTCACTCTTATTGTAGAAAAAGGGTTGTCCCTAAGTATATAAAGCAATGGATCATATTCGCAGAACAAACAAATCAAGATTTGTAAGGCCTGAATACTGATCTCCTGTCTCTACACAACCAGCTGCCTGTATAGTTCACATTTCCAGATGTTGTATGCAAAAGGTACGATATTGAAGTCTGATTTGCATAGCGTGATTTACCTAAACTCTAGGGAAGTCTATGGACAGAGAAGTTGTATTTGTATTACCTGGTTACTTGTGTTATGTTCTAATTATGTTTTTTGGTGGCGGTAGTTTAGGTCATCATGTGATTTGTCATAAATATCGTATAAATATCTCTGCCTCCGTCATTAATAATGCACTTTCACTGACTAGCTAACGGCCGGCAAAGTTGTTTGATAACTTGTTTTTTTTTTAATCATTAGTTTTATGATAATGTCTCTGACTCTCTCTCTTTTTTTTTTTTTTTTTTTTAGATGGAGGAAGGTAGTAAAAACGTGCGGTTAGGTACTCTCATTGCTTTGATGGTTGAAGAAGGAGAAGACTGGAAACAAGTGGAAATCCCTCCTCTTGTCTCCTCCCAGCCGGCCCCAGGTCCTCCTCCTCCTCCTTCAGCTGCACCGCCCTCCCCAGCACCTGCTGCCACGCCCTCCAGAGCCGCGCCTGTCGTTGGACCGTATGTAATGCCCGGGCCGCACTACACGATTTCTGCAGTCCTAAATATAAACGGGTGTTACCGTCCTTCACTTATCAAGCGGTTCCATGCTGCAGGATTTTGTACAGAAGGAAGCATTTCCATACATTATAGAATACTGAGGCATAATTCTGAATTTCCTGTTTTCATTTGAACAAGCGACGACTGGACCTTGATTAGATCGTAGGGGTTGAGATTGGATTTCGCACACCTCATATTGCATTAACCCCTTTGACGATAATTGTTTAAGACACAGTCTGAAACAAATATCTTTTCTTGAAGTCATGAATATCAGGTGCATAATTTCTCCAGTTATGCTGTAAGCATGGCCTTGGCTTGATATTGAAATGTAGACTTTCATATCTAATGTGTAGGGTCCTGTAATAGGGTGGCGGTTGTCTAATAATAACCTGTGTTTTAGCAGTAGACATTGTCTTAAACATGGGAAAGATTGTTCTGTATAAGTGTAATGGGCAAGCTGGTGGCGACTGTGGCAATGGAAAACTCCTTGAAAGAACAATGTTACTTTTTTTTTGTATTAATTAATTATTTATTTATATCTGATTGCTTTAGTTGTGCAACTCAAAAGGTGCATTGTTTATATCGCTTCTAGATCACAAATTCGACAATGTCATCCGTGGGTAATAGCAGAATGAGCAAATTTGGCGGCGCGCTCCAGTTGGGAAGGATGGCATACTGTCTCTTCCTTGTCAGTCAAAGCGGCATGAACTTTTTGTGACCATCTGTTAGCTCGTGTATGCGTAAAAGGGTAGATAGCACATTCTCTACAGCGATGTGGAACAGTTTGAAAAGATGCAGTTGGCTGAGTTCGTGTCTCGGAAGAAGCAAGTGTTAGCCTTCACCCCTTCCCAGATAGTGGATAGCGACAACGAAATTGTATAGGAATTCCGATAAATATTATTTACCAAAAAACCTAATCGTAATCGGGTGGATTTTATGGTTATATAAGACCATTTCAACGGCCATTTATTCATGTGAGGAAGCAGCGCCTGTGTAGTGATGGGAATATCGGGTTGTTTTAGTGACTCGCTTCATTGAATCTCGTTGATCAAAATGAACGAATCCTTTATTGAATCATTTAGTTAATTTCACTCCTTTTAATCGTCTTCATGGCGTATATGGGAGTCATGTGACAAAGGCACAAACGAAAAAGCGCCTGCCCCCTTGAAGCAGTGATACTAGATGCATTTTCATACATGCACTACAAATAGTGTTTGCGGTACGGATAGGACTCAGGAGATTCCCTGTGTAATGCGCTACATATCGACTACAGGAATTCATGTGATAACCGAACAAACGAACGAGGGATTCGGACTAGAAGAGGGTAGAGAGGTACATAATTAATAGAGATTTTGCAATGTTCAACTCCTTTAGAAATGAACGACTCATCATTAGGTCTTTGGGCTTTATTTAAAGTTGTCAGTTAAAAGTGACCTCTGTTGTTGATGCTCTCTGAGACCAGGAGATAACTTGCTGTATGTAACAAAAAAAAAACAACAAAAAAAAGACAAAGCACAACGGGACATTTGGGATTACTGCAGTGAAGGCTGGATACTGACTTGCAACTAGAAACTAAACACACACACACACACACACACACATTTGATGTAATAATTATTAGTTAAAAAAAAAAACACATTAGCCATCATTGGACAGCATGCATTTTCCTGTTTATTCATGAGCACACACAGGTCTCAGATGACGCAATCAAACTGTCACAATGTTCCACCGCAACAAGAAGCGTGTGTTATGCACTAGCTTTACCATTTGCCGTTATCACCACTGCAGTCAGGACACAGTAAAGCAACTCGAGAAATCAACCGTTGGTTTATTGAACATGGGGAGGTGAAACTCATAGATTAGCCACAGCGGATTAAACAGTACATCTCATCTCATCTCATCTCATCTCTCTCTCTCTCACTCTCTCTCTCTCCTATCTATCTATCTATCCTCTCAAAACTCCCGCATCGACTGTTCTTTTCCGCGATTTCAAATCACTGTTCAGATCTTGTTTAAAGTTGTAGCACATTATTCATTCATTCATTCATTCATTCATCTTCTACCGCTTTATCCGATCTCCCCTCGGGTCACGGGGAGTCTGTGCCTATCTCAGGCGTCTATGGGCATTAAGACAGGATACACCCTGGATGGAATGCCAACCCATCGCAGGGCACACACACACACACACACACAACTATCACACACACATTCATACACTAAGGACAATTTTCCAAGGTTCCAATCAACCTACCGTGCATGTTTTTGGACCGGGAGGAAACCGGAGAACCCGGAGAAAAAAACCCGGAGGAAAAACCCCCTGATGCACAGGGAGAACATGCAAACTCCACACACACACGACCGAGACGGGAATCGAACCCCGACCCTGGCAGTGTGAGGTGAACGTAGCACATTATTTATGACCCTAAATTTCCCCTCCTATAATTTAATAGAATTTACCGATCCACAGTTTTGTGAAGTACAAATACTTCATTAAAGTATTAAATTAGATTTTTCTGGTATCAATAGTAGTCACTTTTTTCCAATGTTTCACTTTGACTCGTTTTTACATTTTTACACAAATATCGCTACTTTCTATTTCCTACATTTTTAAACCAGCCTTCTTACTTTAGTTTTAATGTTTCCTTCTTGTTGCATGCTGTTTTTAACCCATCTATGTAACTATTTCCGGTCAACCTGCTACTGGTGTATCATTTCCTGGTTATCATGCAGCACAGACGTAGGCTAGTTTACGAAATTAACAATTAACCAGGCAAAAACAAAACACAACAAAACAATGAACCAGGCAGAAGGCAACAAGACGTCTAGCTAACTTAGATGGAGCCAGTGACGCAAGTGTGCGCGAGAAGAGAGACATTCCCGATGACCCAATCATCTTTTCTCTGCTTGTGTTCTATATGGTGGATGTTGACCCGGATGTATACATTAGATAAAAAAAAAAAAAAAAGGGAAAAAAAAGATTTGTTTTGCATTATTTTGTTTATAGGGCTGTCAAAATTAATGCGTTAATTTTATCAACTCTGAGACTTTTTTAAAATTAAAAATGCAAGCAAATGAATGTAAGAGGCAAATTTTAACATTTCAATGCAGCAATTTATTTATTTCAATTTTTTTTTATTTTATTATTATTTATTATTATTATTATTATTATTATTATAAAATAATGAATCCAAACTGGAAAATCAGCAAGCATTTGTTTCACAGATGCACCAACTTAGAAAACTAGCATTAAAACTATTCATTTAAGATACATTTGGCACATATTAAAAATGTGGGATTAAGTTGCTACATTTTGCTGAAGTACATCTCATTTATGTTAACTTGAATAGAAAGTGCATTCAGTATTTTAACTTTTACCAGAAATGAGTAAACCATGAGTATCTGTACTTCTACTTAAGTAAAGGGTGTGTGTGTGTGTGTGTGTGTGTGTGTGTGTGTGTGTGTGTGCGCGTGTGTGCGCGTGCGTTTGTGTGTGTGTGTTTTTGCCACCTCTGGTTAGCAATGGGATTTATTATTGGTATACACATCCCAGCCATGGGAACGCACAAATAATGTCCCCGGTTACCATAGCAACGAACCAAACAGATAACATTTGCGACTTGTTTCAACCCCCACCAAAACAAGATAAACATTATCAACACTATGACTAAACAAAGATTACGCTGAGTCTTTACCGCTTCCCTCGTGTAGAAGCGCTCAGACTCAGATAACAATACACGTCTGGAAACGGTTTTTGGAAACTTAATAATTTAAAACAGGTAAATGTTTAATGTTCTTTTTGCAAAGCGGTTTCCTCGATGTCTGATTTAAGGGGTCCGGTAATTCCACGTTTTCTTTTGTTTTGTTTTTTTTTTTTTTTTTTTTAAAGCATTTAAAAATATCGCAACGATTCTGTTTTTCGAAAGATTTAGAAAGTATGTATTAGCCTCCTTGAAATGTATTATTTTTTTTATATATAAAGATGATAAAAAGTTTACAAATACCATGTTTTGTGTTTGATTTATAGCATTAAGATGTTAGCACTATTGTTAGACTAAACTGAAAGGAGATTTACTATCTACAATGTCTAATGGCTTTTATAGATGAAAATACCTCATTATAAGCTTTCAACACTGAACCAGACGACTGAATAAGAATAAAAATACATTTTCCAAATGAATATTCCAATAACCAGTACAGCCTTGGTATGATAGCTCATACACTTATCATCATCCAGATCAATATGCTTATCCCATCTCATCTATGTGTTGATTGATATTTTGTGTGTGTGTGCGCTTGTTTGTTTATCTTCTCAGGTTGCGGTTGAGTCCTGCTGCAAGACATATTTTAGACACACATGGTTTGGATCCTCGCTTGGCTACAGCCACTGGACCGCGAGGGCTCATCACGAAAGAGTGAGTGTGAAAAAGGACACGCGTGCTCGCTCGCACACAAAGAGAGGAGGGGTCCGTGTGTTAATCCTGGGGTCTGTATTAATCCTGTTGTTGTTGTTGCTGTAGTAGGCTTTGTCTCTGAGGAGGCTGTTTGAACTAGCCAAAACGTCTGAAAGAAAAACAAAGAGAAAGAGGCAGACAGAGATGTACGCTTTGGGATCTCGGCGCGTGTTCCTAATGCACACTCTCCGCCACTGGAGGCGAGAAACAACCGCCTGCCACATTGACCAGCATCCTCATTATCAACATGGGTTACCATGGCAACCCCCGTCTCCCTGCTTTCTTACAGAAACAGTGACCATGCTGTGTGTTATTATGTGTTCAAGTACAAAAGCTGGGGGATAAGAATTTAGTGTAAATAATAATACATCTCTACACTTTCTATATATACATATTTCTATATCATTTTAACTGCCCAAAAAAAATATATATATATATATATATATATATATATATATATATATATATATATATATATATATATATATATATTATAATTACTCAAGCCTGTCATGTGATCTTGCATACTCTTTCTCTCAAACTAAATTCGAAGGCACAGTCTTTTCTACACAATAGACAGAGAGGAGAGAGAGAGAATGCCTCAGGGTCATTTAAGACCATAGGCTTTGTTCCCCAAATCTGCAAAGTAGTCCATACTAGCCCAACTGCAACAAATATCTTCCTGACTTTATCTCCATTTATCGCTAAATATATTCTTCCACATCTATTTTGCACGTTTAGTGGATCATATTCCCGGGTGAACAACATCCTCATGGCCGTGAGTGTGCAAAATGGCATGGCAACATGGCACATGGTGCATTTGGATGAGGTCACCCATGATTACGTAATATTTTCAAAGCGAGGGGTGGGGGAGGGGGCATCGGAGGGCATCCATCTTCACAACCAAAAATTAATTTCTGTTTCCGTATGCAGGCAGCTTGTATTGCTTGCACGTAAAATTGTTCCAATGGCACTTCATTTGAATTGAATAGAGTTTGCGTTAAGGCTTACAGTACTGTTAGTTGGAAGTTATTAAAGCACTTCACAGTAGCACGCTGCAAACCTGCGGGATTTCCCACAAACTGTGTGGCCTGGTATAAAATAACAAGTCTTTCACAGAATTACAAAGTGGGCAGGCTGTGACACACCAATGAGTATGGAAATAATACAAACAGTGACATTTAGCAGGGATTGTATGTGCTAGGTGTGTTTGAAAAGACTATTTTAAGAGTTCAGTAAAGTAGTTAGATTAGCACTTAACAAACGATTAATGTATCGAGTTAATATTGCACAAAAAAAAGTAGAAAAACCTTAGTATCAAAGTCTAGTAGAACTTAAATTGAGTTAAATTTAATTTTTGCGTTTTCAGTAAAACATTGGTAGCCCCAGGAACATCAGTCTTTAAAAGAATATTCATCTATTAATCATCTAAGCCTTTTTTTCAATCCATTAGTCATTAAAGAGTACAAGTAGAAATTTCCACATGACTTGTATATTTAAGAAAAGAATACTAGGAGCGTCCTCTATACACATACTGTAAACAGAGACATAGCTCAGGCTTTGTGGTCCTTTATAACCCTCTTATTGAGTTTCCTAGTGTGTGGGTGTAGCATCAGAGCTTTCTCATATAACTCCAGGTCACTTATTATTCCACTTATTATTATTATTATTATTATTATTAGTGATCGTGCCAGAGCATGTCTGTGTGGGTGCAATGATTCGCTTGTGTCCTGAAAGAGCCATTAGGTGTGACGTATAGGAAACTCGCGTCGCATTTTCATCCGTTCCACCTTTCTGTTTCGTCGTTAAGGTTAAGGCTTCTGGGTTGTTTTTGTTTTCTTTCCCTCACTGCCCCCCCAATATCGATTTTATCCGTATGCCTTCTTGTTGGAAAAAAAGGCTGCTCATGGGGTGCCTGTGTCACCTTGTATGCACACATGCTTTTGAGATTGTGTACTTTCTGATTGCTCTCTCGGGCACCTGGGGGATTCCCACCGTCTACAAACAATGACAGACAATTATATCAACAGCAAGCAAGCAAGCAGAGGGAACAAGAGAGTATGTGTGTGTGTGTTTGTGAATCGAGACCACCTGGCTGACACTGAAAGGCTTAATGTGTGTAGCGAGAGAGCAAAGTTCGCAGTGCACTGGGCTATAACAAGAGCGCTAAAAGCGAGCTGCACACCTGATTCCTGTCCGTCATGACCTTCGAAAAACCACTGATCCATGTGCCACTCTACTCCCGTTGCCTTTTCCTTCCATTTCTAACGCTTACACCTCTCCGTTTGAATGTTACTCTCTATTCTCTGAAAATCCCATAACTAGTATGCAGAATTAATATTGTCTGGAAATCTTCCCTTAAGTGAAATAAGCCAGTTTAATTAAAGTTCTCGAGATTGCAAAAAAAAAAAAAGAAGTTGGCCGTAGGAGCTGTACAGCTTGTATATTAAGTGTTGTTAGATGAATGTCAGGTGTTCTTATAGTGGAGCTCTTTCTGATTAATAGATTGCAGGAGGTGGAAAAAATACATTTTTCTGCTAGAGTATAATTATGCATATTGTATTTTACTAAATCATATTCCTTCATTCATCTTCTACCGCTATATCTGATCTTCCCTCGGGTCACGGGGAGCCTGTGTCTATCTCAGGTGTCTATGGGCATTAAGGCAGGATGCACCATGGATGGAATGCCAACCCATCGCAGGGCACACACACATTCATACACTAGGGACAATTTTCCAAGGTGCCAATCAACCTACCGTGCATGTTTTTGGACTGGGGGGAAACCGGAGAACCCGGAGGAAAACCACCTGAGGCACGGAGGAGGCCCCTGAGGAAAACACCCTGAGGCCACACACCCATGGCCGAGACGGGAATCGAACCCGGATCCTGGCGGTGTGAGGCGAACGTGCTAACCACTACGCCACCGTGCCTCTCTAAATCATATTAAATGTTTTAATTCGGGGGGGTTATTTGGTGTGGTGTTGATTGAGGTATACAAACAGTTATACTGAAAAGACCATTTAGAAATTAAACCTACATTTGGCACCTCAAAGCCTAGTGCTGTTGTAATGCATATACATAAGTACGGATATGATTTAGTCTTTTATTTACCATTCCGACAAAAGAATGTTGCAACATGGCTTGAGATGTAAACATTGTTTAACATTGTCATCCTAATCGATAACCACGCTGTCCATCATCATCATTAGCCCTTATTTGTCAACGTCTTTTAATCACACTTGGGAACACGTCTGTCCCAATGTGTAAATTAACCATAAGGAAGCTCGTTTGCTTTCCCAAACCCTTATTACATTATTATGTAACGCTATTGCTGGCGTTGTATCGCGATGTAGTGAAACCATTTGGTGTGTGCAGTCATGTGTTTTGCATGTTAGTCGCTCATTTGCTCTCAGTGCAGGTTCGCATGGTTGCTTGAAAACAGACCCTTCATCATATTAAACAGTGCGCTTTGAGAATGAGTGAACGTGACAGCTGCCTGGTTGAACCGACCTCATGAAATGAAATCTCACGCAAATATCCGAACTCTCAATTCGTGCTTTTGGGACAGGCGTTTTTTTCTTTTTCTTTTTTTACATTAATGAATGGCTGCTTTTACTGTTGAACTGATTAGGATTACAGTTATTGCAGTCTTGGAGCAAAGTTAGAAAATTTACAGCACGCAAGTTCCTGTTGACACTTATATTTTAAGAGCTATAAACTGTCCTTCCGTCAGCAGCTTCCTCTTTTTTTTTTTTTAAATAACGAGAAGTAATAAAACCACACATTTTGTCATCATAACCATGAAAGGAGAAATAAAAACAAAAAGCCCGTTGTAGTGAGAACTCGCCCCGTTCGAAAAATGTACTGTTACTAAGCAAAATAAATAAACATCCCAGATTCCTCAAATCAGTGATGCGCTCATAACATGTTTTAAAATTGGGTTTTTATTGTGGTGTTCTCAGCATACAGGTTTCTGTGTATGAGACACTGGTGTAGAAATAATAGCGTAGCTAGGCGCAGTAATATAAACCTGTGATTTTAATCAATGCTCTGATTTCTTTCTGAGCTGCTGTTTTAGAAATTTAGAAAACACACAGAATGAATTTGGAATTCATTAAAAAGAACTTTTTATACAGTGAGGTTCTGTGATAGAAGAGTTTTATTTAGTGTACAATATAAGTGTTATAGATTCTTGATAGGATATGAATATTAAAACATTATTCAGTCATAACTTGACAACTTGGGATGTGTGTGCGTGTGTGTGTGTGTGTGTGTGTGTGAAACCACTAAAACTGTGTTTTTGCATGACTGACATCAAAGACTAGTCAGAACTTAAAGTCTTATGGTTCTTAAAGAGTAGCCTTTTTCTGTTGTGATAGATATTTGTGTGTAGGAGTTCCTATTTAATAGTAGTTCCTTCAATTTATTGAAGGCATGCAAATAACTATATTATTGGATTTACTAATAAAGCTTTTTTAAATGGTCCTATGATCTCATTTAAAACGCAAGCATCTAAGTGATCACGCTTTGTGTTAGTAGAAACTTGTATTCCACTTTACTGTATTCCGAAAGGACTGCAGAATTATACGGAATGTGTAAGGATCGCAAAGCATTCTATAAATCTACCGCAGAGCATTTCACTGTATTCAAAATGGTTTGGATATTAAACCCTTAAATTAAATAATGAAGCTAGCCAAACTCCTTAAAGTTTTCCCATTTTTTTGAAAGGTAGATTGAAAGCTAGATTATTATAAGTGTGTGTGTGTGTGTTATATGTAGAGTTGCAGCAATGTTGCTATCGGCCCTATCTTAAGTCTGTTTACAAAATTGTAGGACTCAATGTCTGAGAAATCTAATGAAGTGTCATTTGTTGTGTGTGTGTGTGTGCGCGCGCACATTGATTGATTGATTGATTGATTGATAGCTTTATAGTTATGTCCCCTGCCTCCTGTGTGCAGAGATGCTCTGAACCTCCTGAAGAAAGGAGATGCAGGTCGGCGAACGGACCCATTGTACACGACTCCTCCTCCTTCGCCTGCTCCGACTCCTACTCCCTCTGCTCCTCCTTCCTCACCTCATGCTCCTCCACCAGCTCCACCTTCAGGAAGGCCTCTTCACCCAGCCATCTCAGTCCCTGGAAAACCTGGAGCTCCAGTAAGTCGTGGTGTGTGTGTGTGTGTGTGTGTGTGTGTGTGTGTGTGTGTGTGTGTGTGTGTGTGGTTGTGGTGTGTGTGTATATGTATATGTATATGTATATATATATGTATATATATATATATATATATATATATATATATATATATTCTGTAAATTATTCTTTTAATATTAATTTTTTGGTTAATTAATTAAATCATTAATTATATAAGTGATATACCGTAATATATATATATATATATATATATATATCTTATATATATATATATATATATATATATATATGGTGATATAGTGAGTAGATCATAACCTGTTGTGAATGCGCAGCTAGTAGTGTAAATCAGGGAAATTTAGGAAGTGCGAGTCAGTGCACGTTCCTGGCTTTTTAAAGCAATGTATAAAGTTTATTTCGGTATATAAAGTTCTGTGCTCTTCTTGTTCTAAAGAGGAGTTAGAAGTTTGTTCAGTATTCCCTTTTTTTGCACAAATTATCAAGGAAATTCTTCTGAAACACAAACTTGTATGAGGAAAAAAAAAACTAGAGCTGGGCGATATGTCATATAAATTGAATCTCCGATATTTTTTTCCGAATTTAAAAATTTTATATACAGTAGTTAAATATGTGCGCTACTTTTACCTATATGTTTAGCCCGCAGTTAAAACGCACGCTTCCCCATTCAACAACGTGATTGTTTGATGTGCTGGAAGAAATTAGTCATTCTGCTTCCTTTAGTTGCTACAAACTTGAAGGTGAAATTGTAAATTAGACTTTTGTATTTTCAGCGATTAAACTCGAATTACAAACAAATGAGAAGGTTAGAATTATTTTTATTATTTTTTTATTCCTTTATCCAAAATAAAAATCCAAAAGTTACTGATTTTGACAGGTCTCTATATGCAAAATGCAGGGCAAATAATCTGGCAATGCATATAAACTTGATTGATCTTTGTGGGCTTTTTTAGGGCACCTTTACGGAGATCCCAGCCTCTAATGTGCGACGAGTGATTGCACAGAGACTAACGCAGTCCAAAACAACCATACCACACGCATATGCATCAGTGGACTGCGATCTGGGAGCTGTGATGCAGCTTCGCAAAGACTTAGCCAAAGGCAAGTATAGACAATACAGCCAAGTGTCAGTCAAAGAGAAATGTTTGCTGACTTTACTAAACCCTGTTTCAATGGAAAAAATGTAAACTAAAAAATAAATACAGTGACATTTTGTTGTTTGAACATTTCAAGATCATAATTACATCATATCAAAATGCATATAACATACAAGCACTGACTATACAACATAAGCACTTATGTTCTGTAAGCACTTATGTTATTTCTGTAATATAGGTCATTTTCCATTGGTTCTAAAATGTCGTGATTTCCAGTGTGATGTAGTTAGATGTAGCTTAGATGTAGTTTAGCTAGCGTAGCTAGTCCACTTAGAAGGTTTGTCCTCAGAAAGAAACTAAGAGAACACTCCTGAGAACAGGGAGAACATGCTTTAAAACCTCACACCAGCAGAAACCTAAGCTCAGCACCAGACCCGTGGAGCTGTGAGGTAGAAATTCTCTCATTTAAAGTACCTCAATCCTGACTAAGCAGTTACTAAGAACTTTGTTTGTTCCGTAAGATTAATCTTTTTGCTCTTCAAGCTTGCTTGAAAGTAAAAACCTACTCTAAACCAGAGTTCCCTCTGCAGAAACTCATTCTAAATGCACTCTAGTCTTTACAGATGCTCTGTGAACCATGCTGGAAGACTGTGTGTGTTCATATTCGGTTACATGCCCTAGGCAAATCTGTATACCTCCAAAAAGATGTTTGTACCGCAGAAATGTAGATGATTACTTATAAAGGGAACAGAGTTGTGTGAAAATGTTCCAAAACAAAATAAACCATGCCTGAACACTTCCAATTTCACCAATGTTCTCTCTCTCTCTCTCTCTCTCTCTCTCTCTCTCTCTCTCTCTCCTTCTCTCTCTCGTCTCTCTCTCTCTCCCTCTCTCTCTCTCTCTCTCTCACTCTCTCTCTCTCTCTCTCTCTAGAGGAGATCAAGGTGTCTGTCAATGACTTCATTATCAAAGCCGCTGCTGTTACACTCAAAGTAAGATGAAATTTTCACAGCTTTATGACATTTGAAATCACGTTGCCCTTTTTAATGGCAGGTTAAATGTCAGTGTAGATTCTGATGAATATCGAGTGAAAGGTGGTGATTTGCTGCGAGGAGGGAGTAATGCTGCAACATTTCGAAAGAAGTCACTTCTGGTGTATAGATTGTCCTGTCCTGAAACTGGTCTTGTAGATCCATTAGCCTCTTCTATGGCATGATGTCAAGCCTTAAAATAGAACCGATTTTAAGTAAGGGCTCTTCCCCCTTTTTCCTCCGTCTGTTAGTCGGAGTAAAAAGGAAGTTAGCCAGATGTGTCGCCCTCAATAGACAGGCTTTTGAAAATGGAAAGAAAGAGGGGAAAGAATGGGTGGGTGGTGGTGGTGGGGGGGTCACTATTAACATCTGATTGTCATACCATTGTTTTGGAGCTTTCTCTCATTCTGCCTCTGCCGGCATACTCGCTGACGTCTGTCATAACGCCATGCGTTCTGCTCAGAGCGGCAATATTTCTTCTTCCGCACAATTCTCTCGTAGCTTGTCATCTGCTTGCTCTGAGATGGCAGACACCGGGATAGTAGAAGTTGAAAGCAAGTCTGTAAAAGGGAGGTGGTAGGCCAGTGGTTAAGGCGTTGGTCTCTGTACCAGAAAATCACGGGTTCAAATCCCACCACCAAGCTGCCACTAGTGGGCCCTTGAGCAAGGCCCTTAACCCTCAATTGCTCCAATGAAAGTCGCCCTGGATAAGGGCGTCTGCTAAATGCTGTCAATGTAAATGTAAATGTAAAAGCCTTAATACAGTTCTACTCAATGGACCTTAGGAATACAGACTTCAGAGAGCACTGCTCTGTTGTTATTATGGGCCAGTTTGAATGTTTAATCATGGACACATTTGTACGTTATTGCAAACGCGGTATTCAATGATGTTGTGTTTGTCTTCAGTAAATTAGCAGCACAGAAGTGTAAAGACTTGCCGTTGGGCTGTTTTGTGAGATGTGATTAAATCAGCTGATAGGAGGAGTGTGTAAAGTAGGAGGTGAGGCAGAAATCTCATTGCCTGACCATTGTGCACAGACATCGGGAGATGTTAAAACGCTGACAAATCATTGCATGTTGATAGGAAATTATCGATTAATACCAAACAATTACTTTTACCAAATATTATTTTGCAGGCTTAAAACAAATAATAAATCAGGTTGTCACTAAAGGATTGTTTACAAGCCCATTTGAACTAGTAAGCAATATTGACTATTTAAGCGTTTAAATTTAGTCTAGTGGGATTTTATTATTAATTTATACTAGTTATGTTAACACTGGGCAAAGTTCAAAGTCATAGGCACTTTCGAGGCTAAGCTCAAAATACAAAAGAAATTCATAACCCACACACTTATAGTCTACAATAAATGTCTCCCACCTTATAGAAGTTATTATCATGCTATTCTCTGGATTGTATGCGAATAAAACGAGCGAGTTAAAAAAACTGCATTAAAAAGACTTTCATTGGGAATTGTTGCTGCGTCAGTTTTTTTTTTTTTTTTTTTTTTATAATACTTACACAAAGCAGTCTGACGACATACATTGCAACATGTGTGGAGGTTCCATGTGACGCATGGCAATCTGAAGATTGTTTGGAATTTCCGAGAGAGGTTCACCTTGCAGCACAGAAACATGTCTGCAGATACACTGTTAATTAAGATATAAAAAGACAATGGGGTGTTTTGATGTGTACTACAGTTATTATCCAATAGATTTATTCCCAATTTGCCACAAATGTCACTTTCTATTACACTTCTGGACCTGAAATTGATCCTCCATGTTATAGTAGCTATAGCTAGCTTCTGTAGTCTTAAATTGAGGGGATTATACTGCAGTGCAACTTGGATGTTTAGAGAATCCAGAAAGTGCAAACAATTCCCTTTTATAGCTTCTTGCATGGCGCAAAAATATATATATATATTAAAAAAGAATAATAAAAAACACAAACAATATTAGCATTTACTATGTACCGCAGATTTTCTTGGTTGATTTTCCTGCATATTTTTAGCTTTAGATCATCATCACATGTCTACCATTACGTCAGTTTAATGTGATCCTATAATTTGATTGTAACACATCACATGCTGATAGAGGATATTGATGAATTCTCTCTGTGCCCTTTATGTTCCCTTCCCAGTGCTTAATGCCTAACCTTTCACCCCTCAAACAGCAAATGCCGGAAGTCAACGTGGCCTGGTCAGGAGAGGGACCTCAGGCACTGGACTCCATTCATATCTCCATTGCCGTGGCGACCGAGCGTGGCCTCATCACCCCCATCATCCGAGATGTGGCAGACAAAGGCGTGCAGGAGATTGCCGCCAGCGCCAAGGTAACGGTCACCATGGCAGCGGCACAGTTTCTTAACATTAACGAGAGGAAGTAAAAGGCCAGGTCTGACTGCACACACCGATGTTCCAAACACCTGAGAGATGACCATCCGGCTGCTGCGGCCAACGACCTGCTATGTCCCCTGACTAATGCGATTAATTTAGCTTTGATACGGTCTGGGGTTCCTTGTCTCTGTTATTTTATGTGACTGTACAAGGTCATCGTATATTGTTCATGTTAGGTCTTAGAGGTTTGTAGTGTAAATCATCAGTGTAGCAGAGTTTATATTTATGACATTTAGCGAACGCCCTCATCCAGAGCGATGTACAAAGGTGCGTTGTCTCACTGGAGTGTGAACAAAAATAAACATTCCTGCTTTAAGGCAAGTTGATCTTTTTTGTACACCTTCTTAGGCACCACAGTGGCTGAAGTTTACATCTAGCTCAGGGTACTCTTTTTCTGTTCTGTCGGTGGAGGAACTTTTTCAGACGATTACCAAAGTCCTACCTCTTATAGATGTACTTTTTACAAAACCCATAGAAGTTTATAGCCTTATGATATTCTCCCTCCGTGTAATGCTGAACCAGTGTCAGGATATACACTGATGAACACACAAAGCATGAACACACAGTGCTCATCCCTCCTCCTGAGAGAACAGGGTAGCAATGACTGCTAAGTACAAGCTATAACCTGATTATCCTCAACTTACACAAGATGGCATACAAAATTTGATATGCCTGTTCATCTGTAATTTGATCTGCATGTTCTATGTATTGCAGCTCGCTCTTTCTTGCCATAGGCTGGTATCTTTGGGGTCCTTACAAATGACGCAACCATTATTTTTCTGCTGCTGTTGCGTAAACTGATTGGCACACCAATAATTTAGTAAATATGGATGATATGGAAAGGGTTTATTTATTTATTCTCTTTTTGTTGTGGTTTTTATCCAAAAAAAATGTTCCCAGTCAAAATGTTAATAATGAAGCCATCACAGCTTGAGATGAAGGCATCTGACTTGGTTGATTTCCCCACATGTACACATGTATTCAAATCTATACATCAGCAAAAAAGTACGTGTTTCTGCTGGGAAATAGAAGGTGCATTTTGGTTTTCTGAGAAATATGGCGGGTTTTCTTTCGGCTCCTGAAGCATCATGCAGAGCTGCCGCTGTTCCGGTCGCAGCAGTGTAAAATGACAGGCTAGTTAATATTTGAATGCATTTGATTATATCTTCTTACTCATTAACATGTCTGCCTCGGGTTTTACAGGCATTTGACAGCCCTAGCACACGCTCATGTAATCAGTAGAATCCAATTGATTTGCAAGTCACTTTTTCCAGGCTTGAATTTGCTGCCATGGTAACAAAAGGGCACGGGTTTGCTGTGCTCCATACCGAGCGTACATCGTTTTTTTGTTGGCTGACCTCTCAGACTTATTATTTCAGAGCACTCCACTGAAGCACTGTGGTGTCTTGATGCTGATTATGAGTAATGCAGTTCTGATAAATGCTAAACATTACTCTTTTTTTCTAAGTGACAAAAGGATTGTTGCAGGGATGTTGTTCCTAGGCTGTGCTCCGGCTAACAGGCAGTGTTGTTCTTATTTCAATGATGAAATGCGATTTAATTTGGGTGTGTGTACATTAAGAAAGGAGGACACACAGCAAGTATGGGTTGAAAGTGTGAAGTATGGCTGATGGAGCAGCAGGATTTACAGTCAGCAGGTTATGAGGATAAGGCATATGTTTATTGTGTAATATTGCTGGTAATAGACAGCTTTTACCACAGTTTCCTTTCCACACTTCTTCTTTTTTTTTGTCTTTTCTAGATTCTGGCTCAGAAAGCAAGAGCAGGGAAACTGCTACCAGAAGAATATCAGGGAGGATCTTTCAGGTAAACATATATATAACAGTTTAAAAATGCATAATTAAATGTAACCGAATGCTTTTCCTTGTGTGTTGGAGTTTAAGATTGATGAAGTAGGCATTTATTCCCCACAAATCATGCACCTCATTCATTCTCCTCCCTTTACTTCCTGTCTGCAACCTCCCTTATGAAAATCCATTAAACACACCGTTAAATTAATGAAGTCAGCACACTGCTATAGCTGAGAAGACCTCTAAAAAAGCCTAACCCCTGCATATTTCATTCCTCCCTGCTTATGACTGTGAATGCTGTGTATAAAATCAACGAGGATAATAAATGATGGTCATCAATTTACTCATTTCCACCCAAGGCTTAGGCTTTTGAGACTTAATGGGGTCAATTAGAAATAAATGAGCTCTCTGTGGTAAAGATAGAACAGAAATCCCAGTAGTAAGACATCACTCATTGTCTTATTACTGTTCTTTTGCATTTCAAGCTTTGTCGTCCCCCCCCCCCCCACTGTGCCATGTTAGTCTTGTATGTTTTTTTCCCTTTCTAATTTTTTTTTGTTGCCATATCATTGACCCCTCCGTAGAGCCGATGACTTAAGTGAACTCTGTGTGGTAATCGGATTTTGAGAACTGACAGTTATTTTCAGTGGCGTGTAAGTGAGAACATGGCCTTTAAATGACACTTGTTGAAGTTCACTCCACCCATCCTTAACCATAGATGTTTTGCAGTTACACCGAAGTTTATATTTGCGGAAATACTGTCTTATGTATCAAATGTGTGTTCCCAGGTCACCAGTCTGATTTAGATTTTGTCTTCTATATACAGTTATAGTATTCATTCTGTCGTAACCAGAAATAGATAGCAGTTTTAAAATGCTTATCTCCAATAGTAAGTAGGGTTGGGTATCGTTTTCATTTTACGGATTCTCAGTTTCGATTCCAAACGGTAAACCAACCACAGCTGCTTCAAGTCATGTGGATCGTGACACCTCACTTGCACTTACTTGTATTAGTTTATTGCAATAATTACACTTACCTTTGTATTCGGTTTTATATAGTAAGCACTTTTTGAGTGCTAACTACGGTCCATCTAGTAAACTGATGTTTAGATTATAAGGTCCTGGCAGATTGGGTACACAGAAGGTCCTGACAGATTGCAAGTGGGGGGAAAAATGCAGCCAGGAATTGATAAGAGGTATCAAACTTTAATTGTTTTTTTTTTTCCCCACCCTTTAATTAATTTCACTAGGAAATGTTATTATTTTGAGCATCTTTCACATCAGACCATGCCTCAGCACCCAAGAATGTCATCAGTGATGAAATATTCTAAGTGTACTAATTACGTGTTGACGTCTGATGTGCGTTTCCCATCAACACATTTTAAAAGATCCACTGTACAGAATGTGAAGGCACTCTAGTCTGCTTTGCGGATCGGCCTGTACAGGAGCAGACATTTTGACAGTTTGCGTCTGTGTACAAACCGAAATGATAAGGCTCATGTTCGTTGGAAAAACTGTGGAGGGAAAAAAAGGTTTTAAACATCTTTAGGCATTCTAAAGTTTTTTTTTTTTTTATTGTTTACTCCTAAACATGTATATTTATACTTTCTACATTTTAGTCAAAACCAGATTATCCAGATTTGTTTGGTTTTTCAGCTACTGTGAAATTTCCCATAAGCCACAGCACTGCACTTTCTCCTGCTTCATATTGCTGTTTCTTTTCCTCCCTTAGTATCTCTAACCTGGGAATGTTTGGCATCAGCGGGTTCAGCGCAGTGATTAACCCTCCTCAGGCATGTATCCTGGCAGTGGGTAGCTCCAGGGCCGAACTTAAACCGGCAGAAGATGGCCTCTGCACACAACACCTAATGACCGTCACCCTATCCAGCGACGGGCGTCTGGTAGATGACGAACTGGCCTCGCGCTTCCTTGAAAAATTTCGCAACAATTTGGAGAAGCCTCAACGTATGGCCCTTGCTTAGCAGAAGCAGACAGACCGAGAGGTATAGAGAGGGCTGCAAGTTACATTGAACTAGTATATGTTTAAATCTAAATATAAATTTAAAAAATTACAGGCACGCAAGTAAAGTGAACCATGTTACCCAAGTCCTGTCTTTAAATTATATTTGTTATTAATGAAACAAAAAAAAAAACAAGGTATTGTTTTGGTATATTTGACTTTATTCTGGAATTGAAAAGTTACACTATTGGGTCCTTGCAAAAATGATGGCACTTTAATTTATTCTTATCATAAATCGGGTCTTCAGGTTGTTTCAAACATGCGTTCCTTTTACATTTCCTCTAAAACCCTCAATGACAATACGGTCAAATCTCAAATCCCCAGGTGGCACCTTTTTATGCTTAGCTCCCTCCATATTCCTTCAGTTGCCCTTCGGTAATTCATGCAGTTCAAAAGAAGCGATTGCTGACTGTATATATTTTGTAGGAGGAACCTGCTTACCCTGTATTTCATGGTGCTGTATGACTGAGAGGAAAGGGATTCAGAGATCCTCTGAGAATTAGCAACAACTAACACTGTAAATAAGAAAATAAATGGGAGCTTTGTGGTGTCATACCCCGAACTGTAACCCAAAATAAAATCGTCTACTAAAGCAAGATTGCGGTGTGTAATATGTTTGTTTGTAATGTGAATTATGGATACAGAAGTAGTAGATAATTGGGGACAAATATGCAATGCACAAGCAACAGTGTGCACAGAACATTTTGTTCTGCTTTTCAACTCTGCACCATTGCATGGCTTTCAAAGAAAGTGTGTGTGTGTGTGTGTGTTTTCTGAGATGAGGGGTGCACAGAATAGGCATAGGATTGTGAGAGAAAGCTGAGGCGAAGGGGTGTGTGTTGGTGCATACGAGTGTGTGCGCTACTCACAACTGCCTGCTTCGGTGTACCAGTGTACCCACTGTTCCCCATGCACCCCTTCACTGTCTCCTAGTAACCACAGAGATGGAAGGTGCACAACAGAAGTAAAGCAAAGCACAAATCCTAGTCCTGACAAAAGGGCTGGTTTTATAACCACAGATTGACAATGAACAGTATTGATGCAGGTGGTATTGTTGGCATTCACCTTCCCATTCCCAGCATTCACCCATTTTCCACTTTAGAAAACAGACAAACCATTAAAAAAAATAAAAGCAAATCATATATAAATATTATAGGGGTGTAACGGTACACAAAACTCACGGTTCGGTAGGTTCATCAAAGTCACAGTTCAGTTCAATTGCAGGTAGGTGGGATGAAATGGAAAATAAAATTGTGTTTCTATTGCTGCAGATTTGAACAGTTGTTGAACAGAAGTTGACATATTTCAAACAATTTTAAATAAATTGCTTGTTCGGTTCAATACTTTATTATACTGCTTTTTTATACTGATTATATTTGAGTAATCAATTATAATCAGTAATTAAAATTAAATACAATTTAAAAATGTAATTAGTTTACATTGTAGACCCGTTTGCATAGTACAGCTGTGTATATGTGTGTCTTATGCTTAATATTTAATTGTGTAGAAATATAATCTATCTAAAGATATCCTTTGTTCTACTTATTTGTATTTATTTATTTATTTGTCTCCTTATAACTACAAACTTGAAAAGATATAAAGGTGTATATATATATATATATATATATATATATATATATATATATATATATATATATATATATATATATATGCAATTATTTATTATAATTTATTTGGTTATCAATTGAAGAGTTGTGAGTGTATAATCAAGCTGTAGACAAGTTTCAAGTGCATAACCGTGCTGTGCATGTTAAAAATAGCGAAACTCTTTTTCCCAATGTCTTTTTAGTCAGTAATTGTTACAGAAACCCAAAGAAACATCATTAGATGTATTTTTCTTTTTAAAACACAACCTCATGGATCAAATGTGATTTTCATATCCCTGCTCAAATTGTATTATTGTGTAATCACATGATTTGATTGTCAACATAGTCTAGTTTGATAGTCCTGTGTCCCATCTGGACAATGCCCCAGGCACTTCCCTGTATGTAGAAATATGCAGAAGAGAGAAGGCAGTTATTTCCTCAACGTATATCGCACTGCACTTACAGTTTTAAACTGCATGTAACATTGCCTAGCTTCATATGTCTAGAGCAGGGATGGGCAAACTTTTCCGCTCAGGGGCCAGGTTGACTTTTAAACTTTGACAAGACTGGCCACACCAGCAACACTTGCATGCATATCATACAAAGGCAATAATGTTACTACTCAACATATCACCGTGCTTAATGCACCACTTGGTGGAACGTCAGGCAATTACAAAACAAGGTCAAATGAATGCAATCATAATTATTTCTGGATAAGGACGTCTGCTAAATACTGTAAATGTAAATTATGATACGATCCGATTTGGACAATTCTGGACAAATCTTTGCGGGCCGGATGTGGCCCACGGGACCGTAGTTCTGGAGTCTAGAGTGTCTGGTGTGCAGACTGGTTGCTTGTGGGTAAATCGGCTGCGCTGTCCTGATTTGATCTACAAAAGTAAATCCACTGTGATCCACTTTAAGCGGTTTGTTTAAATCTAACAAACGTGCCAGAAATTGAGACTTTCTGTGTTTTTGTTTTGCCTCAAAAGAGTGAGGAGAGGATCTGATATCAATCTGATCTACACCTGTACTCTGTTGTCTGTTTTGAGACTAATTGGCATGTAGCAGCACGCTAGTGGATGATGAGCTTTCGCTGTGAAAGATTTGGTTGTAAGATCTACAACAAGCAACCGTATTGCAAGATTCTTTGTCAGCTGGAGATAAATAGTAGATCAGATTTAGAACAGTAGTTTTAGACAACGGATATCTTGGGGGGGGGGGGGGGGGGGTTGTTGTTGTTGTTGTTTATTGCGAGTTGCAATGCCTCTTGTGTTCGAAACGATCACAAGACCTTGTTAATTAGTCATGAAGGCGTGGTAGGGGAATTACAGAGTAGCGTTACACGGCTAAGTCGGAGAGGGTGGAGCCTCATTGAAGACCTTGCTGGCCTTCCTGTGGTGAAGCCATTAATATGAGGCCAGTTTGGCTTTACAAGCCAGCGCTAATACCGTTCAAATGAAGTTAGGAAAGTCTTGTGGAAAGCTTCCACGGATAAAAGCCACATTAGCACAGCAAAGCAAAATTTGACATTTTACCTGCCCCTAGCCACAGTTTGACATCCTTTGCCTTTGGTAGAAAAGCATAGTGGGATATGGATCTCTCATTAAATAAAACAGTTGGAGGTAAGGCTAGTGGAAAATCAAATTCGCCACCGCGAGTCTCCGTTAGTCTCTTGTAAGACTTTAGCCTAAGAATCCCTCATGCTTTTGTTTTGTGGACTTTAAACATCGCATGCATTTACTGCCCCCGAACTCTGAGATATAGTTCCAAAGTCGTGTCACGGTGTCGGCTTTGAGATCTTTTCCCATGCTCCCAGGAAGCAGGCTGGGATCGAAATATCTTTTTGCCTTCTTTATTTACGATTAAAAGCGGGGTAACATTGAAATGGCCCACTGTTTCCAGCTTGGATCCGCACCAGGATCACGTGTACAAAGCTAACACGTCGTGCTGAGAAGAAAAAGCTAAATAAACTTCCCCTGTCTTTCCAGAACCAGAGTCTCCTGTCTCGATGTGCTCACTTCCAGAAGGGTTAGAAAGAGGAAGTGAGGCTCAGGTTTCTTCAGAATGAGGCTCGAGAGAAATGTCCCAGCTTGCCTGCTACTTCAAAGAACATTTGCGCTAGCCCTCGGTAAAAGAGAATTCCCACAGTTTGAAGCCTTCTCAATCCATAAGTGAGTTATTTATAATTAATCATGAGTGAAAATTAGTAAAAAAAAAATAAAAAAATACACAGTGATACACAGGTACTGGGTCATTTGATTCATTTGATCATTCCTGCCTGGATATGCATTTATTTAATTATTTTTATTTAAAAAAAAAAAGGTGCCTCGCCAAATGAATTATTTTTATCACTTGGTGTTATATAATAGGGGCATCGTTAAGACAGGGTGTGGCACCATATACACTTGGAACATGAATGATGGGGGTAATAAATGGAAAGTCTCAGTGCTTCATGCCATGTTCAAAATCCTTATTTCAAAAACTGTGCATTTTTAAAATGTAATAAGCACTGGACATACTGTATGAAGTGTTTCAGTATCCGTTAGCTGATTGTAATCTATATGGATATTGTCTGCTATAACCCTTCATTTATTTATTGAGATGAATTAATATTTTGTCAAATTAATAGGTACACTCAAACAAAAGGCTTGTTGCACTGGTACAGGTTTAATGGGTTTTTTTGTGCGTTTCCATCACCCTACGAAATGCGCAAATTTAAATAGCGAATTGAAAATACGCCTAATGGAAACGCGTCAAATTCGCAATAATGTTTTTACGCTCGCATGAGGTGGTTTTGTAGACGATGAGAAAAAGGAATAAATCGCAATACTGTAATGGAAACATTTTTTTTTTTTTTTCGCATTTCCAGGTCACATGATATACGTGCTGCGATGTAAGTAAGACCCCCCCCTTTTTTTTTTTTGAGACACTTGATATGGTTAATAAAAACACTGATATTTTTTTTGTTTTTTTGTCGACATTTGGGAAATATCGCAAAGGTTTTACTCAAATTTGTAATTGTAATTTATAAATTTGTACCTTTTGATATCATCCATGCATGATTCCCATTTTATCTAAATGAAAATGCTAAATAAGTAACTTAAAGACTTATTGTCTTGTTTGCATCGAAATATGTATTTGTGAAGTATATCATTATTTCAACGATGATGTCACACCTTTGCGATTTGGTGAAATGACACCACGGGGGTAAAAGGAAAAAAAAAAAAAAAAAAAAAAAAACACTGACAGACTTGATGTACACTTATACATTTTGCTGCTGAAATGATTTCTAATCCCACTATTCACTCTCACTATTCACTTTTTCATGCCCCTGGATTGCTTATAAAGGTTCATATAAAGAACCAGTATACCATTAAAATCTCTGTATAAATAAACGGCTTTGAGCGCTGACTGAGCAGGTTCTGTTAAGTGAGTTGCGTTGCATATGTAGTTTGTAAGTAACTTCAAAACGCCACGCCCAGACTTGTACTATGAATCGGCTGACAGGATTTCCTCTCAACTGCGGTCTGAATTTGAAGCACTTTGTCATGATAGCTCATGCACGACTCATCGTTTATTTCCCCCCCTTACCTTGAGTCTGTATACGTATGTCCATTAGTGGACGTACTGCGATTTTTTTTTCTCCATTAGTCAGGCATATGACACGCAGGAATCCATCTGACTGTACAGACAGTGATGCCTGGGATTTTAATCCAAATAGGTCTCGTCTTCCTTTCCAGTGCATCCATACACAAGCTGGCCACTCTCTGTGTTTGTGCAACACCAAGCTCTGGTATTTTAACCAGCAGCACTCATGGCCCTGTGATCCCAGCTGTCCATCAGCCCACACAGCTATGTTAATCACCAAAGTCCCCTGTATGTGTGTGTGTGTGTGTGTGTGTGTGTGTGTGTGTGTGTGTGTGTGTGTGTGTGTGTTCTATGACCGGGTCTCAGTGGACCATCCTAAATTAATATTTCTTGCTTTTACACGACTCCAATTGACTTTGGTGCGGGGTATCCCTGTGAGTCGGATGTTACCAGAAAGGTTACGTGGGCGTGATTTTAGAAATCAGAATGGGACCTGAATGGGAACATTTTATTTGTTCTATCTCCATAAAAGATCGGATGGTTCTGTTTGTTGACATCCTGTTTTTACGTTCTATATTTTACTCCTGAATCGCAATATCGGCCACAGCGGTGCTTTTGGTTTTCCGAACGGGGACTTGTGTGTTGTTTCATACCACAGACAACCCTCACGTCTCTGCCACCAGTGAAGTCACATCACCATTCAACCGCTATACTTATAATTGCTTGCATTTTTTTTTTTCGCTTCCTCTTTTCTTGCCCTTCACACTTTTCACCTCATGTTGCCGGTAAAAATTTCGCTTTCTGCTTGGCGGTCTCTTGAGTGTCGCTAAGAGTTAAACATCTATCAAAAGGTGCAGGGAGTAGGAGGATCTGATTTTCACATGGCCTCACCAGGGAGCTGCGCTCACCGGCTCGGGCTTAAAAGGGAAAAAAACACGTTGCTTTTCAGGAATCTGGAGGAAGTTCCATTAGTCTGCGCAAATGTTACCCGCAGAATAAACCAACCACCAGACGATATTAAGAGCTCGGATGGCCTGAGTCATGCCAAAGACCGCACTGATGGAAAGTCCTACTGGATGACTTACTGATGAGTGAACAGTCTAAGATGTAATTTTTGGATCAAACTCTTGTCCGCAGTGATAAAACCTCCTGTGTGCGTTTATAACTCATTCAGGATTGTCTGTGTTTTCTTTTTCCATTATGTAACGGCTCTTTCTGTCTTTACTGAGCAGCATTAATACATCCTTGTTAGTCTTTTTTTTTTTTTAATAAAGCGGCCATTTCTGGTGCGCCGTATCTGACTTTTCTTCAGACGTGGGCATGATTCCTGCTTTAAAAGAAGAATCTCGTCCTGGACGTTATATATAAATCCAAATACAATGTCACATACAAAGAACAAAATAAAAAAAAGTCATAAAATGGAGGCTGTTATCACTGTACATGTGGTTCCTTTAGCTTGTTCAAGGAGGTTGAGGTAGAACGGCAACCATTACAGAATTTGAAGAATCTTCTTCACATTTACAATGTGGTGGTTATTTTTTATTTTTTGTTGGTTTTGTTTTTGCCAAACGTATAGTCAAATTTAAGTATGCGTGTAGTATGTGTGTATGTGATGTATAATTCTGTTTTCTTTAGTAAAAATATTTTTATATTTTATAATTAGTAAATATTTTTCCCTCCCCCGCCCATTTTGAGCATTTACCAAATTCCTTATGGTGTTACACTCTGTATTAATAAGTCAGTATTGCAAGAGCAAAATCAAGATTCTCTTTCGCCAAAAAAAAAAAAAAGGATTGTAATTGTGTGTCTTTGATAATGATCACTTTTTGACCTAAGTGGCGATGACCGGATTGCTCAATACATCTATAAATGTTAAACATCAATCCGTGTGTGCGTTTTTTGTATTGAGATTATATGACTTTACATGGAATTCACCCATGAGCCTGTCAGTAAGTCAGCATGTTTCTGTGTGATTTAGTGTAAATTATTACGTGCAGTATGTCCTACAGAAAGTCTAAGGCTAAATGCACCTAAATTCCCATTGACATGCCGTGGTGTGTGTTATTCAGTGATATGGAAACCAGTATAATTAATCTGATAATGGTTTTGAGATGCAAACTCAATACAGACAATCGCAACTTTACTGGGAAGATGTTCCGCTAGATTTTGTAGTGTTGGTGGGGATTTGTGCTCATTTAGGTCAATAGTGTTGAGCTCTAAATTCCATTACATTTACAGCATTTGGCAGACGCTCTTATTCAGAGTGACTTACAACTGAGCAGTTGAGGGTTAAGGGCCTTGCTCAATGGCCCACTAGTGGCAGCTTGGTGGTGGTGGGGTTTGAACCTGTGATCTCCCGGTCCAGAGGCCAACACTGGGCTACCACCTCCCTTAACCTTAACCACTGGGCTACCATTACAGACCACTGCAACCCATAAGCTTCCTTTTTGCACAGGGGAATTGTCATGCTGGATCATTTTCGGGTCTCTTAATTCAAGTGAAGGGGAAAATTGAATTGTATTCTATCAAAATACAAAAAAGAAACGTTTGGGGTACTGGTTTGGAGAAGAACCACACGTGGCTAGAATGTTGCGATACTTTTGCCAACATAGTCGAAATGACAAGCCAAATCAGCTTCAAGATTCATTTTAAAATGAATCTTACTCCAGATTCTCCGGAGCTGCAGTATTGGACACGGAACATGCTCTCGTGATTCAAGTGTGTAAAAATGAAACTGTTTTAGTTTTGATATTAAATGTGAAAAAAATTGGTTTCTAAATGCAGGTTTGTTTATTTGATTTTTGCGGTTTGTTGAATACAACTATAAAAAGCTATATACTGCTTACTGCATATTATTGACTCAGGAGTTTAAATGAAGCGAGTAAATGTGGATACTGCAAAGCTGCAGGAAAGTTTTCCATCTTTATTATGAATGCATGTGCAAACAGAACCCTTATTAAACACCTTTAAAAAAAAAAAAAAAAACGGGCATCCGCAAACATTTCCTAGTTCCTGGAAACCCGCAGTACTATTTGGCTAGTGTTGTTTAAGGGACTGTGTCTTCTAGAGAGAGAGAACGTTATATTTCTCTTGGGTGCTATGGAAATGGGTGCCTTTATGCATTGGTGTGACTGAAAGAAAGACAGAAGTGTCTACTGTAAACGACTACAATCACAAAAATGTAGCTTATAATAATGTGTTTTATACTATTCTAAAGATTTGTTCATTCTAATTTGATCTGTATTCCGACTCGCTGCTTTACGGCGAATGTTATAAAGCTGCAGTTAGAAACACTTATCACAGGTGTCGTCGTGTTTATGGTAAATAGACGTTACTATGCTGAAAAAAACAGGAAGTGAGCAGAGGAGGTGTTAGAATCAGTTAAGACATGCAGTACAGTTACTCATTACCCCATGATCCTCTGCTTACCAGCTTTCACCCTCACATCATGACTCATTTCCGGTCAAGTTCAAAAAGGGCCTCCATTCCGTGCTTGTCAGTTCCAGCAGGCTTCTTTTGTCCTGTTTTTTTTTTTTTTTTTTTTTTTTTTAAATAATGCCATGTTTTGCTGCATCATCACTAAATTACTGAGTGACTCATTTACAAACTCTGTTCAATGGACTACAGCGAAACCGTGAATAAACCCTTTAAGACAACTTGCATAAACTACAGGAATATTTACTAAAGCTTACAATTAGAATCTTACAAAAGGATTATAAAATTGTATCAACTGAGTCAACTGATATTGACTGAACTGAATTGGTAAAATTCATTCATTCATTCATCTTCTACCGCTTTATCCGATCTTCCCTCGGGTCATGGGGAGCCTGTGCCTATCTCAGGCGTCTATGAGCATTAAGGCAGGATACACCCTGGATGGAATGCCAACCCATCGCAGGACACACACACACTGACACACACATTCAAACACTAGGAACAATAATTTTCCAAGGTGGCAATCAACCGGGAGGAATGAACCGGGAGGAAACCAGAGAACCCGGAGAAAAACCCCTTAGGCACGGGGAGAACATGCAAACTCCACACACACATGGCCGAGACGGTAATCGAACCCGGACCCTGGCGGTGTGAGGCTAACGTGCTAACCACTAAACCCTTATATATTTAGATAATATAAATATTTAAGGGGGGCTCGTTCGCCTCACACCGCCAGGGCCCAGGGTTTGATTCCCACCTCTGCCATGTGTGTGTGGAGTTTGCATGTTCTTTATCTTTAGGATGCCCTGCTATAGTTGGATGATTCAGCCAGATGAGGATGTGTTCCCTTTTGAGTCTTCTTCCTCTCAAGGTTTCTTCCTCTTCCCATCTGGGAGTTTTTCTTTGCCAGTTTCATCCTTGACATGCTTATTAGGGAACTTAAATGTACTAAACATTTATATTGTATAGCCTATTTGTCTCTGTAAAGGTGATTAGGACAATGTCCATTCTTCACAATGCTACACTGCAAAAAATGTCCTTGAAATAAACGAGATTCACTTATATCTAGTTCAAATTTACTAAAGTCAAACAAAAATAATATGCAAATGAGGTAAGCATAATTGACTTGGGAAGAATTCTTGAAACTAGCAGTAATATCTATATCCTATAACCAGACCATTTTTAACCATTAGGGGTGGCATGGTGTAATAACAGTGGTGTAATAACCATAATAATAATACTTTTGATTTAAAAGCGCCTTTCAAACCTCTCAAGGTCAGTGTATAGGCAAAATTAAACAAGCAGTACAAAGATTACAATATAAACAGACAAAAAACGATGTATGTTGGTTCATAACGAGAAAGCTAAACGGTATTAAGTTTAGATTTAAAAACGGAAAGAGATAGAGTCAATGTTACGGAGGTCAGGTGGGAGGGAGTTAAAGAGTTTGGAAGCAGAGCGGCTGAAAGCTCCATACCCCTGAGGATCTGAGGGAACGGGACAACCTGGAGAAGATCTGGAAGTTATGAAAGAGTGAGCTTATGGATTGGCTTGAACATGAGCAGGAATATTTTATAAGCGTTTATATATTTAACTGGGAGTCGCTGCGGAATGGGGGAGATGTGGTGCGAGGAGTGGGTTTTGGTGATGATGCATACGTTGCATTCAGTTGGAGTTTATGAAGGGATTTTAGGTGGAAGACCAAAAAGTAGGGAATTACAGTGGTCAATGCAGGAGTTGACAAGGCTGTGAATAATGGAGCAGGAGTGGGCAATGAGGGAGGGGTGGAGGCAGATAATGTTATGAAGTGATGTTGTTAATGTGTGGTTGGACTGTCCAGGATGACTCTTTACATGGAGAGATGGAGAGAGCATGGAGCTATTCAGCTATTCAGAAAAGCTATTCATTTTGGAGAGTGTGTTCTTGGTGCCGACGAGCAGGAGCTCGGTTTAATCACTGTTAAGGAAGTTTGCAGCGAACCAGGATTTGATGGCAGTTAGGCAGTTGGTGAGGGTGGAGGGTAGAAGGTGGAGTTTGGGTTTGATAGCCAAATAGGACTGGGTGTCATCCACAAAACACTGAAAATGGATGTTAAATTTACGGGAAATATTTCCAAGTGGATGGATGTAGATATAGATAACAGGATGAGCCTTAGGACAGAACCCTGGGGCACACCGGTAGTGACAAGGGAGGGCCGGGAATAGGAGGATTTGAGCTGGATGAAGTGTGGCCTGAGAGATAGGAGTGAATCCACTGGATGGGGGTGTGGGTGATGCCAATAGATGATAATCTGTTAAGAAGGATGGAGTGTGAGATGGTGTCAAAGGCAGCACTCAGATCGACAAGGACGAGGATGGAATCAGCTGCGAGGAGGAGGAGATCGTCGTTGGTGAAGGGTTGTTTCAGTGCTATGGCGGCGGACAGAAACCAGACTGAAAAGGTTCATAGAGAATATTGAGGGAGAGGACAATTTTTGAGATGAAGGGTAAGTTGGAGATGGGGTGGAGGTTATTGAAGTTGTTGGGATGTGTTGGTGTGTTGTTATTGGTGCAACTTCAACCTGCAGTCTTCCGGTCCGGAGGCCAATGCCTTAAACTACTGAAATACTTTTACTGTTATGTTTTAGGGCAATATTAGTTTTCAAATGAGCACCACTTTTATGTGATCATTCAGATAAAAGTAGGAGGGTGTAGCTCAGTGGTCTAAGGTACTGGGCTACTGATCGGAAGGTCGTGGTTCTAGCCCCGGTATTGCCAAGCTGCCACCCATGGGTCCTTTATGAAGACCCTTAACCCTCTGTGCTCCAGGGGCGCCGTATCATGGCTGACCCCAGCTACCATACAACATGCTGGGATATGCAAAGAAACAATTTCTTGTAATAAATAAAGGCTATTCTATTGTTTCTAGTGAAATTTGACTTTTAAAGGGTTAACTTTTACTTGCCCAGACTGAACAAATATAACTTTCTCATTTTAGGATGCACCGTCTAATATGCAATGTGATCTTTAAGACTTTATCGTCTTTCCTAAAAGATAAAAGATTTGTAAAACAAGGAAAAGAAAAAAAATGACATTTTCTATAAACAATAGTTTTCTACAAATAAGCTTTTATTTTATTTCTTAGACTTCACTTTTTGCAGCGTATACAAATACAAAATTGTATTGAACTGAACACAACTGATGTACAGTTACATTTTGTTTATAAGTATTTATAAAATATCGATTGTAAAAACTCGTTACAATTACATTATACTACAGTGTATGTGGACATCTAACCATTACATCGCCAAACTGTTACCATAGAATTTGAAGCACAGGTCCTTTTGTATGTAACAGCAGTTACATTTCCTGTCTTTTGCACCATACCTGTTCCAGCTCGCCAATGCCTTTTACACAAAGTGGGTTCTAAAGCCCTGATTTAAAAAAAACGTGGTATATAAACATTCAAGTGGTTTCATATGGAGCACCATCTTCATGCCATGTGTTTCTTGCTGGAGTTCGTATCAGGTCAAGTGGGTTTTCATCCTCATTCAAATACATATGTGTTTCCTATGCCTGAATGACACTCACAGTCTTCACAAAAAGATGGTTATAAAAGCATTAGACGAGCAAATCCATATTAATGCCTATGGTTTCAGGATGAGATATTATACTCCAACATTAAAGCACTTTGGCCAAATAGTATATAATTTATCATTTGAAGAGCTTTTTACGTAATGATTTAAAAAAGAAAAGAAAAAACATATTACATACCAGAACAATGAGCTAAAAATCTCAGGGATTCAATCTAATGACGGTTTAGCTGCAGGTTTACAGAAGCCACACCTGACACTCACGATTCATTTGAAGACATATCGATTGAACAAGTGGAATTAGGCGCGGATCCCTTTTTAACTAGAATGGAAACTTCCCGCCACATGGGAACTTAGCAGATTAAATCAGACATGTTGTTGTAATGTAAGCCTTTATGGAAAAAAGAAAAAGCGATTGGAACTCCTCATATCAGCAAAGACCTGTCATAGCGTCGCTATGACATCAGAACTGAACAGCTGAGACGTACTTAACGAAGGCTTCGGACATGTTTATGTCTGTTGTCATGTAGCCATGTAGTATTACTCTGACATCTCCTTCTGCACATATTGCTTTAAAGAGCATTGGTCAATAGTCAAATCCACAGTATTTCACATGTTGGGAATTTTCCTGTTTTTTATTGAGTTATTTTTTTATTGAATTAATCCCTGATTTTTTTTTTGCTGTCGTCTGTGTTGGAGCTGTTTAGATTCACACCAGCGTTGTCAAAACAAATGCAGTCCAAGGAGTCAGTAGAAATGCTTCAGATGTAAACACAGGGACTGAAGCGACCAATCGCTTGTATTGTTTTTGAGACGTCTCTTCTGTTGCTGCTAACAAGCGTCTCAATATGTCACGTGGATCTGCGGCGAGCTCGGAAACAGCTTTCCTCAGATCATCATGTGTGTAGATTTACACTAAATTAGGTGCCTTGTGATGAGATGTAAAGAGATGTCCGTTTTATTGCTGTCGTTTGTTTTTACTGCACAGATAATCCTCCCCGTGTCGGCAACGTTCAAAACGACACCGCTTCGGTCGCCCGTTCATGAAATGTCTGATTGGACGCTGGAGTTCAGAACATTTACAGTGTGTACATATTACTCATAAACAGGCATGGTTTATCAGGAGCTGTCCCGTTCATTAAACACAAGAAGGGTGAGATTCTGTTTGTAAGTGCATTGCAATGATTTTGCTCAGAAGGTTAATAATATTCTGAATCATCATGCTTCGGCCCCTCTT
>JACRUU010000005.1:19482870-19612870 GCA_030449085.1 Kryptopterus vitreolus | reverse complement strand
CTACACTCTTCGACTTTAATTAATGAACAGTGAAGCTTCGTTCAATGTTCAAAGCCATTAGCCTAAATTAATAATGCTCTAAATGATCCATATAGCTGATGCTTCTCTGAGAAAGTACACAACATGCTAGTTCATTTTCACACAGTTTTCCTATGCAGCATCCCCGAAGCAAACCCCAACCCCCACTCCTGCATCTCAATTCTATAAGTGTAAAGGTGCACAAAGTTTAACCCCTGACCTATTCCCAAAGCTTTTATAACTCATTTTAAATCTATCCTTTTTCCATTTCCCTCGCTCACTCTCTCTCCTCCTTCAAGACACTAATCTTGCTTTTTAAACTGATCTTAAACAGATGAAAAAGCATCTCACATTTCAATTGAACTGTATCTCCTGGACTGCTGTTAAACCTATTAATTACGTTTTAAAGCCTTTCTGTGGGGTTCCTGCTCCCTGCTCTCGTCCCCTCCTCTTACTCATTTTAACATACACTCAGCCCTTTGTGGGCAAAAGAAGCTGCTCTCCAAAACCGAGCTCGGTGCAGAGCCCGAATGCGCCCGACATACCACAGTATAGCTGCATTTCATTTCCAGATCCACAGCATTCTTTTAAACTAGCGGAAAAGGAGGCTTAAAGACCCTGAGTCTGTTGTGAATGGTTTACGAAAGAGAAAGGCATTGAACATTCTTGCATATAAGCTCATGTTAACATGGTTTGATTCCGATCTGACTTAATTCAACCTCCTAATACAGTTAAATAGATTTTAATAAAGAGACGCTTTAACAGAGTGCACTGGAAAGCAATTCTGAGTGCTTGCTTTAGAAAAGAGGTACTTCCTGAAGCCAGTGTCTTTAAACAACAATAGAGGTGTGGAGAATGCCAGATGGGGGGGGGGCCGAGTGGTGTCCTTCAGTTGACTTTGAAATGGCTGCAATTGATCCCCGATTTCAATGACTGTCGACACGCGCGAGTGATTGTGGACGAATCGTAAGGAATACACCGTGACTGAACACAATGTACTGAGGAGGTAACAGTACTCAAAGCATTGTGATGATGGGAAGCTTGCTCAGTATTCTTCATTTAGAGAAAAGCATACTTTCAAAAGGCTCCCGGTTGCTTGTAATAAGTGAAAAAAACTATTTGGCATATTCGTAAGCTAAATACACAATTCTGAGTGAAATTTCCAGGAAAGAAAGTAACTCCAGTTTAGAAGGCAAGATTTCATACGCGATATTATTGAATTCAATATGATTCCGTTTCATATCTGCTATTTGCTGATCATTTTACATGCTGCTGTTGCTGCTGCTGCTTCTTTGTGTGGTTTAATTGGAAACCCACAAGCCAAGGCAAAAAAATACAAACCCTACCAAGAGCAGCTGGAGGCTCTGGCAACCTTTCTATAGACAACATCACTCACGCGTTCTTTCTTTTCACATCATTTGTTTACTACCCAAATCCCTTAACTCCATTAAGAGACAATGGCTGCTTTGAAAATCAGCGCTTTTGAACTAGCAGGACCCAACATGCTAGTTGAGCTGCAGCTTGACTACCAATTTTGCATGTAAATGAAGGCACCTTTTTTTTTTTTTTTTTTTTTTAACTTGTATCCAGCGATACTGTTTTTAATTTGCGAAGTGACTCTGCAGGCCCTGAAGCTGTGCTTATGTGTGTAGATGAGTGTCGATTTGTGTGTGTGTGTGTGTGTGTGTGTGTGTGTGTGTTTGCACATATGCTGAAAACATGCCAGAATAACCCAACTGTCATTAACAGCCACACACACACTTTTCTCTTGAGTTCCTGTTGTGTGTTCAGGTGATGTTATGAACAATGAAAGTAAATTGTGTTGGCTGTTGTATTTTCACCTCTGACCACAAAATGTAAATGAGATTGTTTGTGCACATGTCAACTAAACGATAAGCTGTGATATTTCAAACGCTGACACGAGTTTGGGAAACAGAATTACTAATGTAATGCATTTAAAATGAAGAGACCCAAAATAGTTTCCCAGGTTGGCATCCAACTCATTGCCCTGAAAGAGTGTGTTGATCAATAAATGTGGACCGGACAAGGAACAAAAAAAATAGAAATTTGTTGTGTACAAGAAGTCTTCAGAGGCACGGTGGTTTAGTGGTTAGCATGTTCACCTCACACCGCCAGGGTCCGGGTTTGATTCCCGTCTCGGCCATGTGTGTGTGGAGTTTGCATGTTCTCCCCGTGCCTCAGGGGGTTTTTCTCCGGGTTCTCCCCGGTCCAAAAACATGCACGGTAGGTTGATTGGCACCTTGGAAAATTGTCCCTAGTGTGTGAATGTGTGTGTGTGTGTGTGTGTGTGTGTCCTGCGATGGGTTGGCATTCCATCCAGGGTGTATCCTGCCTTAATGCCCATAGACGCCTGAGATAGGCACAGACTCCCCGTGACCCGAGGGAAGATCAAATAAAGCAGTAGAAGATGAATGAATGAATGAAGAATTCTTCATGATATATATAGAAATATATATACTGAAATTGTATACCCTTTGAATATGTATTATTCTCTATGGTTCCCCCATCTAAGTAGTAGTTTCTGTGAACAATTTACAGCTTTATGATCAGGAGAATGAAAGCATTGTTGTTAAAGTAAGGAACTTTGCACTAATTACTGTAACAGTTATATAATCCGTGCAGCAAATGAATGCCAGCACCATTCGTTTATCCAAATGCTCGCCATCTCTTTATTAAATCATAGCATTTTTCTTTGTTGTGTGTTTATATGTTGCATTAGTCGTACATGGAACTTACAATGGTTGATGCAAAGAATATGTCCATGTCAAAAATGTCAGTGTCAAGATAGCTTAAGCAAACCCATGCAGAAAATAAACTCCTACACAAATAACTCCAGTATTAACTACAAACTCTAAATGTGAAGTCACTGTCACCAGCTCTGAACAGCAACACGTATTATATTTCATTATTAAGTTGTATACGCAAGCGAATAATTACAAACTCGATTAAATTAATATTTAATAAAGTCATCGATGACAACGGTACAATACACATTACACAGTACAAATGTAACTCCACATTTCTGTCTATTTCCCTAAAATGCATATATGTTGTTTGTGCATATCACCATGGTAACATGGTATCAACAGCTTGCTGACGAAGTGTGTACGAAACGAGCAGGATGTGAAAATGCACTTAATGGAGAAACCGCGATGTGGCCCGTGTGTGTGTGTGAACTGTGCCACACTAAAGACTCTTGAAATTGATTTGTGACTTCCTTGTTGCTATGGTGACTGGAAGCTGAGAAGTTTGCATTTTATATATATATATATATATATATATATATATATATATATATATATATATATATATATATAATTATAGCTAATTTTGAAATTTAGATTTTTTTTTTGGTTGTGTGACTTGAGAAACATAGTGTAAGGGAGGTTGTATAAAAGAAATACCTCAAGATTTTAAGTTATATACCAATTTTTCATTAGCTGAATATTGTACAATAACAGAAATCTCTGTCTTTAGAGAGACTCTTTTACTTTTATATACTTGTCCTACATTTTTATTGTAAAGATTCTTTGATTATTGCTAGATAAGTATTAGCGTAAACTTAAAAAAAAAGTAAAAACCTGCATTTAGTGACAATGAATATTAAAATAAGCATGATGATTAATATTATTAACATTGCTACGTAGGACGGTCGCAATGATAGAGCAGCTCACATATTTGTTGGTCAGAAGTCTGGTTCTTCATACTGTACAACTAATGACAGAGTGTGTGGCCATGGTAACCAAGCCACACACTGCTCCTTAAAATGAAAATTTGACATCTATATTCATGGTCCCCTTCCTACAGTCAGTATGGGAGTGAAATGAGTTTTGAATTCTCTACCTTGATGTATCTTAATGCGCTTTTCTACCTCCAGCTCTGATTGGCGTTCTGATGAAACTTCATTATGTGCTTTGTATGTGACAGCACCTGCATGTCTGTCTCAGTCTTTCATCACTCAGCACTTTGGCACTTTGGCGTTGAATCCAAACTGCATTTCTTTCAGACTAATTCGGTTTGCAACGTGTCCCATGTAAAGCCGCCACAGTGACTCTCGCTCGGGGTTCTGGGAAACAATCCACAGTTTTTCCTCGGCTACAATACAGGTTTGCTCAGCTCATGAGGGGCGTGATAATTAGGCACTGAGTTGAAGTCGAAGGGTGTTGCTTTCGGGAAAGCGCAAAAATATTCAGCGTAAAGATTCCAAAGGAAGAAACAGGAGGACACAGGGGTGCACATTTAATGGCGGCAAAAGTGGCAACCCCGAATTAATATCCCCATGTGTTGTACGGATTCTTCAGCGTCTTATTTATGGTTGTAATTTCTATGGAATATGTTTGTTTGTCTGTGTATGTGTGTGTGTGTGTGTGTGTGTGTGTGTGTGTGTGTGTGTGTGTGTGTGTGTGTGTGTGTGTGTGTTGGGCAAACTGCACAAACTCCCATCAAACTGTACAAATGTGTAAAAACTTTAGAAAGGGAGATTATAATATGAACTATAACCTTTCAGCTTTTATTTTAATAAATCATTTCAGCTTGATTTATCGTTTAAAATAAATCCTGCATATCCCTCTCTCTCTCCTCTCTCTCTCTCTCTCTCTCTCTCTCTCTCTCTCTCTCTTTCTCTCCAGATGTGATGCTCCGAGGATGCAGTTATGTGGGAGTATTCCATATTCAAGGCAATGATCGATACACTTTGAATTTTGAAGATGCCCAGAATGTATGTGAAACACTGGGAACAGCTTTGGCCAGTCTGGAGCAGGTGACTGCTGCCCATGCTGAGGGCTTAGAGAGCTGCAGGTGAATGTTCTTGTTATCGCTGTATAGCCGGTGCACAGAGGATTGTAGCTGACCTAATAAGAAAAGTTGATAAAGAATCCTCATGTTGAGATGATTTTAAAAGCCTCATGAGAAAGCAAAGTCAGACAGTGTCAATCCCTATAACACTATCAATTAGGGCTGTTAATCGATTCAAATATTTAATCGCGATAAATCACACGATTGTGATTAATCGCACATTAATCGCACGTTTCCAATCTAATGTTCCAATGTTTATAATTCTGTAACTAACTGTAACTGTACAGATGTTCTAATTATATTATTATATATGTCTCACAAAATCACTCCCTTTAATCAAATTATTGATTGTGTAATATTTGTTTTACTCTGGAAAATATTCTTTAATATTTAATATTGGAAATTATCTGTAATATTCATTTCTAATATTAAATTTCAATGTTCAATTAACAATGTTCAGTGTTTGTTTAGTGGTTGTTTCAATTGTAAAATATGGGACGTGGCTCCTTTAAGAATTATGTACTTTCCATATAAACCCGTGATATGTTTAGGTTATAATGAAGCACTTTGCATTAACAAAGTAAAAATGAGCTTCCGTAATACGTATTTGGGAATGCAGCGTGTTTCTGTAAGGTTACATACGGTAATATATGATAATATAGCTCATACCTGTTGTGATTGCGCAGCTATTAGGCTTAATTCAGGAAATTTTAGGATGCTTCTATGCGTTTGTTCTTTTTTCTTCTTTGTTTTCCGGGTTTCATTCATTCCCACAACACAACACAGAGTGAAGGAACAGATCACTGCACATAGTAATGCCTCCAAGCTGCCATTAGTGGGCCCTTAAGCAAGGCCCTTAACTCTCAAATGCTCAGTTGTAAGTTGCTCTGGATAAGGGCGTCTGTCAAATGCCATAAATGTAATGCCCGATAAAATTCGTGAATTTTAAGTGAATGCATTAAGACATTAATAACGCATTAACGTTGACTTTCCTACTACTAATACATGTCAGTTGCATGCATGGTATCTTGTTTGTACAGAATATAAAGTAAAACAGTTTTTAGTCATTTCCTCCAAACATATTCGGTTATCATATAATCTTACATAAACAACACTTTGAACACATTCACCGAGTTACTTTTTGTGTCATAGAGGAAGCATGTATTAGGTTATTTAAAAAATGGCATTCAAGTTTCACTAGCACACACTGAACTACAAACTACATAATGGTCATAGAAAAAAGTAAACAGGAACAGCCTCCAGTCCTACCCTTTCTCACGATTTAAACCATTCAAAACAGTAAGTAGTATTCTGTCATAAAGGAACTAAACCTTAAATGCAACAGCATGCTTTAAAAGGCCGTGTAATGTATCCTAATCAAAATGCACATGAGTGATGAAACTGAACTGGAATTTGTTGACAGGTATGGCTGGGTCAGTAACGGAAACATCACCATTCCTCGCCACGAGCCAAATTTCCTGTGCGCAGTGAACATGACTGGAGTCATCACAATTTCAGCACACCCTGATTCCCATTATGATGCCTTCTGCTATAATAAGTCAGGTAGTTATAATAAAAGAAACAAAACATTAATCTGCGTTTGAATATAATGCTATAATCAAATGGGGTAATTGAATATTTACAATTACATTATATATATAAAAGGGGGAAGGGTCGGGGTTCGATTCCCATCTTGGCCATGTGTGTGTGGAGTTTGCATGTTCTTCCCGTGCCTCAGGGGGTTTTTCTCCGTGTTCTCCGGTTTCCCCCAGTTAAAAAAAACATGCATGGTAGGTTGATTGGCACCTTGGAAAATTGTCCCTAGTGTATGAATGTGTGTGTGAAGTGTGTTTTTTTTTCGTGTGTGTGTGTGTGTGTGTGTGTGTGTGTGTGTGTGTGTGTGTGTGTGCCCCCCGCGATGGGTTGGCATTCCATCCAGGGTGTATCCTGTCTTAATGCCCATAGACGCCTGAGATAGGCACAGGCTCGCCTTGACCCGAGGGAAGATCGCATATAGCGGTAGCGATGAATATAGAATATATACTATATATATATATATATATATATATATATATATATATATATATATATATATATATCTGTAACAGTCCGCATGTAATGTGTAAAAAGCTTATTTCTTTATTATATTGTAGGTGATCATTCTGAAATTTGCTTGACTAGGTACAGAAAAATGGCAAATTAATTGATTTGGTTGTTTGTCTGTTTGTTTGTTTGTTTATGTATTTTCCTTCCAATACAGATCTGTCTGTTAAAAACTGTGAATATGAAATCAAATATCGGGGGAATGAACCTCAGCCTGTTGGTGAGCACACAATGACACAATAGTGTATACACAATCATGCCAAGAATTACATTTTGGATGAATATGTCTATAACACACACACACACACACACAATAATTACTACACATCTTTTTATATAATTAATGTATTATAAAAGCATGTTGTCCATTCTGCAAGTTGCATGACAAACTTCCTATCACATACTGATGAAAACTTTATAAACGTTTTGTTCTGTACATTCTATCACTTCACTCTATCCCTGTTTCAGATAACAATGAAAGCCAGGATTTGAACCCCACCATGAGTCCAAGCAGTCCCGCTATTTCGGTTACTTCAGTGGAGATACAGAGCAATAACACAGCTACTGAACTATCTCACAGCGAGAAGACCAATTTCACTTTAATCAGCACTCAAGATGAGCATGATGAATCTACCACACAGCCTTCCATCACCAATACTATACATGCACATGAAGATATAACTATTGGAAGTCATGTTGTATTTAATATACAAGAAGCAGACGATTCTACTGGGTCAGGAATGGGAGAGACAACAAACATCACACCAAGTGGTGCAGACACTGATGACACGAGACTAAAGGGCCATGATACAACTTTAGAGGATGACTCCAACAGTCAAACTGGTAAGGAACAAGAGAGAAAAATATTTCTACATCAATATTCATTCCTGTCTCAATATCTGTAGTGCTTTTTAACAATCAGAAAGTAAATCTGCATTAGGTTTTCCATCTCAGGTAGGCTTCTGGGTCATCTTGTAGTGTAACATATAACTGCAGTTCTATTCTTTACAATTGCAGTGGAGAGACAGACTGACGAGAGATCCACTGTTTATAGAGTTTAAGTTTGAATGGATATATATATAATATATATATATATATATATATATATATATATATATATATATATAGATATATATATATATATATATATATATATATATATATATATATATATATATATATGTATATTGTGGCAAAACTGAAATGCTTGTTAAGAATTTGGGATCGACACCCATGTAGCAGAGAAGGTCAAGAGCTTGTTTAAGGATGCAACATGACTTACTCTGACCCTTTTAACTAGTAATGAAGATCCTCAGCTAAAAAGGCCCTTGTGTATTCCACAATATACAACAGAACATTCATTCATTCATTCATTCATTCATTTTTAGCCCTACCGCTTTATATCCGATCTTCCCTTCGGGTCACGGGGAGTCCTGTGCCTATCTCAGGCGTCTATGGGCATTAAGGCAGGATACACACCCTGGATGGAATGCCAACCCATCGCAGGGCACACACACACACACTGGCACACACATATTCACACACACACACATTCATTACACTAGGGACAATTTTTCCAAGGTGCCAATCAACCTACCGTGCATGTTTTTGGACCACCGGGAGGAAACCGGGGGAGGAGAACCCGGAGAAAAACAGAAAAACCCCTGAGGCACGGGGAGAACATGCAAACTCCACACACACATGGCCGAGACGGGGAACGAACCACTAAGCCACCATATAAAGACGTATTTAAAAATAAAAATGTTATTATTGAATATAAGGGGCACGGTGGCTTAGTGGTTAGCAAGTTCGCCTCACACCGCCAGGATCCGGGTTCGATTCCCGTCTCGGCCATGTGTGTGTGGAGTTTGTGCATGTTCTCCCCGTGCCTCAGGGGGTTTTTCTCCGGGTTCTCCGGTTTCCTCCCGGTCCAAAAACATGCACGGTAGGTTGATTTGCACCTTAGAAAATTGTCCCTAGTGTATGAGTGTGTGTGTGTGTGCCCTGCGATGGTTTGGCATTCCATCCAGGGTGTATCCTGCCTTAATGCCCATAGACGCCTGAGATAGGCACAGACTCCCCGTGACCCGAGGGAAGATTCGGATATAGCGGTAGAAGATGAATGAATGAATGAATGAATTATTTAATGTTCCTAATCTAGAAACAATGACACACCTTTATTTACTTATTTTTCAAAAAGCAGCCCAACACCACAACAGGTCCATCATGACTTCAAAAAACTGAAATTAATTTAGTTTAATAATAAAATACCACACAAGGTTAGAATGACATTGTCATTCTAATAACAGTTATATTTACATGCTGATTCATAAAACATCTGTTTATCAAGTTGTGATGCATACAAAAAATATAAAACATAAAAATATATTAATTTCTGTCGTTATTAAATGATCTTTTATTTTTGTATACATTGTGATTTGTTTCTGCTGTTGCAGTATAATAGTAATAAACAGAGAGAATAGAATTTGGGGTCGTAAACAAGTATTCCACCTCTTTTTTTATTTTTTGTTTTATTTTTTAAGTGTAAAGCCCCCTCTGCTGTTAGAGTTCAAGGTCCTCATAGTGTAACAGGTGTCTGTTCAAATTCAACAATGCTCGATTCTTACTCACACGCGCCCCCTGCTGTTCAAGTTTACTACTACAAACATTTTTTTTTCTTTTGTTACCAAGAGTAAGGCCACTAATTCGTATGTGCAAATGTATATAATTCAATGTAAATATAGTATTCCCCTTTATTACACTTCAGTTGGGGATTCCTCTTTCAGAGTGTAGGAGTAGCACACGGTACTACCATTAGGAAGGAAAAGTGACGCAAGAGTCTGCTTTCTAACCTGTATTACAAAGTTGTTTTTCAATTTAAAACAAAAACTCGATACACTTTCATTTCTTCTGCATATTACTTCGAAAGAGGTGACCACTGTAAATGAGCCAATGAATAAAGATCATACTGAGCTTTCGAGAGGGAGGATGGGATCTGGCATTGCTGCACCACCGGAGGAACCGGCCAGCAGTGGTGGAAGTGGTAAATGTTCACTCTCTCACTCGATCACTCGATCTTATACCTAGTTAATCCATATTCAGTCCTTTAAGAATCTATAAGCACACGTGAAATGCACTCAGTCCAGGACCCGTAGCATTTCAGTGGCTGTAATCAGTTCAAATTGATCAAGCAGGTCATTAATGTGTCAATTACTGCTCCAAAAATCAGATATTTCCTCCAAACATTTGAGTTACTGTTGAACCAGAGATTCTCAATAATTCTGTATAAACACTAGTTTATTTCAGTGCACTTAATTTCAAAAGCTATCTATAATAATGCATTCAGTATATCAATTCAGAGCCCATATTGAGTATTCTTTTAAATGTAATATTTATGGAATGAGACTGTAGTGTTTGTTATAATCAAGTTAGTCAGCCAAAGAAGGTTCTTCAAGTAAGATGCATGTATTCTGATTAACATTAATTAATATTACAATATTAATTAATGTACAGCCTGTAATTCTTGTGCAATTTTGTAAATAAAACACACCAGGGCATCTTGTATCGTGGACAGCCATTCATTAACTATTTTCCTGTAATAGAAACAATATTTACCATTCTTTATAATTGTATTTTATTTTAATTCAGTTGTATTTTGACTCCTCAGATTGGTTGGTCATCCTGCTTGTTGTTATGGCCGTCGTTTTTATTATCCTTGTAGCGGTGCTTGTGGTAACGAGGAACAGGTAAACCTCACTTTCTGTTTGTTTTCTTACACCAATAAAATTGTTATTTTTTGATAGAATGCAGTGAACAGTAGCACGGATAAATAGCCTTTATTTTTCACATATACATGATTGGAAGGACTTAAGAGTGACAGCTTAGCGAACCCCAGACTTTCCAATCAATAGCCCAGCGGCTTAACCACTGAGCTTCGCTCCTTCCCTTATAGATATACAGCAGGGGTGTCAAACCCCTTGTTACCGTGGGCCACATCAGCATTATGGTTTCCCTCGAAGGGCCAGTTATAACTATAGCAGTATAAAGTCTTTGATGAGCGACACCGCCTCCTAACACAAAAGACATACGGTTCAAATATAAATATATATATATAGATAGATAGATAGATAGATAGATAGATAGATAGATAGATAGATCAAAAATTTATAAATTTCTGGACATTTTTGGGATAATTTGTAGAAATTTCTCTATTCTGCTTGTTGGAAAAATAGCCCTGATGTGGGATACACTGCTATCTAGTGGCGGGATGCCGTCACTTCGCGGGTAATGTCTCCGCATACATTGTGGGAGATGTAGTTTATTGTCAGTGCACGCTTTAAAGTGACATAGCATTATTTTAAGACAATAATACATCTTTTAAGTTTGTGCGGGCCACATAAAATGATGTGGCAGGCCTTGAGTTTGATACATGTAACATGTAATATACAGTGTAAGATGGTGCCATTATGGAAGACATTTGATTCTTAATGGTGTGCATGGTTTTAGTCTCCTAAATGATCAAATTCAAATCCATTTCAAATTTTATTCGTAGAATACATGCACATACATAGAATGACATGCGGTGAAATGACCGTCCAACATGTAAACATAAAGTAAAAAAGAAATGTGCAATGAATGTCTAATGTCTAATGTGCACTTGGTGTTTCGGCATAGGTGGTGTGGGCGGAGCCAGACTCTAATGATCACCTCTAAGAGCAGCAGTGAGGGAAACGGCACAGCAGCATCAGCAGCCAGCCCTCAGGCTCAGGAGAGAGAGCAGGAGATGGTGACGCTGATGAACAAAGAGAAGATCCAGGAGAACGGCAACACAGAGGAGTTCACTGTGGTCACTCTGGAAGAATCACCAGAGAAAAACACGCAGGCATGAAAGATAGAATGAGATGATGGTGAGTGAGGATGTGGGAGTAAAGGAGTTGGGGAAGTTGGAGAGAGAGAGAGAGAGAGAGAGAGAGAGAGGGGGGTGTGGGTCATGGATTAAGACTTGACCACACAAGAAGAGAGGAGCTGCAGGACACTTTGGGAACCAGACAGATGTTTCGATCCCTCTGGTGACGTAAAGTGTAAGAGCTGTGAGGGTGGTAGAAAATTCTTGTTTTTCTGTTTTTGTTTTTTTTTATTCTTTTTATATAACAAAAATACCTTAATGGTAAGGAATCTTCGGTAAATGTCCTTCGACGATAAAACAAGCAACACAAATAAGTGTTACATTTTAGACAAAAGGGGGAGGGAAATAAATGAAAGATTTCTCTACGTGCCATGGAGACATCCTAAATTAAAACTTTTCTAGTTTGATTTTGATATTTACAGAGAGAGAGAGAGAGAGAGAGAGAGAGAGAGAGAGGTCCTGATGTTTTGATATAGCACAAATGACAATATTACTTTGCACTGATTTCAGCTTTCCCTTCCGGCAAAAAAGGGCTTCTCAGCAGATTCTACACTACAATAAATAACGTTAAAGATGAAATTAAAGCTGGCAGAAAACCAAACATTTGGATCTCAATAAAAATGATAATAGCGCTTATTGTCTCCTAACGTCCCATCCTGAGCCTGTTTACTGCCAAAGCTTCTTACCACAGTTCAGCATTTATCATCTCCTAGTGCCAAGAAATAGATGTACAAGTGGAATAGTTTCAAGCTTATCTACAAACATTTTCACAGTGACAACAAACAGTTATTTCAACTGGATTTGTGAGAAACCGTTTTTAGAATGTTGTGTTGTGCTGTGTGGTAAAGAGGCAGACGATAGGCTTGACAAAGATGATAGGAAGACAAAGACAGATGTTTAAATAAGGATCATTAAAGTCCATGCACAAAGGCGTCATAGTGCTGCAATGTTCTCTTTAGAGGGTTTGACATAATGGATGAACGAATAAAGAGAAATTAATGAGGCAGAGATGCACATACGTCTTTTAATCTTTTTGAAATTTTTTTTTTTTTGGAATATATATATTTTGGCCTTTTGTAAATTTGACGTTTTTGTTCCCTAGAAAATGAGGTTTTTTTTTTTTGTTTGTTTCTTGGTTGATTACATTTTTCCTTTTAATTTATCCTGTTTTTGTATATACCACTATGCTTGTTTATTACTGTGTTCAACATGAGGTTGGAATAGTCAGGCTGCCATATCCATGTCTTTAGTCAGTGTAAGTGAAAGTCCATTCGCACCGTTATTGGTGATGTAATACGACACTGTAACCTGATACCGGTGTTTTAATATTTTTGATCTACAAAAGTCTATCAAAGAACATGGAACCAGAAAAGAAAAGCTATTGAGAAAAAAAAAAAAAAAGGATTATCTTTATTCTTTAGCTGTTCATGCATATGCAATTTACATATATTTACTCTCACACGTAGGCTATAATAAGCCAGTAATACAGTGTACCAACATCACCAGTGATGCAGTTATTTATTTTAAAATTAGAAGAAAAAAAAAAACAAGTTTAAATGATGTTTCTTAATGTTCATACTTTGCACCTTACATTGCCTCCAAAAGCTTGAAACATATGTATATATAGGCATACATAAACTTCCTCTTCATACATACATTTAAGTTTCATATTTTTGCTTTTTTCCCTTTGGTTAATGATGGCATCTACTCTTGAACGTGCTTTGTTTAAGAACGATTAGCATATGCAGTAGTGGTAGGAGTGTGTACATTGATGAAATAACAAATGGTTGTCCATGAAAAAAAAAAAAAAGAATAATTTTGTGAAGTTCAGGATGAAATAAAATTGTATAGATGTGTTTTCTTGGATGATTTTTTTGTGTGATGTGAGAGTGCACCAGTGCTCTGTGTTTGAGAAGAGACTTTGGGTGGGTTCGGTTGGAGGTGCGGATGCTGCGTTGCTTCGGAAAGGAGGGAATGCAGTTGCCATGGCATCCAAGTCATGATGGAAGATGGTTTTATTCCTCCACCTCAGCAAAGAGGCACTGAGAATGTAGACGCCATTTTGACATTTGAGATTATTGACCCCCCCCCCCCCCCCCCCCCCCGGTTGTTAGTTTTTATCTTCGGAATTCAGAAGTTCAATTAAATATAAATTTAAATGCTGTAATGTGACAAATACAAAGGGGGGGAAATAATGAACTGTCAAATATTTAAATAATAAGATACAGTCAGGAACAATGTAATGTGTATACGGCTGTGTTAATCAGGTACATTAATATAGACACATAAAAATATACTAATTTTCTAAATTTATGATTACAAGCTAATAATATGTGTTCTAACATCTTTATATTAGGTATACAAACATATATAGGTATTATGTTACAAACACAGCTTTTAAATAATACATTAAATAAAACTGGGGGGGGGCACGTTGACATAGTGGTTAGCATGTTTGCCTCACATTTCCAGGGTTGTGGGGTTGATTCCAGCTTCCGCCATGTGTGTCTGGGGGTTTTTCTCCGGGTTGTCTGGTATCCTCCCGGTCCAAAAATATGAACGGTAGGTTCATAATTAGCACCTTGGAAAATTGTCCCTAGTGTATGAATATGAATGTGTGCAATGGGTTGGCACCCACCACAGGGTCTTTCCTGCCCGAAGACGCCTGAGCACAGGATCCCTGCAGCCCGAGAGAGCAATCAGATAAAGTGGTAGAAGATGAATGAATGAAATAAAACCAAGAGGCCATTCTCAGTTTTCTGGTGTAATATCCTGAAACTTTCTCTCAGTTTGTAGGCTACATGAAGGGACGTTACTAATACTCCACTACTATCCTACAGTTTACTGCCTAAGCCTTGAGCAGGAATATCCCATCTGTTGCATTTTAATGTTCTCTATTCTGACACACACAGATATATATATATATATATATATATATATATATATATATATATATATATATATATATATATATATATATATATATATATACTTCATCAGAAGACAGTAAAACTAGATGCTTTATGGAATCAGGAATTGAAAACAACAATTAGGAACAGCCTTTTCTTCTTAAGCTAAGAAACATGTGAGCTTTATCTTAGTTCATGCATTCATGATCTCCTGACAGGACTACATTGCTAAGTGGTCAGTCATCCTGCATCATTAATGAACAAGCTACATTTAGTCCTGCAGGAGTTCTCACAAGGTTGAGAGAATATGACCTTATAACCCCAGTTTTATCATCCCTACTATCTGTCTATCTGTTATGTTCCAAATCGACTATAAACTATTGTACTTACTAACACGGCCCTAAATGGCTAGTAGCACCTAGAAAAGCCGAATCCACTAAAATCACATTTAGCATAGTTTATAGACGTATCTTTTTAGCCAGGTATACACACAGGATATACACACATACTATATCCTTGTGCTCCAGTACATCTTATAAAATGCATATCATCAGTTTGTGCCTGTTTATATTAGGAACAGCATGTAGAGGTTGGGCAAGCTCGAGCTGTGTTACATATCATGAAGTTAAAAGATGCCAACCCTGCAAGGATACCGAGGCATCTAATGGTTACGTCAGGCCCAGTTGCATCCGACCTCATGAAGATTTTATACATTCAAAGAGAAGATGCCGACCCAACGATGATACCAAGTCATCTAGAGATGTACCCGGGTCATGAACATTTCAGTCATTGGACTTTCAGAATATACAACTGCTTCAGCAATACACAGAGAACATTCTACACATGCCAGTTCTCCATCATCTCCATCATTTATAGACACTGGCATGGAGGAGTTGGTGTTGAATGTATTATGATAATTAGGATAATTAGGTGTTAGGAGAATTTAGGAGTTGCTCAGGAGCACCTGGTTCCATAACTCCAACTCGAATAACTGGCAGATATCCCTTCTTCCCCTCTGTTTGTCAAATCTAGTGACCATGCAGAGATTTTGAAAGTATCTTTGGATACGTTTTGATTTTTTTTTTTCATGACCATGGACAAGTTCGTATCATGTACTCATAATCCCTCACTCTGATGCGCATGATATGATTTTTCAGTCTCCTGTGTTTGTATTATTTTGATGTTTTATAATGGCACATTTGATGCGACCCAAATGAGAATGAGTTCTGTTTTTGAATGAAGTTCCTCTCAAGGTTTTTCCTTGTAGCATCTAAGAGAGATAATCGAGAGAGTTGCGTTAATATAGTAACCATGCAGATTATATATATATATATCTTCTACCGCTATATCAGATCTTCCCTCGGGTCACGGGGAGCCTGTGTCTATCTCAGGCGTCTATGGGCTTTAAGGCAGGATACACCCTGGATGGAATGCCAACCCATCGCATGGAGCACATACACACACACATTCATACACTAGTGACAATTTTCCAAGGTGCCAATCAACCTACCGCGCATGTTTTATGGACCTGGGGAGGAAACCTGAGAACCCGGAGAAAAAACCCCTGAGGGAGGGGAGAACATGCAAACTCCACACACACATGGCGGAGACGGGAATCGAACCCTAAACCATGGAGGTGTGAGGCGAACGTGCTAACCACTAACCCTCTGTGCCCAGGATTTTTTTTAATGAAAATTCTATTTACTATTGTCTATTTAGAGACTATTTCATTAAGACTCTAGTAAAACTACAAGTAAAACTACAAAAAAACAAAAAAAAAAAAAATATATATATATATATATATATATATATATATATATATATATATATATATATATATATATATATATATAGGCAGATTAAATTTGGGATTGTTTAAGTGATGTGTTGTGTGTGTGTGTGCTGTGTGTTACTTTCCCAATACTCAGTGTGGATAAGAAACGAAAACAAAAGAAGGCCAGAATTAGTTATGAATCAACATTTATTAGTTATAATAATTGTATGTACACCAATGGTACAACAAATATCGATATGAACGAACAAAACTTTTCCATGGGTCCATGTCTGTAATTTCTTTGCTCATCTTTTAAAATCCTTTTTTTTTTCAAATCACAAGAAAAGTAACACCATAAAAAGAACGCGAGGAACAGAACAGATGGTAGCATAGATGAAGGGTAAGAAACGGTTATATGAAATGATTTTAAGTTTAAAAAAAATAAAAATAAAACTTAAATGATACAAGTAGAATGATGTAAAAAGAAGAATTCTGTGGTACTCAGTGGAGTATTTCTATTGTATTTTCTTGATCCATCCAGAAGAATGGACGGGTTTGCCATGGGGTTTAACAGTAGCAGCTTGTGCTTGACAAATTGATAAAGAAAAACAAACAGATGAATGTATATATATATATATATATATATATATATATATATATATATATATATATATATATATATATGAGAAGATGTTTGAGAACTGACTTTTCCATTATTTGTGGAAGCGGTCAAGGACCACCAGACATGAACTGTAATCATAAGCAACATCTCTAGGGAACAAGCCAATAGAAATGATACAGGCGCTAAGGACATTGTAAGAATTCTGCCACTTTGGCAGACATTACTGCGATTCTTTACTGCTACTCGCTTTCAAAAAAACGTATAGCCAATTTTGGCACTTTACACTTCATCACCAATACTACAATACACTACATATTACTCCTGGCATCCTAGGTGAGATGTCAAAAAAGTCATTAGATTTTTAGACTTTGAATGCTAATAGATATTCAGATACAGATCAGGCCAAGAACAAAAACATCCTTATATAGTCCATTGCTTTTCTTGCCTTCTATTATGATCTTCTAAGCATATATCCGAGCAAAATGTCTATGATATGACATATATATCATATATACACACAATGAAAATGAATGCACACATGACTTTTCCTGCATGGGACAAATATTCAAAACTTACATTAGATACAAATAAAAAAAAAAAGAAAAAAAGAAAAAGATATATATTGGATATAGAATATTTGTGAGACAGCTACATACAGCTATTTAAGCTTAGGAACGAGCAATATATTACACACGATATTATATGGTATCTAATCTAATGAATGTATCCATTACACTTCTATAGGATTACGAAATAGAAAAGGAGTCACACAACGAAACACTACATTAAAAACAGCAGGAAAACAAATCAATTACCTACAATATGTACACCAAGTGCGTGGAAGCACTTTCACGTCATGCTTTAAAGTAACCGGTTCGAAAAATAGAAAAATAAAGAGAGAGAGAAAAAGAGATGTCCACACTTGTAGTTGTAGTTGAGGACAGTCCTTATGTTCCAGGACATCATCAGATCAGCTACAGATTGCCACGTATGTGGCCGTGGTTTCTGATATGCATTAACACTGCAATATTTTAGCAGCTAATCGAAACACAATACAGAGATGCAGTGGTGATTCTCTTGGCACAGGAATCAGATGCACGAGATGCGACAAAGAGCAGAGCGTTTTGCTATGAGATAGGTCTCTTCACAATGTGGCTTACTATTAAGAGAGCTTGACGGCTATAACATATGAGTGTTAAGCTTTATTAAAACACACACACGCGCGCGCAAAAGCATACATCATATGTCATACACACTATACATAGTGGTTAATGGTTTTAGAGGCAAGGCAGATTATTAAAGGAGGTTACTAAGCCATTCATAAGAAAAAAATAAACATGCCTATGTATATGTATATGCATTCCTTTCGTTCATCATTTGGTTAATTGGTAATACTCAGGTATTTGTTACTGTCATTCTCGAGGTTTGTGCTGTCATTGAAGGTATATAGGCATTGCAGCGGGAATGGGTCTGCCACAACAGTCATAGTCATGTTTCGACGAGAGGAAATCTTTAATGGATCAGAGGACGCTTAAGGAAGTTATGGAGAGCAGCGGGTGCTAGTAGTACACAACTCCTTTGTGCTGAAAGTGTTTACCTTTGCAGTTCTGCTCTCTTCTACTTTTATTTGTCCTTTTTTTTTCTTCGCCTTGCATTTTATCATAGTTTTAATTGCTTTTACTTGATTATGATTGTTTAGTGTGCTTTTTAAAAACAAGGAAACAAGCCAAGGAAATATGAACTGGAATGTTAGCCTTAGCATTGTTCCTTAAAAATGTGCTTTTCAAATGATAATATTTTTAATCTTATACCTTTTGGGCTTGGGTCTGCTTGCATTTTCTTATGTGTGTGTGTGTGTGTGTGTGGTTTTTTTTTTTTTTGTTTGTTTTTTTTGTGGGGCGGTTTTGTTTTCTAATGCAAAATCACAGGCAGTAGTGAAAGACGCTGATACATACAGTGCAAGCTTTTGTACTATAAAGGCAATAGGCATTTGGCAAGCTGTAAACCCACTGTGAAATTGTAAACAATAATCACTCTCCAGCATGTTCAGAGGGCTTAGTATAAATATTTTTAACTGGCTGCATTAGGAATGTGTCTTCCCTGATAACACTGAGTGCATCTTTAATCGCCTGAGTGTCTAACGGTCTACAATCTGCAAACAGGAAACGAAAACAAAGGAGAGTGTAAGGGTTTGAAATGGCAATGCCTTGTGCTTCATTCATCTAGAGTACTTCCTTAACGTTTTTAACTCTGGACAACGTATATTTATTTTCAAATACTTAATGTTTCACTCAATCAAGGAAAAAAAAACAACAACAAAAAAACGAGATTAACTGCGCACAGGACTCTAACACATGCATTTATTTTAAATATACTTTTAAAATAGCAATAGAATTCCGTTAATGTGTTTTCTGAATGATGTGCTAAATATCAGTAGTCAGAAATATTTTTTTCTCCCCGGCCCGGGTGCCGTCTATAAAAGGCAGTGTGTGCTTTTAGGTTAAAGGTAGATTGTTTATTATTCACATCGGTTTTAGGGAATGTCAGTGACGCTGTGGGCTTGTTGCTTATTTGGTCCGTTCGCTGATGTTCTAATTCACCCTAGTTTCACCTTGTCACATCGGTTTCTTTCACGAGAAAAAAGAAAAAGAGAAAATAATGGGAACGAGAGGTTAACAGGTCACTAAGGGGAAGCATTCAGTCTCATGGGTTGTGCTTTTTGATTTCTTGCGATCATGGTGCAGTTACCTCTACAGTTATTAGCACTTCCTAGTAATACCAGGGATATGAGAGAGCAGTTCATAATAGAACGTTTTCGACACTTGCTTCCCGAAAACCTTTCCAAAGGCTGTGTTTTGTGAGCGTGTATACAGATACTGTCACACAGAATAGATGCTATACAGGAGACTCACTCAGTCAAACCTATAAGAGGATAAATGATGATCAGCGCTTCATTTTAAATCAACTTCCCATTTCTATCAGTACAGCAGTGGGAATAAACACAATCCCCCGGGCATCATACAAACGTGCTACATTACCTCAATGGATTTCAGTACCGGGGTATGTTTTTTTTTTTTAAATACTGTTGGTACACAAGCCCAGATCTGCCTGCAGATGACTGGGGATCTCAGACACACTCGGATAGTAAAGACACTAAAAGATAGTGCCAGATGGGTCAGAGCTCACAGACTGAGGTACGACAAGGGGAAATGAATATTGCTGTAAAATAACAGAGAAGGCATTGGATCTGCACAGGATTCTTTACTTCAGAATGAACTGATGGGTTTTCTGTGGACTCCCTAGGTTTCTTCTGCATTTCGGAAATTCGGATAAAAGTTCTGCGAGACATTGAATGCATACGGAATATATATTAAAATCAGGAATAATTTACGGTATAGAATATATTATTTCTCCTTATTCCCAGCCTTGCTCTTTGTGCAAGTGTTAGTTCATAGGCACGTATTAGTGCACTATAAGACAATGTGACTGTAATCTTTTCTTACATTAGTATTTGTTATTTCAGATCAAAAGGAACTCTAATGGGGGGGAAAATCACAAAAGACTAAACTATAAATACCCATCATTTGTTCTGTTTGCGTGATTTTAGCAGGTCTTTTTATTCCTCTCTTTTGTTCAGTAGATAAAATCTTGGGGACTTGGATACAGAAAGGGGCTGTGTGCTCGCATTATTCACTCGTCCGTGGTTCCTCTTCAATGAGCGCGCACTCCGTAGTCGAGCCGTTTGTGGCCGCCGAGGTTACCTGGGGATTAGCGGCAAAATCTAAACAACACTTACATGTTCAGGAAATCTTTAAAACAGTACACGTCGGCATTCTTAAGCAACAGATTTTTGTTGGAGGAAATATTCGATTAGCAAAAAGAATCGATAACTTACATTAGAATTGATAGGTGCTAATATAAATACTTTGGTCTTTGGTGTTTTCCGAATCTTGCCACTCAAGGCCCACACGACAGTGTTTGCTCATTTTGGTCATCGGATACATGTTAAAATGTAACAATAAATAATAGTAATCATGCAGTTACTGGTAAAGAGATTCACTTAATATTCACATCGAACATCAGTTTAGGAAGAAAATGATTCAATCACTCTGACTGTGGCGTGGTTGTTGATGCCAGGTGAGCTGGTATACAGTAGTATACAGTCAGTAGCTGTTGATATTCTTAGATTTACACATAAAACAATCTCTAGAGATCTGTATGTGGAAACTCAAAGGTTGAAGGAGAAAGGCCAAACTGGTTTTAGCTGACAAAAAAAGGCTATTTTTACATATATAGGCATTCAGCGTAAAATTATCTCAGAAAACACAACACAACAGAGTTTGAGAACTTCAGCAGTTAGAAAACCACATTTAGTTCCACTCATGTCAGCCAAGAGCAAGAATCTGAGGCTACAGAGGGAACAGGATCATCAAATCTGGATAGCTTTTTTTTTTTGGAAAAGGGCCAGACAAGATTTCTTTATTTGTCACGTTTTAGTAATCCTGTTCCGGGTGCTCTTATTTGAGTTTTCGTTGCTTTGCTTATTCTCTCCTCTAAACCATATCTGCATGATTTGCTGCGACATAAAAGTAGTTCATTTTCCAGCTTAATTAATACCACAAGGAATTTTGGACAAGTTTCCTATGGCTTTTTTTTAAAAACTATATTACAACACTGTTCAATATTATGAGGTAACAAGAGTTTTGCGAAGCTACTGTGTTTTTATCTATACAGATTTTACACTGATAAAAACCCACTTGTATTGAAATTATATGAAATATGATATATATATATATATATATATATATATATATATATATATATATATATATATATATATATATATATATATATATATATATATATATATATATATATATGTACATTTAAATTCAATTCAACGTTTAAAGTGCATGCAGGGGTCTTGGGTATTTTCATGCACACAATGTTTCGTTGGAATAAAGCATGCGTAATAATGTAGATCTTAATGTAACAGTCTATATACACTCTGTACATTTTCATGCACAATGGCAAATTTTCGACATATTTGGTCCCTTATAATATATCAACCACAAAATAAAACAAGAAAAATCATAATAATTCCAAATAAAACAATACAAAAAAGACAACAAAAAAAATAACAACAGATTCCTAGACATAGGTGAGTGGCAGTATTAGGTCTAGTCAATGTTATTACGCAAAGCCACTACAATGGTTTGCCTCTTTGGATCAACTTGATTAGTCAGAGTTAATTTATTGAATATGGACATGCACGTGCAAACAACAGCAACAAAGCAGCAGCATTTCTGTCATCTGTCTAGAACCACAGGATACAAAGGTTCAATGTTGATTTGAGATTGAATAGTATGTTATACTCTAAGAATTTCATATACAGTAGTTTCAGACAATGAATTATTTTGGCTTAAAGGCAAAAAAAAAAAACTTTTGACAGAAATCATAGAAAAGCTGCTGCCTTGAGAAAATGCCCATTGAAATATATACACCACTGAGGTCTGTTGGTTGTGTACATATTTACACTGGCATGGAGAGCACACGCTGAAGAAATTCAGAAGAAAAGAATGCAGTCGGCATGCAGCAAGGATGGGCTATATACAAGTCTCTATGTCCATAAGCATGAATTGTACCTTGCAATCATCTACTACGACTGAATTCGGAGCAGCATTGACGCACTGGTTGGAGTTGTTTTCATGATGGTTCTTGAGATCATCATAGTAGGACTGCGTCTTGGTCATCTCTATGTCATCAGTCTTCCCATGCTGAGAATCCAGGGCATCGAGCTCAGCTTTAGACAGGTGATACACGATCCCAGCACCATATGAGTCGCCCACTACATTGACAGAGGTACGGAATCGATCCCTAAAAAAAGCAGTAAGTCATCATGAGTCCACACAAATCCACTGAAATGTTTCTTTTCTGGTTTTCTTGTATGGAGGCCATCAGTTAAATCAATCATTTATGCATCACCTTTTTCATTCTTTACAAGTCAAACACAGTTGCTGTCATGCAAATAATATCGTTTTAATCACTTTTAAGAGAAAATGAGGCCTATTCAGAAAATACTCACAAAAGCCAGTCAACAGCTACCAGAAGACTAATATCCTGAGTCGGCAGCCCCACTGCAGTCAGAATTAGCAGCATAGTTACCAGTCCTGCACTGGGAATACTGGCTGCTCCAATACTGGCCAATGTAGCTGTAAGACTGAAAACAGGATATTACACATTTATTGCAACATTTATTCTAATGGCTTTGTTTAAACCACTGCAACCCAGACCACAGCTAAGTATAAACGAATAAACTGTATGTAATGAACACAGTCTTTGTTTGTTCCATGTATTTTACTCATGCCAGCTGAAAAAAAAAACTCCAGATCAGGTGATTTTTTTTGTTATATTCTTTGGAATCACAATGCTCACATTTCATATAAAACAATACCCTGTAGATCTTTCTCACAAGATTTACAAAATAATATAAAAGAGAATTATTGAAAGCTGTATTTGAATCCGTTTAGTACACGTTTTTTTCTCAGACCATCAAGCCTGCATAAGCTACGTTTAAGCTACGTTTAAATTCAGAAGATACAGCAGATTATATTTTATAAGTTTCTGCGAAAAAAGTGACATAGTACGCTTGGTATCTTAATCAGAATTAATCTACAGACTATATGTCAAGGATTGTATCTCACATATCAACATACTGGAAACTTTCAGTTCCATAGCTAATGAAATGGCACTAAACACCGGTGCTCACCTGACGGTGACAATCTGACCAGGGTCGAGGGCAACACCATTCATCTGGGCAATGAAGATAGCAGCTACAGCCTCATAAAGAGCAGTGCCATCCATATTGATCGTCGCTCCAACAGGCAGTACAAAGCGGGTTACTCTCTTGTCAATGCCCAGATTCTCCTCTAGACAGCGGAAGGTGACAGGAAGTGTGCCAGCACTATAAAACATAAACATAATTTTCCGGAAGGTATAGTTTATGAAAAACATTCAGTCGCAACATTTCCATTTTGACAAACACAAAGAACCTGCGTTAGCCAAAAAATCATCAGTGAAAAGACCATATGTCTAATTCAATTAATTAATTAATACATTAATCTTCTACTGCTTTATCAGATCTTCCCTTGGGTCGCAGGGAGCGTGTGCCTATCTCAGATGTCTTCGGGCATTAAGGCAGGACACGCCCTGTATGGAATGCCACCCCACCCCATCGCAGGGCACACACACACTCACATTCAAACACTACGGGCAATTTTCAAAGGTGCCAATCAACCTACTGTGCACGTTTTGGACCGGGGTGTGGGGGGGGGGGACCCGGAGAACCTGGAGAAAAGCCTCCTGAGGTACGGGGAGAACATGCAAACTCCACACATACACACATGGTGAGAGACGGGAATCGAACCTCAAACCATGGAGGTGTGAGGCGAACGTGCAAACCACTAACTCTCCATGCCCAGGATTTTTTTTAATGAAAATCCTATTTACTATTGTCTCTTTAGAGACTATTTCATCAAGACTTGTAAAACTGCAAGTTTTTAAAGCCTTTCCTAATTGATTCCTTTTCATAAAAGGCAAAAAAATCTACATTGCAAATGGCACTGCAGTTTGATTAAAAAATATAAAGTCCTCTTTGAAAATGCGTCATACAGCCTATCTGCATAACACAGTTTGACATTATGTTTGTAAGAGTAAAAATAGAAATAAATGTGTCACACCTTGAAGCTGTTCCCAGGGCAGTGATCCAGGCTTGGAAGATGCCCATGAAGAAACTGAAGGGATTTTTTCTCACAATAGCAAAGTAAATGCATGGCAGGAAGATGGCGCCATGAATGATGAGTCCGATGATGACTGTGACCATGTACATCCCCAGCTGTCTGGCCACCACTTCCAAATCCTTGATGGAGATAATCTTGCCACAGATCAGGCAGGCAATACCGAATGGAGAATACCTATAAGTAAAGATGTATAGATTCACAATGTGTAAAGACATTTACATTTAAAGTCGATCCTTTGACACGAATCATGGTTTTGGAAAACGTTCCCTGGAGTCAGTAATATGTACATAGTAACCTCCTTCCCTAGTGACCTGTAATATTTCTACTTACCACATGATCATGATGACCAGCCTCATTACGATCTCATTCAGGATGTTAAAGAATTCAATCATGAGCCTCGCCCTTTCTCCCATCTTCCCCATGCAGATACCAAAGGCGATAAAGAATCCAATCACACCTGAGAGAGATCCAATTGCAATTCAGAATCGAGACAAACTGTAAAGCAACCACATTTCAGTTTTGCTAAGCATTTGAACCCATACCCAGAACATTCATTCCACTCTTAAACTGCAGAGACTTCTTTTCCTTGAAAATGGGAGGCGGCTTAGTGGCACCCGAAAGGAAATCCTCCATGGTACTGTTGGCATCAAATTCTGGCTCAATTTCAATCTTCTTCACAACGGTCTGGACCTAGAAATACACTCAACAGCTCAGTATGTGAAATACTGACATTTACATTAAGAAAAAAAAGGGTTCAAATATTCTATCACTAACCTGCTGGAAGCAAGCTTGAACCAAATTCTCAGGGAAGAGGTTCCTAATGAGGTCAAAAAATGCATCAAGACTAGAGACCTCATCGTTCTTGAGTCCCTCCCCAAGGTTCTCCTTTAGTTTGGGGTTGCCAGGATGGATGATCAGCACCAGTATTACTCCCAGCACGGCAGCAATTATAGTGGTGGTCATGTAATAGATCATTGCTCTGGTACCCAGGCGACCACTAGACTTGGCATCTAGACCTGAAAGACCTGGATTCGGAACATGCAACTGGTTGGTAAATGTGCTTCTTATTTATAATCATGTACTTTTATCCATTTGACCAGATCGTTTAGATATAAATATATATACATAAATACCTGTGATTAAACTGGAGATGATAAGTGGAAGGATAAGCATTTTTAGCATCCTCATTAGAATGTCTCCAGGGAATGCAATTACCATGACAATGTTGTCATCAATAGGAGATGCTACACGCAGAAGCATACCAGATACAGCTCCCAAAACCACACCTGAGGATATGTAAGATGGAGAACAGGACTGAGAAGAGGAAATGAACAGATTCATTTCTTACAGAGCCATTCATTATTCATTCTAACTGGCATGCAATTTGCATAGATCTCCCCAAAAATGAAAATAGCTAGAATATCCAGTGGTCCGTGTGCCAACACACAGACTTGGTGATGTGGTTTCATTTGTGTGCCACTTAATCATTTGGTGAGTGAGATGAGAGAAAAGGCATCCAAATGCATTGTATATTGGTATCATAAACAGACAGAAATATTTCCCACAGGTGCAAGCAGGGTTTCAAACCACATCTATGAAGGTGGACAGGAATGGTGCTTCTGAACTCTGAATTGCAAGCCATGTGGAAAACCACGGTATCCTGCAATAATTTCCCCTGAGATTATGGAAGGTCTGTCTATATTGATGGTCTCTCTGTGGGCCAGTGAACAGCCAGTCTGGAGCCCTCACAGCCAGAGTGTAAGAAGCAAAAGAAAAGGAAGACATGCCTCTTTTATTCGTGGGCCTAAGATTAAGATCCAGAGAAGCTGTTTAATAATGCTTTACATTCATAAAGATTTCTGTGTCATCCTGCCCTTTACCAGAAATCACTGTTTTATTAAAGCCCACTGACTTCTTAAGCTTCAGGAACAATTTCCAACCGAGTTTTTAATCCGAAAACATGCCTTAACACGAATATACCTCTGAAATCAAATTGCTACTCTGCTCCTGCTCTTATAGTAGCAATAAACACAAGGTGCTATATGAGTTTTTAGATACGCTCTAAATGCAGCTGCATGTGTTTTCTGCATGTGTTGTATGTGTACTTAAGGCATGACTTCACATGTGATGTGCACCCAGAGTGACAGTGTATTATTTACATGCTAGAATCCACACACTGCACTTGCTCACCCGGAAGAACACAATCACGTCTAACAGTTGTTGCCTTTTAATACAAATTTAATCACTGCCCATAACCAACATCATCTCAAAGAAGTATTGGTGCAACGGCTTGCTAAAGTTGGAAATTAAATCTGCTTGATCTTGAGCTCAATGTATAATGCCAGGGTGAAATAGAGAGATCCTCAGCTCGAATAAACAAAGTTATTCATAGCACGTAAACAAAGCCGGGTTTGCCAGAAGGAATATTAAAAATTCAACCTTGACCCAAAGATCTATTTTTGCCAGAGCTTATTTCCATGAGAGCAGCATAGCCAGTTAGACATGATGGTGCATGCATTATGTTGAGTGTCACCCTTTTCCCTTTGGCTGGTTTTTACCAAATTCCTCATTAATGACTGAATTTTGGTTCATGACTTTTTCTAGTTTTTTTGTCTGCAAATGAAATATAAACAAATAATGATGAATAACTTCCCAGAATTTTTTTTCGGAACAGGACTTGTTTTTGAGGCAATTCAAATCAGAGCCCCATTCTTACACATTTAGAATTAAATTTGGTTAGACATATTATAAAAGAAGGCAATCTGCCTGATAGTATCTGATACTCACCCATTACAGTGAGTGTGAGAAGCAGATTCTTGCGCATTTTCTGGCAAATGAGGCCACACTTGGAGCGAGGTGTGGCCTCGATGGGCTCCAGGTGGCTCTCGTGCATTCGTACCTCCACTTGCTTAGGCATGCTGTTGGCACTGTAAAGTCAGAAAAATAAAAATCAAGTTGATGTACACGTTATGCATTGCAGTAAAAATCCAGGGTGAATGAACTGAAATGGTCTACACTAAGTAAAACGGTTACTTAGGGAGAGGAACAGATGGATAATGGCTGCACAGTGACTGTAGACTCCTGATGATTAAAAAGCAGAAGAAAGCAGATTTGGTCTGTAGTACACTTTGTGAAAGATGTTGAGCTGTTAAGAAGGAACAGATGTTGAGTTGTTGGGATTGCTGTTGCACTTATTCAAACGCTTCAAATACGAAATGATGTGAAGCAAGGTATTAACTGTTTGCTTATCATTGATACAACAATTATTTGTAATAATTATGTCAGAATGACTTGCATATATTTAAAAAAAGAAACTGATGTAATAAAACTGTATTGTTCTCTAACACAGACACAGGGCATCAAATTGTAATATTATATCTAAACTGATTTTTTTAGTGCCAGTGGAAGGAAATGAAAACAAATATGCAACCAAATATGTCAACTTTCGACATGAATATACTAAACAACATTTATCCTGTTCAAAGACATGTATCCCATTTATCCTGTAGTGAACATGCTTTTTTTGTTTTTGTGTGTTAGAGAGAGAGAAACAGAAAGGGAGAGGGGTGTGAAAACACAACACACTGATTTTATCTCTCACTCATGAAGGACTTGTGAGCAAGTTTCATTTATAGTCACCATCTTCACCATGTGGGTGTAATGCTAACTATCTGCGTAAATCCAGAGTTTCAGAGTGGTTTAAAACTCAGTTCAGCAGTTGTGAGTGTTTTTAGGGATGAGGCATGATTAAAACATACATTTGACTCTAATTCGATGTTGTGTACGAGATTATAAGCAATCTCTTATATGGACACCCTTGGGAGTCAAGCAGCATGATGTTGGCTTGTGTTTGTGTGTGAAAAGGAAGCTGTTCCCCTCCCCCTGCCCATCAGAGCAATTCCAGGGCAATTGTTGGAATCTGGTAGCTCACAAATGTAAACCTAATCGAGATGATAATGTGTTTCTCTGTGTCAAAAGGTTGCAGCAGTCTGGAAAACGTGCAAAAGCTGACTCGGAATACACCGATCTCTTTCCACCCAGGTAGTTGAATAGGGAGGTGGATGCTCAGTGGTTATTGGCCTCTGAACCGGGAGGTCACAGGTTTAAATCCCACCGCCACTACCATACTGCCACTAGTGGGCCCTTTGAGCAAGGCCGTTAACGCTCAATTACATTTTTGTTTGTTGCTTTGGATAAGGGCGTCTACCAAATGTTGTCATGGGATGGCTGAAACATACCTAGTGTATGTACATTAACTTGATTGTGGAAGCTTAATTTCCTTTTTCATACCACATTTTCTCACCTAAGCAAGGTGTGTTAATAAAATCATGAAGGAAAAGAACAGTTTCCTGTTGTCAGCATGACACGCCCTACAGGCTCCCTATAGATAGAACAGCTGGTCAACTGTCAGGCACACAGATGGAGCCTCCTAATAGTTCATATGTGAGATTGTGTAGCAGTGGCATTTTACCACCAAAAGCATCCTCAGCACAGAGTACGCTTTAACACAATCCTGACACGTGTATATCCTGATCAGAGAGATATTAGCTCTTAAATGTAAGCTAATATTTGTTACCTAACCAGCTGTTTAAAGGATCATGGAACCAAACAAAAAATTGTGAGCTAAATTGGTGTGAGGGTGATCCATATGTTTCCTGCAGTGATAGAGATATATGGATCTCATTCTACCAGGCCTAGTAAATACATTTATTGAATTCTCAACAACAAATAAATAGTTATAAAAGGAGAAAAATGAAAGCATAAACCTGCCACTATATATTTCAGGGTTGCTTCTTTGAATCAGTGACTGAATTTAAGCCAACACCTGCTTTTATCAAACCTTAAAATGCCTTTCTTCTTGCAGGTTTTTTCCTGGAGGAATACGTTCAAATTTCTCCCACACTTCTAGTTTAATGATTTTACTAAACAAAGTAATGTTTTACTTAACATTGGCAAAAGAATGCCTCGTTCTCCTGCTCCACTGCCACCATCGTGAAGGCTACCTAAGTTCCATCAACACAATGACTCTTTGATAGAGCCTAAGTATGACCTAATCTCTATTCCACTCACATACGGCGGCCTTCCATGCAACAAAACAAGGCCAGAATAAACAACAACCTGTATACATCACCTGGAGTAATGTTGGGCAGTATGAAAAGCTCCAGGCCCTGTCTCGTGCCAGCTAACAGATAATGCAGAAAACACACTGATTCATGATAATAAATATTCTGAGGCCGACTTTCCCTTCCTCGTTACATGACAACAGGAGCATGTACAAATGGAGCATGTACAGCGAGCTGCGAGATTTGGAGGTCATTGATAAAATACAGATTGATGGAATGTGAATAAGGCACACAAATGTAGTGATCCAATAAGGGCTATGCATTTACTAATCTATAATTTTACTATACAAAAAGCAATCATTTTAACCTAATATGGCAATTATTTTAAGCTGTCAGGAAAAACACAACACTAATCTTGCAATTGTTGGAAAAACAAATATTTTTTTTTTTACTTACGTCATTACAGTTTTTTCTGATAAATAACAACCACCAATCTATTCACGTCCAGTTGGGAATGCTCAGGTTCTAGCTTTTAATGTCTTGTAATATATAAAATAATAAAACTCCACAATTTCAAGCTCCAAAATCCTCACTAATTGCAATTTCCCGATCGGTTTCACGCCTCCACCCAGCAAGCTCCTCTGAGGCTTGTCCTTCCTCACCAAATCCAAACCCAGGCCACTTCCAGAGCCTGATTATTAGGATGAAACAGAAAAGCCTGACCCTCTTCCGTTAGTGGACGTTCATCCCAGTGAGACAGAAAGCCCGAGATTCTCCGAAGGAGGTAGGTACTGTGGGAAGGAGGAGTCTCTAAACTTAATCCCCCAGAAAGCCCTCTCACCCACTTCAGTCTCTATGGAAGAACCACTGCCGTAATGGTGCAACGATAAACCGCCGCAATACATTCAAATTCCCAATTCTTTCACAAAGTCATAAAAGTCTGCTTAATAGGGATAGGAAGGAATGTATGCAGATATTTCCTGTAATATTTGGTTACATCAACAGCACATCCGAACACATGCAAAAGCTTTGTGAGAACATATTGATAATAGTACACTTATACAGATTAGGCAAGAATTGTAAATTAATCTGAAATGTATCCTGAAAATCATTTTAGACCATTGACGGATAAGAAAGAAAGGAATAAAACAATAAAGGATTGATTTTTTTGTGTTAGGAAAAGCAACGAGTCCATTAAAAATTTGACTGAAGAATGAAAACGGAAAGCTGGGGTCACATTAAAGCCAATTGAAAGACGGCTCCATGGTAACAGACCCTGGAATCCCATCATTTTCTATGGGGCCTAAGACACCCTGCTTTTTTAGGGTATAGAAACTCTTGATGTATAGGGAATGTATAGGAAATGTGGACATTTGTGTGCATGTGCTACTGCGTGAGACTCACTTTTGCTAGCCAAAAGAGGCCAGTGAGAGGCATATTAATCTCTCTCTCTCTATCTTTCTCACTCTCTTGGCCAGCACCATGTGAAGTTTCCCTGCTACCTCTCTTCTCATCTGAGAGCTCTTTGTCCCACACTCAAACAGTGTCATTGGCCTCTGCTGTCCCATAACCCCCCACCCCTCAGCACCCAGCCTCGGTGCCCGAGCTCGGCCTCTGAATTTGCATACTGTAGGGAGGGATGGTGGGTACACGCAGAATGCCAGCTCCATTTAGGCCACTGATGTCATGCCTGTGCCCACCGTGGGAGAGCTGTGGAGGGGCTTAGAGGGTGATGGAAAGCCCTTTCTCCTCTCTCTCCAGCCCTTCTTTTCCGGTATGAATGAATCTTTCACAAACGGCAGCCCATTGTGCTGAATAATCGACGCCGATTATCCCGATTTTATGCTGCCTTCCCGGAGAGATCGACCTCGATCCTTTGCAAGAGAATGATTTCCTTCGATGCTGATCGGCTCAAGGATCCGGTTTCGGAGAGAGGTCTAGATGATCTCTCTCTCTCTCTCTCTCTCTCTCTCTCTCTCTCTCTCTCTCTCTCTCTCTCTCTCTCTCTCTCTCTCTATGTGCATCTCCAGTCCTTTCATATAGGATGCAAAGCAATGATGGCCCTGACAGGTTGTCTTAGCAACCGCAGAAAAGAAAAGAGGGTGAAAAACAGAATCGGATCTCTTGCTCCACCCTGGCTCAGTTTACTTTTCAGATTTACTTTAAAGAGCTAATACAGAAGCATTAAATTATATATATATATATATATATATATATATATATATATATATATATATATATATATATATATATGTGTGTGTGTGTATGTGTGCGTGTGTGTGAGTGTGTGTGTATGTGTGTGTATGTGTGTGACTGATTGTCAACAAATAAAATTATAAATAATTTTTAAGCATTAGCCTTAAGGCTTTGAATATCAATCAGTCTTTTTTTTTAAAGAATATACTGCATCCTTTCCAAAAACTCACATTCAGCACGAGTTTTTACAAAATCGACTTGAGAAATGTGTCTTTACTACAAAACAAACATTTAAATTGACTACATTTTTTAAGTATTTATAAAATTTACATACGTAAAAACTTTCAATACAAAATATAATTACATTTTCAGCAATAAGCAGGGCAAGTAATTATTATTTTCACATGCAGAGTCTTGCCTTAACAAATCCACACAAACACAACATTTCCTTTCATTACACTCGACATGTCTTGTAGGTTCTAATTAGCACATATTGTGCGGGCCCTATATTGGCTAGATAACATCCCCTCCTCCACACTCTGCTCATATATTAGCGCTCAACCTCTTGCCAATTTGATGTCCAGCATTTTAGATGTCTAGCATTCCGTGCCTTACTCAAATATCTTAGGTGTTTAACCCTTAAACAATAGGACGTTAGCTGCATTACCATGCAAATTGAATTATTGAGATGCGCTATGCAAGGAGATATCAAGATACATACAGTTTAATCAACATTACTGTTCGTTATGTCAGATTACACAATAAACTGCCCTTAGAACAATGCTGCAGGTGACAATGAAAATGGCCACAACCATCTGACTTTTAGTAACAAGCACACACACAAACACACAAACACAAACACAAAACAGAACTAGCAGCAGCACGAAATCGGAGCGAATCCAAGCAAAGGTCACATTACTGCTGTGGGATGCAAATGCACTTTAAAAACATCTCGGTGAGTCAAATGAGTCAAATGTATGAGTCAGTTATGCGATCACTGCGGGTACCAGTGACATAACATATATACAAGGGTATACATTATTCGTCCCTTTGTAGTCATAACAGCCAAATCTATATTTACATTTTGTACATTTATATACCTAATAAAATATATTTGATATTCCCATCTGTTACATTATTCTACAATTAAATCACCTTGGTGCCATTTCATTGTCTATCCCACAGATTATTAAATTCTATAGAAAAGAAATAAAAGGAACTGACACAGCATTCTTTCACGTGCATAACAAAGGAAAGGAGAGATGTCAAAGAGAGGTTTTCATACCGATACGTCACCCACTAATGATCTACCTGTATTAAGCAACTCAGCCTGCACAAAAAAATTGCTGCTCATTATATGCGATACTACCAGCATGTGCAAAGTGGTTTCCTGTGTTTGAAGTGACCTTGTTGTGTTCATAATGAGGAGGTGATTAGGGAATTATGGGGAAATTGCCATGCCTCTGCATGTAGAGGGCTTTCACGTGTGAGCAGCTCCATCACAATTATGTGCTAAAAGAGCCATTATGCCAAGACCAGTAGCTACAGCGCACTGGAGGATCCTTATCCATTTGGTAAATAGTAAATGAATAAAATTGGTCTCTAGAGATGAAGGACTTTCGCGCTTATCGTTCTTTTGCTTTCTTTCCGTCGTATTGTTTGCTTATATTTCTTCAGCTCACTGCTAGAAATAACTCTCCTCTCAAGAGTTCCCGTTCAGAGCCGCAAGGGTTCTTCGGTGATCGTCCTGTTGGAGATCTCACATCCTATTTATTGATTAACAGAGTGAAATCTCCTTTACATTATCTCTAAAGACCAAGCTTTATGAATTACCTCAGCATATATGTTTAAGGGGTGGTCGTTGTGATGCACTGCATTTGTCAGCTAAGCTGAGCTTGAATCCCCAAGGATCTCATTAAATCAGCCTGGACCAACACCTCCCTCCCCCATACTACTACTCATCTGTACAGAGAAAAGAACAGAGGATGGGAGAAAGGGACAATAAAAGACTGGATGATGGATGTGGTTTGAGGTAGCTGATTGGATCAAAGACGGGGAACGGCAAGAGTTTCATTCAAAATGGAAATCATCATAATTAGATCACTGCTCATAGCATCAATGATTGCTTTACAGAAAGCCACAGATTTCACAGAACAAAGAATGTGCGACCATGGGGAAGAGTTTTCACAAACTATGTCAACCTGCAATAAAAGCCATCAGGAATTCGACGAATGCCAATGGCATAAACCCACTATGAGGCTTTAGAAACTGATTCAGCAACAGCGACAAACATTCCACAAAAGCTCTGAAGAGTAACAGCCCAACACATTCACACACTCAGGAAAAATAGGGACGATCAGGTCAACATTATGAAGTATGAAGTAAAGCCTAAACCCACTCAAAGAAATGTGAAGGAATATAGTTGAAATATAGATGAAAATCCTGTATTGCTTTTGCATAATGAGTTTTTTATTCTTTTGCCAATAAAAGTACACATAGACAATAAGACCAAATGCAGCAGAGAGTCTTGTTATGAATTCCGTTCGTATTATGTTTAATTAACAACCTTGCATTAGTGCAAATATTCCCACAATCCCACATGTGAGTACACTTAATATTTCTAAACTATAAAACACATTTCTCTTGGAGAAAATGCTCCACCGAGAACCTCTTTAAAAAATCATAATGTTAACTAGTTGAAAAAATCCTTGAAGGAATGGGTTTTTAAGAGTGTTCAGACGTACGCAGGGGTTTCTTTTTGCGTTATGATTTACTAAACATATTTACTGGAATCACCTAAGAGTTAGCCATTTGTTTATCCATTCTTTCAACGGTTCCATAGGAGGTACCAGTGACACTGCCAGCCTCATCTTGTTTTCTCTTTTGTAAGTGTGGGGGTTAGAAGAGGAGGGGGAAGAGGGGGTTTGTGTGTGTGTGTGTGTGGGGGGGGGGGATCATAAGATATCACTGACTTTTCATATAGTGAAAAGAGGCACACTGAAACAGATAATGCGGCGTCACTATGGAGCCTGCATGAGAGGTCATAGGTAGGTGGACAGACAGATGGATAGATAAATAAATGAATGTGATTCCTAATTAACCAGCGTATGGTACGGTGAGCCAAGTCCACCACAAAACATCCTCTGTGTTGGGCCAGCCATTGAAGCAAACCGCTCTTCTAATGCGCCAAGTGCAGAGGAATAATAGAGCAGTTTATAGGGCTCCATGCCCATTCACAGGCTCCCTGCGATGGGAAACTTTTAGCGCAATGGTTCAGGAGGGTTTTTTTTTTAATTGTTTCCTCATCGCTCTCTCTCTCTCTCTCTCTCTCTCGCTCTCTCTCTCTTGCTTTCAAAAGTGGAAGTGACAAAGAAGCAGTGAAGGGGATTGTTTAGTGTTCCACTGGTCCAGGCCGGAGGTAAACACAGACGGCCCTGTGTGCCTCCGCAGGGTTGCTGGGAAGAGGTGGGCAAAGCAAGGCAGAGGAGGAGGAACGGGGGCCCTCCGGAAGAAGAAGGTGGTGGGTATAGGGTGCTGGAGTGTCTCCTGGGGAGAACGAACATTGTGAGTGGCATCGGGGTTCACATGTGCGCCTGTTAAGATCACGTAAAAAAGTGATGAAGCTCTACGAGATTAAGTGAGTAAGTGGCAGCTCGGCCCCACACTCCCACAGCTCTGGCTATTTACATTCTCAAGAGTGGAATTAATGCTCCACAGTCCCTAAAACTGGCACAAAGATGAATACAAAGCATCCTCAAAACCCCATTAGAGACTTAGCTGCAAATTAAATGAGAGAAGAGAAGGATAGGCGAAGAAGAGAGATGCCCTGAGGTTCATCCACAGTTCTGAAGAGGAGACTGAGGTGAGAAGAGATCCTTTGAGTCACAAAAAGGACCACTCGACACCTTTTTCTACTAATCTATTAATAGATGGTAGATAAACAGAGCACAGAAAGGCCACATTCCATCGTATTTGTGAATAGGACTGATTTTTTTGTACCGATGTGGGTTCGATTTGACAGGTACTTTTCATACGCGTCCAAGCATGCAGAAGATTTACAGTATTATAGTCAATTGAATAAAACAAATTCAACCTGAGGCCTGGTAATGACTTGGTAAGCTTTGGAGCTCATTAAATATTAGAGGTCTATATATTAATATATTATTTTATATTTATTATATATAACATTCTTTTTCCTGTGTATTCTGGTCAGGTTTGGGATCCGGAGCCTATCCTAGAAAACACTGATTGTGAGGCATGAATATACCCATACCCATGTTTTTTAGTTGTTTTCTTATTTTGGGAACATCACACTTACAAAACAAGGACATAACAGCAAATCAACATCCTGAAATTAGACAGCATGACTCACCTGGGGATAAGTAAATGCTTGGTTGCATTAGCTAGCACCCTCAAACCATGTTCATTATAGGATTAGGAATATGTCCTGACTACATAATTCACAGCACTCATCATTGCTTTTTTTTTTTTTTTTTTTTTGTTATTCGAGAATTATTGCATGGGAGTTCTGTCTAGAATCAGAATAAAAGTGTTTTCCATAGAACTACTATGGGCTCTCTTTTCTCTCGCTCTCTCTCTCTCACACACTCACTCACACACACACCACACACACACACACACACACACACACACACACACACACACACACACATACCAAAGAGTGGTGCTCAAGGGTCCAAGAGTGGCCGCCTGGTATGGCCAGGACACAAACCCACAACCCCAGATCCAAAGTCCAAAGCCTTAACCCCTTATTGCCTGAATTTATTCACACTAATACAAAAAAATAATTATGTGTGTTTTTTCTTTCAAGCAGATAATATAATTGTGCTAAATGGCATTAGTGCCTAAGATATGATCTGTGCTCCATGCCAAATATGCATAAACTGCCATTGGAAGAATAGATACATTGGTGTATATATATATATATATATATATATATATATATATATATATATATATATAAATATAAATATAATATATATATGTGTGTGTGTGTGTGTGTGTGTGTGTGTGTGTGTGTGTGTGTGTGTGTGTGTGTGTGTGTGTGTGTGTGTGTGTATGTAACCATATGGAATTGTTCATTGCTGCCACATGATCACGCGATTAGATGGATTGCATGGATGTGCAGGTGAAAGTCAAAAAAATGGTTTGACTTTTGTTAGCTATACAAGATAAATATACTTTTTGTTCATTTTGTTCATGTTCAGAGAGAAAGAGAGAGAAAAATAGAGAGAGAGAGAGAGAGAGAGTGGTGCAGAAAGCAAAAAATTAGTAAACAGTGGAAAGAGAAACAGAGCAGAGCCTTTTTTTTTTGCCATCCCAGGGGATTTATTATTTCCAGCACTCTAATTTGCAACAAACGTGTTATCAATTCGTTAACCGTAGCATTATCTGGATAGCAGATGGACTAAAAAGGCGTGAAGGATGTCCATTAGAACAGTGATGCATGTCTATGGTGAGCTTCTCTCTTCTGCCATCCTAAGTATCATGGGAATAGCTTGGTTTGTTAGCGCTGCTTTTGGAATTGTTTACAGATTTTTTTTTTCACCAGACAGTAGAAAGAGCAAGTGAATAATCCCTGTGCTCTTTCTATTTCATTTATAGTCTACACAGGCACTGGACGAGCAGGAACAGGAGGAAGCAGGGGAAGAGAGAGCGAGGGAAAGATGTGGAGCAAAACAGATGGACTAGGACAGGGAGGAGTGATGAGGAGGAAAGAGAAAAGGAGTTGGATGGCTTGGAGTTTGGCAGCGTCTCTGTGTTCCCATGAGGATTACTCAAGTGCTACAGTAGATGCCGCCCAGTACCACCCTGTCCACAGATCTGAATAGACTGAAATGGTACACAAAATCTGAAGTCTTATCCACTTTTATCATCCTGACTCCATTTCTCCATATGCTCTTTTTTTCCAAGTAAAAATCTAACCGCACACACATCACCACCCATTTTTAAGAGAAGCAGTTTGCCAGGTTAGGTTCAGCTGCCCCGAGCACCTGGCACTGTCATGATCTGTCAATTATCCACTCCCCTTGCCACAGCACCCCAAATCTCCCACATCTTCCCAAATGAACAGAGTGCCACTCCCCACTTGTTGTATTTGCAAGACAGATCTACCGGAGCATACTTCTACTCTGCGTCTTAAATGTTCTATTATTAACACTGTATTTTGCACCATTTAAAAGTTTTCTCTGGCCTTTTTTTGGTTTAGTTTTAACATAAACTAAAATGTACCTTCTGTCTTAAATTGATTCTATAGAATGCACTGCACAAGAAATAATATGCAAATGTAAACATGGACATATGATTATTGTCACTTCACTATTTCAAGAAACACCTGATAATGCATGTGCTGATATTTCTTACATGGATTACATCACACATATGTGAAGCAGGTTCTAAACAATACCAGACAAAGACTAATGTGTCAATGTACAATAATGATGAATCAATAATCCCACAAATAATCACTCTGTTTATATGACTATTGAAAGAGCTGCTGAAATGAGCTGCACCCTTTCTGCACTGTGAGGATTTTAATGAGAAGAGCCTCTAGGCACAAACCAAAAACAGATTACCTGCATGGGTCGTCTCACCCTTTCAGACTAGTGCTCCAATCACACAGAACACAGCATTCCATCAGCCACACGCCTGAGGGCAGACATTGCCCTGTGTTTAGATCTCGTACTGGAATTCCTAACAAAGAACTCAAACCTCATTCAAGTCTTTCGCATCTCCCTATTTATCTATCTATCTATCTATCTATCTATCTATCTATCTATCTATCTATCTATATTATTATTATTTCTCTATATATATTATCGATCTATATTATCTATTGTAAAATAGTTTTTAAATGTTTACATTTGAATATTTCATTACATATAGTTAAGGGTCGTTGTTTTTTGTTTGTGTACTTGTCATGAACTGTCTTGTGTTGTCTATTCCATTCCATGTCTATTTATTTTGCGCTTTTTGCGCCAGGCTGCACACGATGCACTTTATGTGGCTTGGACAACTTAGTCTAGTCCTCAGATCTGTGTTTTGTAGCTCTATATTGTGTTATATGTTCTTTTATGTAGAACCAAGGTTCTGGAGAAACATTGTCTCACTTTACTGTGTACTGCATCCGCTATATATATATGAAATGACAATAAAAATCTCTTGAGTCAATCCATCTATCTATATATCTATCTATGAACCCCTTACAGAAAAGTTCCATAGACTTCATAATTAAGAAATTAACAGTATCCTAATTATTTGAATGGTGTATAGCAGTGTGTAATCTATCTATCTATCTATCTATCTATCTATCTATCTATCTATCTATCTATCTATTTATCTGTATGTATGTATGTGTCTCTGTCTTTGGGATTGTTGTAAGACGCATGCTCTGTGTCCGTGTCTCCACCCAACACAACCAGCAGCGCTACAAAGGAACCAGTAAAGCACAAGGATGCACACTGACGCTTAATGTCAATGCGCCTCTTCTTCATTACTGTCCGTGACTTTTTTCTATTATTATTATTAGTATTATTCATAACTGGAAACTATCAGTACTTTACACATCGGATTGGGTAAACTTCACCACGTTACAAAAATAATATTGCACATTCACAGCCTGCGGGTTCACAATGGGACAGCACTGCACGCTCCAACCGGCTGCTTTCATTCAGTAGTTTGTTAGCTATTTTATGAACGAGGGACAATTCCTAAAGAGGAATTAACACCTTTTGGGTTGATTTTCCTGCAGCTGGACCTGACACCATACTATTTTGTGTGTGTGCGTGTGTGTGTGTGCGCGCGTTTTTGTATGTGAAGCGCGCTCACGCTGTGCACCGCTACTGTCAGTGTAACCTTCGCTGCTCCAAAAGCACACACTGATATGTAATCCTGTTGTTTACTGGCTTTTACACACTATCTGAGAATATTTGAGTTAAACCTGACAATAATTATTCACAGACTCTTCTAACATTATATGCAGAACGAGGCATGGGTCTAAATTACTGTTGTTGCATACAGTTCTACTTTGTTGCATGATATTAAACCACCTGCCTGTTCTAAATACAATAAATAGTGTTACGGTATAAGAAATGGTCAGTTATCTAGTACGTTGACTGTCTATAAATGTACCTGTAAATGGAATTACATTTCGCTTTTCTAATGGCTGTTGAATCCGAGCTGATATGCACATGTGAAATGTTGACCTCGGTGAGACACGTTGCTGCGCGTGGCTCCGTAAACAGAGAGAGACTTACCTTTGTTTTCAACCTGGGAGAAAGCGGAGAGCTTTTTTTTTGGGCGCTCTGCTGTCTCGCATCCACTTCTTTGGATGAAGAGGTGTAGAGTGTGACAGAGAAAGACAGAGGAAGAGAGAGAGAGAGAGAGAGACAGGGAGAGAGAGAGAGAGAGGACGGTGATCTCTACGGGGTAATCCGTGGAGCTCCGAGCTCAGCAATCCCACTGAATGAAAGCTGCTTCCCTGAAAACTGAGTGTCGTTCACACTCCTCCTTTCCCCTCCTCCACCACCTCCTCCTCCTCCTGTTCTCTTTTCTCCTCTCTCGGGTTGTATTGTAACAGGTGATGTGTGTGTAGGTCAGTTCAAGCTCATCAATGTGATTTAATAATATGTTCCCTGTATGGACTTTTCTTTGTATAAAAGGAAAAAAGAGACTGGGTAAACATTCACGACCTTGTTGTGACAAAAAGTCTCCGAGGCTAGCACGTTCTGTGCTTTTTCCTTTCAGTGTTCTTCTGGAGGGGGGGGGGGTAGTTTCTGCGTATAAGTCATTCAGAAAAAAAAACTTTCTGACCTATAAAACTATAGACCTTAGAAGGACCAGACTATATGTTCAAGAAAAAAGATAGTAAATCATCAAAGATGTAGTTGTAAGATCATCCCAGTACAAGGAAAATTATAAGATGCATGGGTGTTGGTGTGTGTGTGTGTGTGTGTGTTGGTGTGTGTGTGCATTTTTTTCCCTTTCAAGGCTTTTCTATAAATTAATTTAATTCTGTTATATCAAAATTGCACAAAACGGTATAATTCAGTGTACACTGTCATTCATGAACTCGTGTCATTTCAACTGAGTAAAGAATCTATGCAATCTGCTTGATTTGATATGAATAGGCTTGTAAGACATGGTTCTTGTGTCATACCAAACTGTTGAATTTGAGGTAGCGTTAAACCCTATATAACCTACAGGATATACAAGCGTAGCTGGAATATGAATTTGTAATTTAATGACACTGACAATATCTAGTTGTTGATGTGCTTACATGTTGATTTGAATCAGTGTTGTGTTTCTATTGTGTTGTGATGTTTTGCAGGACAGTGTTACAGTGTTACAGTTCATTATACTTGGGGTTAGATTATGAATCCTGGGAGTGATGTTAAATGTTGATCGAATTTCACTGCAATTCCAATTGTATATTCAAATTGTGAATTCTTATTTAATCAGAATAGATTAGAAAGATATAGATATTCAGAATAGAAAGGTTCACTTTTTTAATCAATGTTTGTATTTGCACAGCTCTTACATAAGTGGATGGAACCAGAAAGATTGTTTTGACTGATTGCTATTTATATAGTCCAAAAAAATAATAATCCAATACATAATATGATGCAGATTCCATATCACCATCTTTAATTTGCATACCCTGCCTCCTTTGCACATAAGAGTGAAACATATCACGACTGATTAATCCATAATCTATGACCTGCACCTGTAATCCATACATTTAGTAAACAATATTCATGAAAATTTAACACATGCTTGTGCACTACATAAACACACAGGTTAGATTCTAATAAGAGGTATACCATGTGGTGAGCCGTGTAACAAGAAGCTGATGACGATCACGCTGCTTTATCAAGTGTGCTATTTTGAGGCTGTGAAGTCATAAAATTTCGAAGAAAGCTGCGAAGAAGCCACGAGGGCTTCATGTGCAGACACACACAAAAAAGAAAAAAGGATAAAGATAAGATTTTATCATTAATAGTAAATGCAGTGAATCTTCACAGTGACTCTAACATAACAGCTAGAGCAAGAATTAATTTAGACTCTCTCTCTCTCTCTCTCTCTCTCTCTCTCTCTCTTTCTCTCTCTCGGATAACACCTCAGTCTGTTTCACTGGCATGCTGACAGATTGAAGCAGTCGTGATGAATTGTGTGGGATATGGAAGACGACTTCATTTTGCAGAAACTGACTCTACACTGTTATACACTGCGGTACTAAACCGTAGAAAAGCGCAGGTCATGTGGGAAATTAGTGTTCTTTGAAAAAATTATTTTGTGGCTTACTTGCATTTAATACCATTTATTAAATAGTTGCAAATTATTACCATTATGTTTCATCCATTTTTCACCAAATGAAATATACACTAAATTAAGCATTATTCGCCTTTGATTAGTCAGATTTTTTTAATTCATCATTTTTCACAGGGAACATTAAACAGCTGTGAACCGACACATGATGGGTTTTGATTTATCGTTGTTTACAGGTAAACATAAAAAAAAGGATAAAAAATGGCGCAATCTTAGTTTTGGATAAGTTGGAAGCATAACAAGAGATGCACTTTATCATGTTCCGTTTATCCAGAGATTTAAAGAGTGCTTATGATTATTACAGCTACACTGAGATGTTTCACTGTGGGTATCTCTTCACTTGTCCTTATGTGCTACACAAAATTCCTCTTCACTTTGTGCCGATCTTCTTCATAACGGCAGTTTCGCTGAATTGATCTCCTGTTATATTGATTTCATTCAGCATGAGAGAGCCTTCGGATTTGGTTCGGTTGTGCAGCTCTGCTAATGTAGTGATTTCGCTGCATCTCTGAGAAGCCTGCAAGTTCTACAGTAGATGTCACACTTCACAGAATCCAGATGAAGCCTCCCCTCCAGGTGTTGTTATGCCACTATGTTTTGTTTCACAGTCATTTTGTACAGCATATAGATTAATAACAAGGTCTGCCGTCAAGGCTAACTCGCTCATCATTTGAAGAAATTAAGAAACAGGATGTTTTCAAAACCTGTTTATGATCATTAGTGTACTGGCATAATCTAAAATCAGAGAATTAGGAAGTCAAGGTTCTGGAAAGTCCACATTAAAGTAGGTTTCATTAATACTTGCTTTCCACAAGGTCCTGTTTCTATGAACAGCTGTTTCCTCATCAGGTTATATTTTCTGTCACTGGAAATTAAAAAGACAAAGGAAATACAGCTGTTGTGTTACACACATCTCCTCGGAAAAGTCTCTTGTGCCAGAAAATCTCTTGACCCCCAAGACACCCTTTGTAAATGAAAAATTCTTGTCCGATTAACCCAATCTTGGTACCACATCAACATTTATGTATTTATTAAATAACGACACAAAAAATAAATGTATTCATTAGAACCCTAAGAAGACTCCCAGAAAGTCTGTGTTTATGAGCTGTTACTACAGCGACAAGAAACTATTAAAACAAGCACATTGATATAAACTCAGCCCTTAAAAAATACAACCAGAATGACTTTCAGAGCAGAAAAGAACACACAGAATAAATTGGTAGATTATTGGTAAATCCAATATTCAATAAGATATTGTGTGAGTCATTGAATTACACCATAGATTGTGTGAATTATGTGCAAAAAGAAATGTTATGAGAATTTTTTTCTGTAGTAAGCATGTTTTTTTCCCTTACAATTATTTTTCCTTGTGTGCAAAGCATATTGGAAGTAATATAATATATATATATATATATATATATATATATATATATATATATATAAGATTAGGTTCAATCAATCACACTTATTGAACGCCAATCTTAGCTTGCTTTGACTTTGACTTATTGACTGATGATTTTCCTCTTAAGCAGTGTGGCTGAGTGTATATGTGTAAACAATGCAGAATGTAGTGTTAATGTACAGCATTCTAAATGTGCTGTACTAATGGACCGAGATCGTGTCTTGTGGAAAGCAGCAACTCTGCTCCAATGTGTATTATCCTTAATAAAGCAGCACAGCCCAAGGCGTCTCATGGGAACTGAAGTGGGGGTTGGGGATGGGTAGCAGGATCACAAATTGAACTATCACCTCAGGGTTGGGAAAAGAGTAAAGGCAAAAAATAGCTGCCGTCTTTACCGGCCCTCATTACCATCTGGAAGGTTAATGGGTGTGTGGTGACTGAGGCGGCTTTTGCTATTTCACATCATGATGCACATTTCGTTTGATTCCATATCCTGTAAATTACTAAAGCAGTTAACAGATGAAACTGTCATGCAATGTGCTCACACTGATCCTGGGGATATTACTCATGGGATTTGGATCAGTTGATTTTTTTTTTTTTTCTTTTTTTTTTTTTTCTCGAAATCAAATTCAGCTGTGGTCTCTAACCTTACAATCCATAACAAGCTGTCATGGAATGCAGCAGGGAAATAAACGAGTCTCTATAAATCACATTGTCGTTCTGTAGTTAAGCTGACATCAGCAGGCTGTGAGTGATGACGGAATTATACTCACATGAGCATCTAAATGTACATATTATATACCATAGTATAGCAGAGATTAACATTTTATGAGTGCGGGGAAAAAAAAATAAAATGCAGAATCGTCAGCACCTGACATCATTAAACAGGATCATTGTTTAAAAAGAGCACGAGTTCAAATCAAGTGGTTGTAGGCCAAGTATTAATCAAGTTCTTTCGAATAGTTTTCTCAAACGATTTAATGAATAAAGAATGGCGTTTTTTTCTTGAGTGTGCCCACTCTACTTAATCAGGGTACAAATTTAAACAGGATTCTTCCTGGGTATCAGCAGGCAATTTCATTTCACATAGTGACACATGCAAAGCTTTTCCTCTGGTCATTTTAATGTACAAATTATAATACACATGGGTTACAGACAAAAGGGCTTTCGAAACAAAACAGTTAAATAAAGAGCATTAGAACTGTATTTCCCATTATTATTCTTTGTATTGTATAAGCCTTATTGTACGTAGTTATGTAACAGCCAGCGTTGCATGAAGTGGTATTATGTCATATATTATTCATGCATATGAACATTTTTCAGTAAAACTGACCCATGTGCAGATGATATTCAGGCTGTCTGTCAATCTGTTGCATTTTAAGCACAGGTATTTGTGTAGTGGTCTGTCATCTGGAAAATGGTCTATAAAGATCTCTTGATATGTATTGACAGTTCAATTAAAGAAACCAACATTTAAAGGGATGCAAAAGCATATGTTCAGCCTAAATGTGACATGTACTTGTGTTTTGTTGGATGTTTAAACACAATTATCTGATCTTTTTTAAATGTTTTCATATCTGAGACACTTCTGTATGTGGTCCTGTAGATTCAAGGTAAGATGAATGCTAACAATCTAATCAGTATTCATGTGCATTTAACAGTGTACATCAAAGTGTAGATGCTTATGTCACAGTCAACATCATCATCATCATTGTCATCATGGTCCAGCAGAGGTGATGATGTATTCAGTGGAAGGATGACAGTGGTGTAAAATATGAATAAATGGACTTAGTTTCTGTACATACACGTACATTTCATCAAGCAGTATCAAGCAACTTTTATTCTCCACTTCACTACAATTCTGATTCAATATATGTACTTTTTACTCCACTAGTGTTTATTGATGATTGATGATTATTGATGGCTGTTACAAATTACACTTTGCACCTCTGTTGGCCAAGTCATTAAGGCTCAACAATCCCCTACAGACATCTGCTGCCTGTGAGTGAATATTTAGCACTGCTGGTTTTATTTTCAGTCCAAAAATAATGCAAATAAATTCCAAAGATTGTGAGAACCAGCTTTTGTTGAATGTGAATAAAAATATTGCCATTCTAATGACAATAATAAGAAGAATAGCCTTTATTTGGTCACATATATATTACTGCACAGAGAAATTGTTTCTTTGCATATCCCAGCTTGTTTGGCGGCTGGTGTCAGAGCACAGGGTCAGCTGATGATACAGTGTCCCTGGAGCACAGAGGGTTAAAGGCCTTGCTCAAGGACCCAAGGGTGGCAGCTTGGCTTAAACCACTGAGCTACACCCATTCAACAAAATATTAGTTAGTAGCCCTTAATTGTATTTGTCCATTAAAAATTAATGTTTTTTTTATTTCCTACTTATTGACACTGTTTTGAAAGATTTATTTATTTTGTTTGTTTGTTTGTTTGTTTTATTTAACTACCTTGTTTGATCTTTGTTTTATTCCATATTGAAGAGGCTGTTGAGTTGGTTAGTGCAGTGTTGAGATGTATAATTTGATTTTGTATTTTATGAAAATAAAACCCTCACAAATGAACTATTTGTGTTTTTCTAACTAACTGACTAATGCAACTTGGAGTCTATGTTCAATATGATTAATGTTGTTGAAGAGTGATATAATCAGTTCTTAAGTTTTATAGGAATTGGTGACTTTTAACATTTACTTAAGTATGGTTTTCAGGTACTCTTTAACCTCTGAAGGATAGCGATAATTGAGGGCTGAATTGATATTTGGGGAACCTAATGAAACCAAGCTCTTGCACAAGTAATCAATATGCACATAGAGGAGAGCAATGAGAGCCAATGCATTCATGTTAAACACAGATATTGGCTACAAATATGAACCTATTTATACATCGAATATAAATACAGGACTTGGGATTTTTCTTTGCAACACCCACACACCCAACATTACTGTCAATGCACATCCTGTATATCCACATCCTGTATTTAGAAATATTTATTGTGCATTGTGTGCGTTGTTAGCTTTTTCACTGTTACTACCCCGGCTCAATAAGGCACACCATTGAATTGCACATACAACTTGAACATATCATTTTTGTTTGTGTGTGTGTGTGTGTGTGTGTGTGCGTGTGTGTGTGTGTGTGTGTGTGTGTGTGTGTGTGTGTGTGTCAAATTTGTATTTGATCAATTTGAATTTGACAAATAGACCCACTCTAAGAAAAAAAAGGAATAGTGCATTAAAGCATGTAAACCCAGCCTGACTGTGAAATATCAGGCTTTAATCAGGTCACTGTTTTACAATTTGTCATTCCAAAGCAAATATAACCGTAATACAATTTTTGTGGACTTGACTATAAGTTTTGTATGCTTTTTCAATATTTACTCCCCTCTTGCTGTTATAACAATCTTCACTTTTCTGGGAACATGAACCGTGTGCCATTTTATTGTGATTTTTTTAACATGTACAAAAAAACTCACATAACCTGTTGTAAATCATCAATTATTTTTACTTTGTCTTTTAATAAATCTCAGCCCCAATTGACTCGGGACTTTGTCCAAGAACATGAAGGTGAATTTTTGTGGAGTGTGCTTTGGAGAACTGCGTGTGCAAAGAATTGAGTCTCCAAAATGTACTCATTTATCCACAAAAGTGTTAGTAAAGTCAAATAATGACACAAACGAAGTACACAAACCATGTACTTGAGTTTAAGCAGAGGTCCACTCGGAAATCGTCACTTCAGTAAAAGTAAAAGTGCTCCCTTTAAACTTTCACTTGAGGAAAAGAACAAAAGCCTTTAAATGTACTTAAGTATCCAAAGTACTATGATTTATTATTATGTATTAATAAGGTTGTGGGGGCACAGTGTCTTAGTGGTTAGCACCTCACACCGCCTCACACCGCCAGGGTCCGGGTTCGATTCCCGTCTCGGCCATGTGTGTGTGGAGTTTGCATGTTCTCCCCGTGCCTCAGAGGGTTTTTCCTCGGGTTCTCCGGTTTCCTCCCGGTCCAAAAACATGCACGGAGGTTGATTGGCACCTTGGAAAATTGTCCCTAATGTATGAATGTGTGTGTGAAGTGTGTGTGTGTCCTGCGATGGGTTGGCATTCCATCAAGGGTGTATCCTGCCTTAATCCCCATAGACACCTGAGATAGGCACAGGCCCAATATTTCGAAAATCAAATAAGGCCACAGGTATTAGAGTCTACTATCATTTATTTCTCGCAAAATGTTGTACTTGCTTTTGAGCCAAGTTAAACTTGTTAGTGCTAAGTAGATACCACCATGCAGCATTAAAAAAGTTCAACTTCAGGGCATTACCCTGATTAGTGGCTTGGTTTGTGCTTGACCTGTTTTTATTCATTCATAAATTAAAAGGTAAGACTGATTTCTCAAAATGTCATTGAGTGAAAAGATACTATAGATATATAGACTATAGATATTGATATAGATATGTGTTAAAGTCTCGCCAAATAGAAAAATACAGAGCTCTATACAGAGCAGGCCACTCATGATCTTCAACTCTACCTCATGTAAAGCATATCTTGAAGAGTCTCACATGTGCTCAGGAGCATTGTCATAATGCAATATGTTTGGGTTTCCTAGTTTAAGTAGAGGGGATTTGAAGCTACTGCATTGAAAGACATAATCATACAACTGTGTGCCTTAGAGAAGAACAACATAAGTACAACATATAGTTCTTGTGTCCCAAAAATTTTGTCCCTATTTTGTATGCAAATGTTTACCATATTTGGAATATAGTGTTTAAATGCAATATTCCACATTTCTCCTTATTCTTTCATGAAATTGTAAACTTGCTTTTCTTGCAATTCAAATACATGCAAAAATGTTTCAGTATAGAAATAATTGATAGTTAAATAGAGATAATATCAGCATTTCACCATGTGATGGGCACAGAACATGTATGTGGCATTCCTGAATATACACTAAAAGATGTTTGGGAAGCACCTCAGGGAGTATAAAGTGCAATTTTTTTGCTTGAGAAAATGTTAGTCTTTTATGCTTCCGATTCCCAGCGCAGATGCTCCCTGCAAATCATGGGGTCAACTTTAAGCTCTCAACCAATCAGGTGAATAAGAAGTTAGCTTCTGCTCAGTCGCTAATGATGCCCTAAGAGTTAATGGAGCGTGAGAAGAAGCTGCGTTTCAATGGCACTGGAAAAGCTCTTTTTCCCTCTTACTTCGCCTGGCATGTTTAAAGATTCTGTACAATTGCCTGTAAAATAAAGCGGTACCACAACAAGAGGTCTTTTACCGAGCCACAGGGCACACAGGCTCCCAAGTGAAATCACCTCCAACAGCAAATCTTTTGCACAAGTCTTTATTGTGAACGAATGGGAAAAAACATTCGATCCAAATGCCCATGAGGCCTCGGTGATAAACCGAGCATTGGACATGCTCAGACAAACACTAAATCCTGAGAATCATACGTCACTATGTGCGTGTCTGTGTGTGTGTCTCTGTGTGTGTGTGTGTGTGTGTGTGCATGTTAGCGCCTCTGCTTGTGAAGGGGGAAGGGGGAAGGGTGTGTGCTCCTGAGAAGTGAAGAGACAAAGGGTTCCATCCCCTTTCACATACACACACACACACACAAGCATACACACACAAACACAAACAACCATGTATTCATGGCATCAAGCTTTTATCTCCGTGGGCATCTTTCCGGAAAGGGGTGCAGATGGATCTAATCCTATACTACCTGTGTTTGTGTGTTTGTATGTGTGTGTGTGTGTGTGTGTGTGTGTGTGTGTGTGTGTGTGTGTGTGTGTGTGTGTGTGTGTGTGTGTGTGTGTGTGTGTGTGTGTGTGCATGTATGTATGTGTGTGTGCATGTGAATGCAAGCATGAATGTGTGTGCATCTGTGTGTATGTTAATGTTAAGTTTTATGTTTATAAGGACAGTCATGTGGATTTGTTTTTTATGTGTCTATGGGTCAGTGGTAATGAATCCTATGGTGTGTTTTATGATCTGTGTGTATGTGTGTGTGTGTGTGTGTGTGTGTGTGTGTGTGTGTGTGTGTGTGTGTGTGTGTGTGTGTGTGTTTGTGTGTGTGCGCGTGTGTGAGTGTGTGAATAACAGTTAGTTTGCAGCCCCTTCTGCGACACCACACATACATAACATAATTATATAAAGCTTAGTCTTTATTCAGAAATGTATTGAATATGTTCATTTTTATACAAAAGATTTCACATTATGATCCTTTTTAATGCCAATTTATTGTTGTACATATCATTTCTACACATTCTATATATTTATATAAGTGTTTCAATTGTATATAATCTTATATTGTTTAGACAAAACATTTTTTTCGTACTTAACAACCATGTAGATTACTATGTATGTATGCAGTTACTGGACATAGCATATCTTTCAGGTGCACATTTGGTCAGAACAGTCAGCAGTCACAAACCATGCTTTGGTAGAGATATTTTAGGTACAACAGTGTAGTGGGGCATTTTTAACACCTGAAATACCCTGAATAACCTACAGTGTGGGCAAAATGTTATTTTATATTGATATTTTACGATTTTACGATGAAATTTTCAACTACCAATAACAAATAGCCCTATATATATATATATATATATATATATATATATATATATATATATATATATATATATATATATATATCTATATATATATATATATGTGTGTGTGTGTGTGTGTGTGTGTGTGGTGTGTGTGTGTGTGTGTGTATCTATATATATCTATCTATATATATATATATATATATATATATATATATATATATATATATATAGCTATCTAGATAGATAGATAGATAGATAGATAGATAGATAGATAGATAGATAGATAGATAGATAGATAGAGAAAATACAAAATAGAAAACTGATAACTGATTAACATAAAACTATACCGCATTATAAAATAACCCTGATATAAAATAAACCTGATCCATTATGGCCATCTAGTGGTCATGTTTCATTGTTTCGTGTTTCTTTTGTAATAAGTCGTTTACCCAAGCTACACCAATGCACCCTTTTACTTAATATTCTATAAAAGAATCAATATATTTTTATTATTATTATTTGTCCACTGTTAATGAAAATATCTAGACAGTGTATTTAATGAATATCAGGTGTTAAAAAGGTGTTGTTCTTATAAAACAGATTATTGTGATTAAAAGAAATCTTTCATTTACCATAGTTAACATACGTCATATGTCTTTATCCAGAGTAGAGCAATAAAACTTATATATAGATTATAACTTATAGTATTATTGTCAAGATCGTTATTTTTCCACAAAATGGCAAAATATTAAAAATGTAATAGTCTTGACAAATAATCCGGCAGAAAAGAGAACTTTCCTTCACTGTTAATTTTCCAGATAATATTTTACTTTCCATTCAAAAACTATTAAAGTCCATCAAATTGCGTATTATTTTCAACATATTGGTGCTTGCGAAGCCAACAATGAGCAACGTGGATGAGACAAAGGGAGACAGAGATGTAAACATGACTGATAATCATCATCATGATCTGCTTGGGGTCTGTATGGTGGATGTTCAGCCTGGGAACATTCAATAGGTAAGAAAAATGATAATTGTATTCATTTGTGAAGTCTAGTTACCAGCGTGACCCAAAAACCGGTAGTATTAATGGCTACATTTTACTTAATACGTGTAAAGTCAGTACTTCAACTTTTACCAGAGTCATTTAAAACGTAACTAGCTGTACTTTTACAAGTGAAGGATGTGTGTGCTTTTGCCACCTCTATGCCACTTTTGCCACAATCATGATACTCAGGCTCCACATTTTGGTTTGTTTTATGGCCTTTGGTGCTTATTGTTGTTTAAAGATTTGGGTTCGGTGTAATATATTTCCATGACATGTTTGGTGTTGGGTCAATTTATGTTTGGACATGTAGGCCACCCCTAACCCATTCCCTTATAAATATTTTGGGCAATATTTTAAATCGAAAGAATTTTCTTTCAAGCTTGAAAGTAAATGAATGAAAAGTAAGCAAACACAAGTCGGTACTATTGTATGTGGTTTTAGGGGTTTAGTCTGGTGGTTAAATGTGTTCAACATACACGCTCGTGTTTCTCTTCTGTAGACCACGAAAACAATCCAAAAACATTCCTTCACAACACAAACACTAAATCGTTTTATTTAAAAGGCAATAAGTTCACAATAAACTTTACACAATATATACATCATATCTGTCATGTTTTCAGTCGGCGAATAATACATTACACTATATGTACATAACCGATATTCAGAAACCCAAATGTCACTGGTATGAAATATATCAGGAGATTTGGTTCTCTGGTCAAACGTACAGCACCTGATTACCTGAGGACCCATTTGTGGTTAAGCGAAGGGTCAGTGTTCCGCAGAAGCTTCCCTCTGATGAGATTTTAAGGTGACTTTATGGTCCCATTGCTACTCTTAAGCAAAATATAGAACTGTGAGAAGCCGCTCTTAGCTCAGCATAAAGTAAGTTCCCTTCTTAACTACCACTGTCTTCTCATGGCAGCATAGTCCAGTGTTAGTTTAGTCTTTATACCAATCTACAAATGAAAGGATTATTAGGGCAGAACAGAAATGGCACTGGTTGCAACAGGACCTTATTTGCTCATGAATTATTACTTCATATTGCTCTCGAAAAAATCAAGGAAGTTAGAGATGTGTGTGTAGACAGTATACAGTTCTGGGTTGCAGTCAAGAGAGTCATACCCGAAACTGACCAATCCCAGTAGCTTCCACTCATGCACTGGGCTTGGTAACAGTGAAGAAGCAAGGCCAAGAGAGGACGGTGGGGAAATCAAGACCCCTCCAGTCTCAGCTGGACAAATGTTAGAAAGACTAACGCCAGGGCCCAGGCGGCCACACAACATGTTCTCAGAAACACTGATGGGAAGGCCGTATTGGGCGTATTGCTGTTCGCATGGCACCACATCACCCAGCATCACTGTGCCCACACGTGCCCTCTCGCTCTCCCCAGCACTGACGTCAGGAATGAGGGACCAGCCCGTCACTATCGCTTGTCTGGGGAGAGTATCTTTCTCTGCATTGTGGGAGGTTGGGAGGCAGATCGGCAGGATATGTTCGCCAATACGAGCTTTATCCAGGAGTTTGAGGATGGCCAGGTCAGAGTCTAGTACTAGAGGGTCATAATTAGGGTGTATAGTGATGGAGGACACCTACGACAGAAAAAGGAAACGTTAAACTACTGGACAGCAACAACACATAGCTTTTTTATTGCACTATTGCTTTTAACTTTCAAGGTTTTATTTCCCTAATCTAATCTTATATCATACAATTCAGTCATAATGTGAAATTTATAGCACTAAAATGGTTGGGACAGTGAATTTTTTTTCACTTTTCTTAACATCTTGTTTCAAGGTCAAATTCAGAACCCATTTTCCATCACATCCCGCAAATTCACGATGTATTTCTCACCCTGAGGTGCTGCAAGCCCTTCGTCTGGTGCTGGTCACTGCGGTAATGTTTTCCCAGCACCACCTGTATTTTCGACACATCCAGTGGATAGACTTTTCCGAGATCAGTGACGCAGTGGGCAGCCACCACCACGCTGCGCTGGTTGAGCAGCGCTCCACTACAAACCAGCTGCCAGTTCTCTAAAGATATATCGTCTTCCTTATACGTCAGACCTTCATCTTTCCCCAGGCTAGTCGCTTTCCCCTTCTTTTCTCCGGGATCTTGGGCGGACCGCCGGTAGATAGCGACCAGCCACGGCCAATGAGAATCTGATGAACGCTGTGGATCAAAGCTTGCCAACTTGCCACATACTGGCATAAAGAGTGTGCAAAAAATATATATATAAAATTAGGACAGATGAATGAATTATGGGTTAAAATTTGTGTAAATGCAATAAAAGCTCTCGTGTAGATGAGCTAACTTGTCTAATGCAGGTCCTTTTTACCTGTTTTCCCATAGATGTGGTCTTGACTAAATGAATGTGTGTGTGCGTTTGTGTGTGTGTTTTTGTCCTACTCCCTCACCTGGTGAACAGGAGACATGGCGTCCACTCCATTTGCCCGTTTTGAGGCAGGTTCTTCGGGTGCTGCCTGTGTGGTGGTAGTAGGGTGAGGTGCACCCATATTCAATATGTGTGTAAAGGTGGTGGAAACCCTGTGGTAGTGGAGGCAAAGTTGAGGGTCCTTTCGTTGGACTCACTGGACTGACTTTTGTCGAGCCTGAGGCGGAGTAAAACTTATGCACAGGAGTTTTCCTGCAAAAAATAAAACAATAAAATGGGAATAATAAAAAAATTTACATTTTAACACTTTATTCATACATACATTAATGAGTGATTAATGAAGGGAGGTCTATGAATGAAATGTATTGATCATCAATTGAAAAATTATCAGATACATTTTCTACAAGGTTATGTTAAAAGCATACACCCATGAATTATTATCATGTGAGTGACAAATTAATAATAATTAAAAAAAAAAAACAAAATAAATAAATAAATTCTGGGTTTGATTCCCGTCTCGGCCATGTGTGTGTGTGGAGTTTTGCATGTTCTCCCAGTGCCTCAGGGGGGTTTTCTCCGGGTTCTCCAGTTTCCAGCGGTCCAAAAACATGCACGGTAGGTTGATTGGCACCTTGGAAAATTGTCCCTAGTATATGAATGTGTGTGTGAATGTGAGTGTGTGTGTGTCCTGCGATGGGTTGGCATTCCATCCAGGGTGTATCTTGCCTTAATGCCCATAGACGCCTGAGATAGGCACAGGCTCCCCGTGACCCGAGAGAAGATCGGATATAGAGGTAGAAGATGAATGAATGAATGAATGAATATATATATATATATATATATATATATATATATATATATAAATTTTTTTTAGGTTATGGACCACCAAAATAATATAGATATGTTGTTTATTCATCCTGACCAAACAAATGAAGGCAAACCATGGCAACTAAATATACCACATGAGTCAGGGACAGTCTGAGGATCTACCTGAATGGGACTTGCGGGGGCAGGACTTTCTGTCTCACCAGTACTGACACTTTGGGCTCCCGGCAGGCTGTGAGAACAAACACAATAATATGTTATATAATCCTATCTGCGCCGGTTGATATGGCACACAAAAAAGTGCTTTGAATTTGCATCAGCAACAGACAGACAGTTATCTCCTCTAAATCTAAGTGGGCCAGGTTTCAATCTGGCAGAAAGGGATTGAGCCAGCTCATACCCCGCACACAGATGGGCTGTGTGTCGCTCCAGGTGCCATTAGGCTGGCACGTCCTGCGAGCACTGCCACTCAGAGCATACGAGTGGTTGCAGGAGAACTCCACCATCTCTGGATCGGCGCCAGTGATCCACTCATAAAAGCCATGGTATAGCCGAGGCGGTGGGGGACACTTCCTGCCTTCAGCCTCTGAAAGCAAGAGGGAAAAGGCATGACATGAGCAGACTTTTAAATTCCTTTGTATGTTGTAAGCGCTTGAACCTGGAACATTACCAATGATGCTGAGATTTTCCACTCCTTTCTCAGATTCCACACCCATGTCTGTCTTTTCTGTGCTTCGGCTCTCTGAGTCTGGTCCTGTTGTTTTGTTGTGGTTCACGTCTTGCTCTGCCTTTCCAGCCGTAACCCTCTCAGTGTCAGGGATCTGCGTTGGTATAATGGCTCTCTCTGTGCTGTTATCTTCATGGGCTTGTGGTTGAACCTTTGGGGTTTCTTTCGGGAGCAATGCCTGCAAGCTCTCCTCTATATCATTGCTATCTACAGGCTCAGTGTTGTTGCTTGTGCTGGAAGTGTCTATTTTATAAGGGACATTCTCATCTTTCTCATCTTTTCTCAGACTAACTATTGTGTACTGTGGGCTTTCAGTTGGTGTTTCTTTGTTAGCCGCTTCAGAAGACTTGTGTATGTTGATCTGTTTAATAGTGCTTTTGTCATCAATTAGCACTATGTCTACAATGTTTGTGTCCAAGTCGTTAGTTGGGTCTATTACAGTTTTTTCGCCACTGTCCACATCTCCATCTTTGTCCAAGTAGTGAACAATCTTTCCATTGTCTTTTTTACGGACCGTGTTAATGCTATCTTCGGAATCTTTGCCACTACTTCTGTCCTTGATTCCAACGGTAGGTTTTTCCTTTCCAAAGTCTTTGCCTGGATCCTTCCCTATGCCTTTCTCCACCTCTTGGCCTTTACCAATGTCTACGTCTAATCCGGTCTTTTCTTTTCCACTTATTGTTTTTTCCAGGACAACTGTTTTTTCTGGCATCTTCTCTTTCTCTATTACAGTCTTATCGATGAAATCAGTGTGTTTGTCTTTTCCAACGTCTGAACCTTTTATTATGTCTTGTTCTTTGTCTGGTAAAGGCATGAGTCCCTCTGAAATATTTTTGAGAAACTGTTAATGTCATTTTTGCCCGATTAACAAGATAGAAATTAGGGCTGTATTCAGGGTTCACGTAAACATGAAGGAATTTAATACTTTTTATTCACATTGGTATCGGACTTTAATGCAACTAAAATCTTAAAACTAAAAATTCGGGTAATTAGTGAATATTAAATCAGAACCATATTCTGTACTCAATATATGTCACTAAATATATATCATGTATGTCAATATATATATAAAAACAATGTAGTAAATACCATTTAAAGCCAATGTATTAAATATAGAAACATGACACTAGTCATTTTGCAATCAAACAATCGTTTGCAATGCAGATTCACCAAAGGTGAACAGGACCATGGGGAAACAGCAACATAAATGGTGCCATTTTTTGTCAGCAATCTTGAGAATAGATTTTGTCATTGATGAACTATGCTTTTAAAATCTGTAAGTGTTGCACACGAGTGCTAGGCCAGCTTATTATACAAATATTAGCAATATGTAATCATCACAATAAAAAATAACGCCAACTGCGAGCTTAAGTGAATAGAAAGGGCGAAAATCATATTCTTACGATAAACCTGATTGCACAGGATTAATGTAAGAATTATAAGCAGGTCTATTAATGCAGAAATATTTTGGTAGTATAACTGACCTGTTTCTAAAATGTGTAATGCTTGAAATCTCTAGCCAACTCTGATAACAGCCCATAAAGAACAATCAAATAAATGATTGAATGTTTAAGACCTCAAATACATAAACATCATGCATTGATTGTGCTCTCTAACAATACTGGCCTGACATTCAAACAAGAGTCATAAACTAAGCCATTTCATTGTTCTGTGTTGTAAATGTGACATATTAAACCAATTATTACCCTATTAGTTCTGGTCTGTGGAGAAACTGTACCTTTGACACAGGTGGGGGCTGTTCCACTCCACGTGTTGTTGCCCAAGCAGGTTCTTTGAGGGTTTCCAACCAGTGTGTACGGTCTGTAGCAGAGATACTGCAGCGCAATGAGCACATCGTTCGGACCATACACCAGGAAATGATCTCCATGTGCTGGTTTAGGAGGGATGCCACAGTGCCTTTCAGCCACTTCAAAGAACATACATAAAAACACACAATGTGATTATAAAATATTTGTACAAAAAATGCTCTTTGCCTTTAATCAGAGGAAAGAGAGTCAGTAACACAGTTCAGTATTACAGTATTAAAAGTCAGTATTACAGTTAAATGTCATCACACTTGCCAAATACACATTCTCTACAACTTGTACAATGCAGTAAAGACACCATTTGCAGCGACCAGCTCTGCTTTGACTTTTATAAGTGTATTTGCCATAATTATACAGCCGCTAGCTCTTGACATTGTCCTCTGTTCTACCAGCTGCTTACCGCAATATGGCAGCGGTGTGCTCCATGAGCCATCCAGCAGACAGGTGGCCATATGGAAACCTTTAAGCGTGAAACCAAGATCACAGCGAAATACAGCCTGACCGCCAACCCGCACATCCAAACTCTCCACAGTACCATGGTCTGGTGGTGCAGGTCTCTTACACGCCAACACTGTGGAATGAGTCACACGGCTTCAGTCACCATTTGATATCACCATATCATATGGATTCCTTGTAACTCAACACGTAACTAGGTATACATTTCAAGTATGTGTACATTGAAATGTTGCGCCTAAGTGTGATGCCTAAACTGGCACAAAAACTTCATTACCCATCAGCCTCAGCACACCTCCCACGGATCACTCACATCTGTTTTGCGTTACCTCTAATGAGCACCCCTACTTATTTTGACCCGTTATGATAATGTTTTTTGTTTGTTTAGAGTTGTTATAAGATTGAGGTCTAGTGATGAGGAACCTCTATCATGTCAAGTTTTAAATAGACAACTAATACAGGAGGTGAGTTATCTTGTGCAGCATGTGCATTACAAATAAATAAACAACCAGACTCCTAAAAGGCTTGAGCTTGCAGAAACCTCATGTCATGAGAAATGCTGTGAACTCCTGATCTAAAACATCCTGTTTCTCTGGAAACTTTGTGTGCAATACAACTACTGAATAAACAAGGGTTTCTTGCTCTGTTCATACTCTGGTCAAGTTCATCAAACTTTAATTTTCGATTTAAATCATCCTTTCTGGTATGCATTTCCCCTTTTATCACAATAAACAGATTACACTGCATTTTTACATGCATTCTCTGGCCTACCATAACTAAATTTCATGAATAGATCATCATTTCTGGGTAATAAACTGCTCAGATAAGTAGTGTAGTAGAGTAGAAGCTTGGCGGAGTCTCTGGTCTGACCTGCATGTGCTGCGAGAAGAACGCACACTGGATTTCCTGTCATCTATTCAACTTTTAGCCTGGTGAGTTCTCTGAACATCATTTAATGTAATGCATTCCCCTTAATCATTGTGTAGTTAACCAGTGTATGTGTGTGTGTGTCAGAGAAGAGAGAAAGAGATTATTATTTATTTATTTATTTTTACAAATGCTTATAAATCACACCTTCCAAACTTTAAAGGCCAAAAGCCCCAGGCACCTATAATTACTTTCACGCCTCACAAAAATCTACACTACAATTCGGTTACAGAACATTTAATTAAAGCGTCATTGTTTAACTACGTCCTTAGCCTACAAAAACCCGATGAAGACTAGAAATTCAGGGTAATAACAGATTAGTGATAGATTTCATTTGGAATGCATTGAGAGGTTGTGGAGAATGAGGACAGCTGTATTCTGCAGGGATTAATATGCGGTTTTTGTGGCTTTATATGAGAATGAGATTTACAGGATGGAATGGAATTAGGTAATTCCTACAACAATGCTTTAAGCCATCTAAACAAACGTAATCCGTGGCGATATATGACTGTAATGCTGGCTCCTGATCAAGGTAGTTATTTTGCCATGCTGTTTGTACCTCGGGAGGCTCAATGTAACGCTCGTTCCAGATGTAATATTTAATCCTAACATTTACAGCACAAATGGAGGCCTCCCTTAGTTCAGCTCATTCTCTCCATGATCCTCTCTTTCCTTATTCTCATCCTTCCAATTGGGGAAAAATGTAATTGGATATCCAGTTTGGAAAGCGCATAAGCCAGGCCAGCCAGAGACTAACCCACCCATTTGAAATGTTCTGCGAAGCTGCTGTTGTGGTGAGGTGATAAAATGAAAGTCATCCCAACCGCAGCACACACAGTCCAAATCCGAACCCGGCCACGACCTCAGCAAAGCCCCAAGACCTTCCTTCTCACGTCCAAACAATGCAGGCACTGACTTTCAGGAATGCTCAGAGCTGCATATTTACTTCATGCGCAACAAGTAAAGCCTGATTGTGTCTGTGAAATCATGTAAATGTGTACGCCTGCACATAATGTGAAATTTGTAATAGTCACATTCTTGACCTGAGTCCTAACCAGACCAGAATTCATGAAGCATTCCTACAGCGAGGATGCTATTAAAGTACAAGTTTAAACCCATATGTTTTCCAGACTGCAGTGTGGCATTTAAATTGTGTTGTTACCGGTTGCTTAGTGTACTGTATATTTCTCAGGAGAAATAAAGATATATGTATGTAGAGGGGTATTTAATTTTTTTTTCTCATGGAAAGAAAAAAATTGGCTCATATTATAGAAAGACATTGTTTCACTATTAGCTTTACAACATCACATTTGGGCATGAAAATGAACCCACTATGCCCAAAATATGGGGGGAAACAGAAACATTTTTCATTGGCCATTCAGTGTTCACAGGAGCTGTGGGTATTGTAATAGCGAGGAAATGGAAACATGTGGTGGCATACAAACACACAAACATATGAGAGAGAGAGAGAGGGAGAGAGAGAGAGAGAGAGAGAGAGAGAGGAAAACTTTAGGAGAAGTTTGAAGGTGGTCCAGAAAAATCACAGTGGCTTTTTTATTGGCTCATACAAAAACACATTATATACACAATGTACACTGTGGAATAGGCAATTTACTACTGATCTTCTATTTTCTACTGCAATGTAAAAAAAAAAAAAAAATTATATAATATATATATATATATATATATATATATATATATATATATATATATATATATATATATATATATATATATAGGTCACAAGGAGCCTGTGTCTATCTAGGGTTAGGCATCTATGAGCATTAAGGCAGGACACACCCTGGATGGAATGCCAACCCATCACAGGGCTTGACCTGTGCATAATTATAGCATGATTAGTGCATAATTAGAGCATGATTATCAAGAGGCAAAAAGACCTAAACCGTTATGAATCTTATTAACTGTTCACTGTCAGATCATGCAGACGCAAGTCATTGAGTGTTTTATTAAAAACAAGTGCATTTGAATGTCAACGACACAGACGCCGTGTTAGTATTCACTATAAAAAAAAAACATTTGTGGTGTGCCACAAGTCCCTAATTAGAGCGATAAACATTTTGGCTTTTAACAATTATCCCAAATTGTTCCAATAAAATAAATTCATTCTTTTTCTCATTCAATTAAACCTTTCATAATAAACTTTTTGGTTTGCTTAAAAGACTAATTAAACAAAAAATGTATTTTTACACATAGACATACTACTGTGCTGTATCTTTAGATATTTCTATAGATGTATATGTATATGTTGGGCTGCAACTTTATGACATTTATACAAACCGGATTCCAAAAAAGTTGGGACACTATACAAATCGTGAATAAAAACTGAATGCAATGATGTGTAGGTGCCAACTTCTAATATTTTATTCAGAATAGAACATAACACACGAAACAAAAGTTTAAACTGAGAAAATGTACCATTTTAAGGGAAAAATATGTTGATTCAGAATTTCATGGTGTCAACAAATCCCAAAAAAGTTGGGACAAGTAGCAGTAAGAGGCTGGAAAAAGTAAATTTAAGCATAACGAGGAGCTGGAAGACCAATTAACACAAATTAGGTCAATTGGCAACATGATTGGGTATAAAAAGAGCTTCTCAGAGTGGCAGTGTCTCTCAGAAGCCAAGATGGGTAGAGGATCACCAATTCCCACAATGTTGCGCAGAAAGATAGTGGAGCAATATCAGAAAGGTGTTACCCAGCGAAAAATTGCAAAGACTTTGCATCTATCATCATCAACTGTGCATAACATCATCCAAAGATTCAGAGAATCTGGAACAATCTCTGTGAGAAAGGGTCAAGGCCGTAAAACCATACTGGATGCCCGTGATCTCCGGGCCCTTAAACGACACTGCACCACAAACAGGAATGCTACTGTAAAGGAAATCACAGAATGGGCTCAGGAATACTTCCAGAAACCATTGTCAGTGAACACAATCCACCGTGTCATCCGCCGTTGCCAGCTGAAACTCTACAGTGCAAAGAAGAAGCCATTTCTAAGCAAGATCCACAAGCTCAGGCGTTTACACTGGCCAGGGATCATTTAAAATGGAGTGTGGCGAAATGGAAGACTGTTCTGTGGTCAGACGAGTCACGATTCGAAGTTCTTTTTGGAAATCTGGGACGCCATGTCATCCGGACCAAAGAGGACAAGGACAACCCAAGTTGTTATCAACGCTCGGTTCAGAAGCCTGCATCTCTGATGGTATGGGGTTGCATGAGTGCGTGTGGCATGGGCAGCTTGCATGTCTGGAAAGGCACCATCAATGCAGAAAATTATATTCAGGTTCTAGAACAACATATGCTCCCATCCAGACGTCATCTTTTTCAGGGAAGACCCTGCATTTTCCAACAAGATAATGCCAGACCACATTCTGCATCAATCACAGCATCATGGCTGCGTAGGAGAAGGATCCGGGTACTGAAATGGCCAGTCTGCAGTCCAGATCTTTCACCTATAGAGAACATTTGGCGCATCATAAAGAGGAAGGTGCGACAAAGAAGGCCCAAGACGATTGAACAGTTAGAGGCCTGTATTAGACAAGAATGGGAGAGCATTCCTATTTCTAAACTGGAGAAACTGGTCTCCTCTGTCCCCAGACGTCTGTTGAGTGTTGTAAAAAGAAGGGGAGATGCCACACAGTGGTGAAAATGTCCTTGTCCCAACTTTTTTGGGATTTGTTGACACCATGAAATTCTGAATCAACATATTTTTCCCTTAAAATGGTACATTTTCTCAGTTTAAACTTTTGTTTCGTGTGTTATGTTCTATTCTGAATAAAATATTAGAAGTTGGCACCTACACATCATTGCATTCAGTTTTTATTCACGATTTGTATAGTGTCCCAACTTTTTTGGAATCCGGTTTGTAAAAGAATAACAATTAATTATGATTAGAATGTCTGTAAAACATCATAAATAAATAAATAATTACAGTTGTTTCAATTGCTGGCATATCTAACCTTGTTGTTATAAAAGTTTCCATTCATATTTCACTTGTTCGAGTTCAAGTGAGTGTTAAGGAAGACTTCTCCACTGCCTTCTGTTTCACTGGGTTGTAAATATCAGATAACAAAGAGGCCAAATTCCATTTAGTCATTCATCAACAAGGAGAATATTAGAAAATGCATAAGTGAAATGACACAACTGTCTGTTAACCGTCATAAATCAGAAAATGACTATAACCTCTGCTACATGCCTGAAGACGCCTGTATCCACAGTTAAGGCAAAAGCAGCTGTAATAAGCCAGAGAAAACTATGCAAGTTTTACCCTAGCATACAGTGAATTAGATGGTTAGAAAATCCGTCTTTTCAAGGCCAATGGTTTCAGATTTGCAGACGATGGTAGCATTTTGGGGTAAACAATTAGATGCTACTCCCATGCCAACAAACATTTTGGAAGGCATGCCAGCAGAAACCACAAACTTAAGTGCCTGGGGTTAGCTAAACACTACTGGAACAAGGTTCAAAAATTCAGATTTACAAACTAGCACTCAAGGAACATTGGGCATGTAAAAAAAGAAAAAAAAATTTGCCTTTTTAAAATCTGCCTGCCTGTGTGAAGAGTGGCTCATGTCAAACAATTTCAAGATTTACAGGAAAATGCATAATTGATATCAATATGACACCTTTTGCTGATCTATATAGATTGTTTGTGTATGATTATATAATATATATATATATATATATATATATATATATATATATATATATATATATATATATATATATATATATATATATAGATTATGGATCTGGATATGGATCACTCACCTTGTTCACATCTCCTGCCTGTGTAACCAGCCAGACAAGCGCAGTGATAGGAGTGAGAAGAGTCCAATATACACGTACCATCATGCAGACAGGGGGAGGAGGTGCACGCTGTACAGTTTGTTTTAATTGGAAAGGGAAGTCAAACACATTCACATGGCTTAGTTTTAAACTATGTTTACAAATGTAATTATTTCAGTTGTTGTTTCAGCTGATTGAATATATATGTATAAATAGATTGGATATTTAGACACCATCCTGTACAAGTTAATGTGCACTGAACAGCTTATTTTCTGTAGCAGTTACACTCTGTCTTACCTGAGTTCTCCTGAAAAATGGCAAACAGGCCATCAAAGTTCTTGTAGCCATCAGAAACAAACAGTATGTGCAGGGAATTGCCGGAGCTATGGATCGGAGGAGGGCGTTCATTACCACAGAAGCGGCCAATCACTCTTGAGTTTATACTTTCACCATCTCTGACTTCTACATAGTCATAGCGACAACTATGGTCATATTCCAGACTCAGCATCATAAACCTGTCTCGGACAAATAGAGAGAATAGAGAGAGAAAGATTAAATCAGTCATCGATTGTATAATAAGATCTTAAACTGTGTTTTAAAGCCTCTCTTTAGAAACATTGAGTTAAATTGCTGCTGTGTTTGGTCATGGCACTTTAGTCACATTCAATCCTACAAGGTCTTTCCTGTAAGTCATTAGTCTATATTTACTCACTTCGGTTCCATGGAAATTCCTTTTTAACTAATAGAAATCAAGCATACACGGCAATGTTTTCCTGGAGCACTTATATGCTTTTTTAATGTCGTCTTGTTCTCTCTCTCCTTCTCTCTCTTTTTTAACTATGATATAAAGGCTAATAGTGAGCTACCATTCTAGTTAGCTAATGTGTAAAGTGCACCAAGAGCCGCTCCTCATATTTCTTCCAGACCCGTGTTTTACGAGAGTTGAGAACGAGAGTTTTATTTCCGTAGTTTCGTAAACACTGTCCCAATGTCAGACCAGCATAGTTGAGTCTTGAGTTTGTGTTTTTCTACTTACACCTAGTCTGTAGGAGACATAAAAGTTGTGAAATGGCCATTAATTCATAATTTCAAGTTGAGATCATGCTTGTTCTAAAAGCCTGTAACTGTAGCGGTCACTGAACAAGGGTGCCGTTGTTTTAGTAGGCTGCTAACGGGTCAACTGTTGAAAAGTGCAACAATAACAAATGCAATAATCCATATAATATATATATATATATATATATATATATATATATATATATATATATATATATATATATACATATATTACATTTTGTAACAACCACTTAAAAAGTCACATTGAAATTAACAAGAAATGAATTAATTAACTAGAAATTAATATTTATAGAATAATTTCAAGCGTAAAATAAATATTAAATAATCAACAATTTTATTAAAGGCAGATATTTGAGAGAAATTTATATAATTATAAAATGTGTTACAGTTGTGTTAGTACCAGTATTATAATTAGTGTAATTACAAAATATGAATGTGTGATTAATGTACGATTTCTTACAAGTTTAATATATATATATGTGTGTGTGTGTGTGTGTGTGTGTGTGTGTGTGTGTGTGTGTGTGTTTGTGTGTGTGTGTGTGTGTGTGTGTGTACATATTCCTAGAGAAAATGTGGCTAATTAACTTAGTTTATCTGTGAATACAAGAGGGCAAATTAGGATTCCCATGTGCCACAGTTAAAGTGGAAACACTCTCTTTTTCTAGAGCTCCTTTTTTTTTACACCTTCTACACACAAATAAGAAACATAGATGAGGAAAGCTTTTTGTTTTCGGAACTATATGTAATTGATATCAGGATTTTTACAGATAGTGTATAATATATTATATAAAAGCGTGCCACACATGACTCGTGAGAAATCTACACACATCTAGACATCTAAGTGTGATTCAAGTGCAATGACCTGCCTTGCAACTGAATCTGTTACGCTCTGTGCTACTGTGCTTTTATCCAACATTTGGGTGCGCTAAATGAGCCGTTATATGCTAGGCACTTTTTCAAGTGTTTAATTGCTTACTGGGCAAGCAGTACTTCCCACCCACAGACTAGCAATACAAAAAATACTCTGTACAAAGAGGGGTAATGCTTCAGCAGGACATTGTCTCCTTAGTTAGCCATATTTAAAATCTGTGTACATAATTACAGGATGTGTTTGTACACGTTAATCAAGCACAAGGACACAGAGACTTTGTGCTTGAATGTGAGGCCATAAAAATGTCCTGTACTTTGTGATTGATAAGTTGTATGAATATTATATTATTTTGCCTCCCTAAAGAACAAATATATTGGTGTCTCACATCTTTTTGTATGAGCGATAGAACTGGATATACACAAGAGTGACCTGCCTTAGTAGCAGACAGGAAAACAGAAAAAGACACATCATAGTATAGAGAACAACCTGGAATTACCCTAGGTGCTAAACTGTCTACTTGGTTAAGGGAACACAGCTGGGAGAGTGACACAATAAGGTCAGAGCATTTTAGTTTTGGTGGACGCTTCTGCAGATGGAGTAGTGCTTAAATGCCCAGACATATTTTTCTACTCATTAGTCATTATCGTTGTAGGGATCCGACACAGCGAGCTGTGGTGAACGCTCGCTGTGCCCAGCCAGCAAGGCTTAGCCTGAGCATGCCAGTAGTCATAACTTTCCATTAGCCAGAATAGTCACTGCCAGAATGACATCATTTAGATAAAAGACCCTGTTTCCATTTACAGGCTTCTCAGTGACTGTTGTGAAATCCATCATTGTTTCGTGGTACTTCATAAAGCAAAGCAGTATAATTTGCCACAAGTCCGTGGTAAATCAAAACCAAACACTTCGTGGGAAGGCTTGTCATGAGGGACGTGCAAACATTCGGCCCGTGTGTGTATTTATTATGGTTCTGAAGTGATAAAAGATCTCATCCTCACAATTTTGGTTCATTTAAGACAATTCCAAAGACGCAATATAGAGAAAGTGTATTACATCAAATATATATATAACCAAAGGGGCACGGTGGCTTAGTGGTTAGCATGTTCGCCTCACACCACCAGGGCCCTAGTTCGATTCCTGTCTCGGCCATGTGTGTGTGGAGTTTGTGCATGTTCTCCCCGTGCCTCAGGGGGTTTTTCTCCGGGTTCTCCAGTTTCCCCCCGGTCCAAAAACATGCACGGTAGGTTGATTGGCACCTTGGAAAATTGTCCCTAGTGTATGAATGTGTGTGTGATTTTGAGTGTGTGTCCTGCGATGGTTTGGAATTCCATCCAGGGTGTATCCTGCCTTAATGTCCATAGACACGCCTGAGATAGGCACAGGCTCCCGAGACCCGAGGGAAGATCGGATAAAGCGGTAGAAGATGAATGAATGAATGATATATATAACCGACGTTTCTTTAAACCCTTTCACCCAAACTGAAGATGTACATTTATAATTATAAAGCACAATTATACATGTGTAGCATCTGCAAACAGAAATTGAGTAAAAACCTGATCTGGTGTAAAAATATATATCATGTATAACCACATCATGTGATTACTTCTGCTGAATTCCAACCAAAAAAATTGAACAATAAAAATTACAAATTTATGAAGCTTATTATTTAAGATTTGCAATATTGTATTGTTTGTTTAAATAAACTGTTTAAACTGGCAATGTATAAAAATTTCATTTGAATCCACCCATACAGCATTTGTAGTATTATTAAAAGCACATAACTATGTATGTGGAAATGTAGTAGCATGATATGTTTGGCTGCATTTCTAACATTTATTTTTCCACAGGCTGAATATCAAGTGCTGTGCAAAAAATAAAAATAAAAAATGTATGTGATGTTTTACAATGACATTGTTTGAAAGATTGGGTTGTTTCTTTCGTCTTTCTCAATCTTTCTCTTTCTCTCTCTCTTTCTCTCTCTGTTCAAGTTCAAGGACAAGTTCTTTATTTGTCAGTGGTGCCATATGTGCTCTTTTATCGAGTGTTTACATGAAATGCAGTTTGTACATTTTGGCATGTGGATAAACAATCGGTGCAGTGTAGAAGTGTAGGTTTATATGTGGAAGTAATTGAAGTCAACATGTAATAATAGTATAGAAATATATGTATATATACATATATATGTGAAAAAAGAACCCAGAAACCAAGTGAATGTTTTGAATAAATCATGATATACATTCTTCATTGCTAATATATAAATATATGTAAATATATGTAGGGGGCATGATGTACAAAAATATGTACAGAAGTGTTTTGTATGATGTGCAAAGAAGATGGTGGGCAAGAAGTGTTTGTGGGATGTATAAAGGTATTTTCTAGGCGCATGAGACAGATAGCAGCAGTATGTCATTTACTTAGTGTGACAGTACTAGACTGTTTGTATGACGAGGTGTCGATGTTTAAAGTTCCAGATTAGGTGGGAAAGTGGGAATGTATTTAAATTCAGCATCCTGTCTCTGTGTCTGTGTGTGTTGTCTCTCTCTCTCTCTATCTCTCTCTCTCTCTCTCTCTTTGTTTCTTTTAAGAGGAGGATTAGGTTAGCTGTCTGACCCACACAGTGAACGTGACCCCATGTCAAACTGACTGATGATCTCTAGTCTAAAAAGACACACGGGGTTAAAAGGGTCTCATGGTTCTCTGTGGTTGCGAAATGACGTTTTGACTTATTTGCAGATCCAGAATATCAGGAAGTGGTTGAGTGTGAATGAGTCAACTCATTAAAAGACTGATGGAGAAAACAAAAAAAGGACAGAGGTCATTATACATAGAAAGAAATAATGTATTGCTTCCAGTTTATTGAGTGACACTGACACCTTGTGAAGTAATCAGTTTTAAACACTGTGAAGCTTGAACAAGTTGACATGAAGGAGATTAAGACATGTGCTGATTGTTATTATTGTTATTAGATTGTTATTATGAGGATAAATTTCCTCTGTCATGATGGAATTGTTTCTGTTATTGCTACATCTACATGCATTTATAATTCTTTAAAATTATCATGTATAATTGCAATTGTTATATGAAGTGGACTGTATCAGGTTTTGCACACAAGCAATTTGTGTCAGAAGACAGATGCCTACCTGAGTTCTATAGTGAAGGGCTGATTAACCTGCAGGGTCCACTCACAGCGGGCATTAGTGGGATAACTTTCCAAAACCAGATGGCCTTGCCTCTTTCTGATCACACCGCCACATGCTGCAATATGTACATATCCATATCTATCAGTCATTCATCAGGAATTGCATTTTCATCTGCTACAGTAGGTATGCAGTCTTTAAATGTCTTTTCATTGTCAATTGAAAGATATGTGAGGTGTAGTTGTGAGGAGAGCTTACTCAAACAGTCACCACCAGACCACCCAGGACGGCACTCAGCACAGTACTGCCCCTTGATAAAGAAGTCATCCCTCGGGCCCCATGTCCCATTATTGCAGCGTTTGCAGTTTTCAAATATGCTGCAACCTTTGAGGAGAGGACAAATCATTCAGAAAGTACATTGCTGACATTTGATTCTTCAATGTTTGTGAAATCACAAAACTATGTGGGTTTTTCTCCGTGCCTTACAGGATTCCTCCACGTAAGCTGTTAAAGACATCACAATAGAGCAAACTGAGAAGGAACTTCCTGAAATAGACATGTTATATATATATATACAGTATGAAGTAAGAAACACTAAAAACACTGTCGGAAGCTCTGTGACGACATCATTGCATGGTCAGAGTCCTTTCTTTATGAGGCTCTTTTTTTTAACATTTTGGCAATAGAAACAGTTGCCTAGGTATGAATCTAACAATGAACATCTGGTATTGGTGAACACACCCACTCACTCACGCGCTCATTCAGTACATGAACGCGCTCACACAAATACACACTCATTCTCACACACACACACATTAAACTGTAAATTATGCTTGTTCTTTGTGCATCCTCACTGGGTAAAAGGCAAAAGCAAGCAAAAACAGCACGAGATTGATAGAGAATCCTGTACAGTGTCATCACAATCAAGTTTTCTGTCCCTAATGACCAAGAATGTTTATTTTGTCTCCATTTCCACACAGATATGACTTTGAGCTGTGATTTAACTGCCAAATCAAATATGAAATACTATAGACAAAGAGAATTGAAATGAGAGTGTAAGAGGGTGCACTGTTTATGAAGTTTCACATGGTGAAGAGGCTCCAAGAGGCTGAAGACTCGGGGGTCTAACAGATATCCAGATGTCAAAGGAAGTTATGTGACATCTTCTATGTATTCATTGTCTAAGTTATAAGGCAGTAGGGCAATCAAACATAATATTGCTGTGTTGCTGTTAAAAAAATAATGGCAAATTGGGGTGATGTGCCAACATAAACAGAGGTTACGACCCTAGAGTTGATTAATTTTCAATAACTGCATGTCCCAAAGCATTTTATTTCTTCTTATATAACAGCAATTTCAGCGATAGGTCATTGCTTGCATCTATATACAGTGTAGTTGTTCAAAATGCCATGGATGAAGTTTCCAATATATCACAATAATCAACATTTTGAATCTTTTATCAGACGTAGATTATTGCAAAGTGTCTGCCATGAAAGTGAATTAACCATTAGCATAGGAACTGTAATGTATTAAAACAAACGCAATAATAGAAAGCCTGTGGTTTGACATAAAGTCAGAACTACTGTTGAAGCTGGTCGTATAAAAAGTGAAGCAATACCATCTGACCAATTAGGCTAAAGAATTCAACAACAGTCTCGTATAAGTAAAAAAAACCAACCCTAAAATGGCAAAAGTCATTCAACGACAAAGTTCTGTAATAGCAGCCTAGATAGTCATTCTACAAATAGCAGCAGACCCTGAAGCTTTTAATTTCGCTACTACAACCGCAATTTCCAACAGTTACAATTTTATGTATTAAAGCCTGAAATCTCATTTCTTTTTATCTATTTATAGTAAGTGGGAATGTTCACAAACGCAAGCTACTTTCTGTTATCGCACACTTTAAAACAGCTATAAAGTGTGATTCCTTCACCAGACTCAATTTGTTATCGTTCTCTTGAAGTTATTAAGGCAAAAACAAGCTTGTCATGTTTTGCAAGTGACCGCAAAACCGTAAAGCATTCCATCTTGGGAACTTTCTTTGAGGCAGACAATTTAAAGTCACAGTTTTAAAGTTACAGTACGTGGAGACTACTTCTAGAAATATTCAATAAAAGGTTCTCCTTAGAGAAAATGTATCTATTTGCCTTGACTATTACTGCTCTAATATACAATGGTTTATATATATATATGGTATATATATATATATATATATATGTATATATATATATATATATATATATATATATATATATATATATATATATATATATAAAGTTTCTGTGTGTGTCAAGTTACCTGGATGGATGATACATGGGTCACATTCATGGCGAGCGTTCCGGCAGCATGGAACCGCATATCCCACTTGTGTACCCTGAAGAGGGCATTTACATTTGATCACATCGTATTCGCAGCATCCTCTACACATTACATTCCACTCTGGCCCAGGACAAAAGTTATAGAGATATCTGTAGTCTGAAAAACAAAATCAGTTGGTGTTTATTTCTGTATTGAAGACATCTTTGCAACTTTTGATGCGCTTAAATGTTTAAAGCACTGAGGGGGAGCTGCTTTTCCACTTTACATACTATTAGACACGTAAGACTGTATGTCAATATTTTGAACATGACCTCACTGCTGCAAAAAAGACGTCTCCAGTGTAACCAAACTGTAAACGTTGCAGGATTGATTTAGAGCAGGAAAATAACTTGTATTTTATGAGTGGCCATTTGAAGATGGTGATTTAACCCAGAAGGACCCATCTGTGTCTCTGTTAGTTAACAAAATCCAGCATGTCTTTGTATAATTTCCTTATGCAAGTGACTATAAATGTGTTTATATAAATATCTGTCTGTTTTGACCAAGTGCGGATATTTGGCTGATCCCCACAAGGAAAACTCTTTGTGTGCGCGCGTGTGTGTGTGTGTGTGTGTGTGTGTGTGTGTGTGAGTGCAGCTTAACAACCACAAAGTCGTAGCTCCCGGGAACACAGTTCTTTCTTTCCAACTTACCGTGCATGTCAGGCATTTTTCTAGGAATAACCTCAAAACAATAACAAAAAAAAAAACAGCCATCTTATTCCAAGAATTGCTTCTCTGGTAATAAATTAAATGAAGCTGGAATCGAAATATCTGTTGGGCCATGCTTTTTTTTTCTGTTTGTCGAACAATGAGATAGGGAATTTCATTTGCCGAAGCATACGGCCTGCCTTATGTAACCTGGAGTTTAAATGCCCTCAGCTGAGAAGTGGAAACTCCGCCATGGAATGAGAAGAACAGAGGAAAAACAGAAGCTTTAATTTGCAGCGCAGTGCAGTTCTCCTCAGTCCACTGTTCACGTGCTCCATATCTCCCATGGCAACGTCCTCGTACTTTGTTGTTATTGTTGTTGTGGTACAAACTGTGAATTCTCCTTCTGGCGAGCAGACAAATTATGATTCATCATGGCTTACGCTTGTGCAATGCAGCCATTCAGCTAAACTGAATCCTTGGTGTCATGTTATTTTTGTGTAAGGGAGAGAAAAGTTAGCCAACTTTGGATACAAACAGTGCTAGCAATCCATCATGACTCAGACGCCGGTAATCACAGTTTTTCAGCCTATTAAATAGCAAAATGAAGCAGCAGCAAGACCCAGCCCATGTTAAAATCTTTAAAGGGCTTGTATGGAACATGCAGGACTTTCACCACATACATTACATCAAAGAAAATGTAGACGTGTTAAAAAGTCAGACTGGTGAAATCCAATATAGGTTGCCTTTAATATGATATATGGATGGATGGATGGATGGATGGATGGATGGATGGATGGATTAATTAAAGTGAAATCTTTTGACTTCTCCTACTCAGGCATGTTAGCAAGTTGGGGTTAGAAGCCGTGGTGACCTATATTACACAACCCCTGCAGCAGAAAGGCTTAAGGGCTTATGTGAGTGGCCTAACGTTTCCAGCTTAAATCTGGGTGTCAAACAAGCAAAGAAAACAACATGTCGTTATGGGCCACATATCTTCTGAAATCAATAAACTCCTGCAATAAATTATGATATAAATAATAGCACTCTCATTGCCATCATTATTCTACCTTTTTAGTTGAGTAGGACTATTTTGCAAATATTACCCATTTATGGTATATGGTGGTTTAAATAAATAAATGTGGTTTCCTCGAAATCACCCGAAATACACAGTATCGTACATGTGTGCTAGTGAATTAGCTATAAGGAAATCAGAAACAAATATTTTCCTTGTGTATTTGCTTTTCCGTGACGGTTACCAGAACTGGATGGAGTTGAACTATATAGGGCTGTTCATTCTAATGTAAGTGGATTGTCTGTGATTATCCTAAGTGGAGAAACTAAGATCTATCTGCGGCATCAAACGTGCGTTTAATACCCGTTGGAAAAACTCTGCGTGGAAGTGCTCAGCAAGAGTTAGGGGTGTGATGCTTGTGTTACCAATATGCTTTTTAATGGGAGCGAATGTCCTTTATAACCTCTTGTACTCATTGTGCTTTACATAATTATCCAAATAATTTGAGCACGTAAACTAGAATAAAAGAAGAACATGTTTAGAACATTTAAAAAAACTAGAACTTGTTTTATTGATTGAGCACACTAGTCATTTATATAGTACACAATGAAAGATATTAAATAGCCATCTATTACATATTTTCCTTTTTAGGCTGTGTCTGAAAAGATTAGTTATTAGGTACAATATATGGACAGCAGTTTGTGGAAACATATAGTAAGCATAAGGTTTGTATGTGAGCTTTCCATTCCAGATTTAGTCCCCATTTGCAGTCAAAATGATGTCCACTCTTCTATGTTCCACTAGATTGTGGATTTGTGCTCATTAACATTAACTTAAGCCATCTGGGTTGAAGCTCTTCTTATTATAGTCTGAATTACTATAAGCCATAAGCTGAAGGCATCTTTTACCAGAAAACACGCAATGCTGATGCAAATTTGATGGTATGTAATTTGAGTAAAATATGTTTTCCTCAGAAATTTTTTTTTAATTTATTTTTTAAATATAACGATCGAGCAAACCGCAAACTGAAGATGAAGTAAATAGGACTTTTGCACATCTGCAACATATAGAGCTGAATAATTATGACCTCATGAAAATAAAACTGTATCGTATGAAATTCCTGGTCTTAAAATCTTAACATTTTTCTCGGAACCCCTACCTTCCATTATCTGCACACGCGTTTACATTTTATAATTTGATGGTTAATATTTAACACGCACATCTGCATGCAGGCATCTCAACACCTGCAAGCTGCACGCAGATTACAGAGGTAAAGCTGCTGCCATATTTTACAAGCAGAGAGAATCCTCGAAAGCATGTAAAGTGCATGTGCATGTGTTTGTGTGTGTGTGTGTGTGTGTGTGTGTGTGTGTGTGTGTGTGTGTGTATTTTTGTTGTTTTACTTTTATAATGAATTAATTGGATATTTCTGGGTAGGAGCATTATTTACCCACATAATGGGCGAAAGGGTTTTGCGAGAAAATGGTTTTGGGGGCGTGTTGTTGGGTTGGAATGGGGGATAAAACAAACCTCGCAAAAATCTGTAATATAGATGGAACATAAATACAGCTCACACAACACTGACATTTAAATAAACATTTTATAGACTTTGTTTAATACATTTTACAGACCTTTTTTGGCTCTTGGCCCTTGTTTCATTCAAACCCTGTATTATAAACCCTCTCTCTCTCTGTCTCTCTCTCTCTCACAGTACATTTCTTCGTTATATGCCAGGACAATGTAAATGCTCTGAGTTTCACAGTATACATTCCAGGATTTCAGATTCCAGTGCATTCAAGCAAATCTCACTTTTATCTTTATTGGACTGTATAATTGCTATCTACTTTTTCCTTTCCAGATGTGCACTGCCTCGCTCTGTCCAGCATCTGCAGACGCATCAGGAAAAAAAAACAAGAATTTCCCTCAAAATAGCTTCGAAGTCACTCCACCAAGGAAGATCCTTTTCCGCTTCACAGGCCAAAGGTCTTCTAAGACACAGGCCAAGCACCAGCTTTCCTGTAGAATTTCCCCATCTCATTTGTACCAAAAGAAACAACGACTTCTCCCAGCGCTTCTGTACAGACATGTTCTATCCTCACATGAACATCTGATTTGTGTCAATTACAACATGTAGATTTGTGAGGTTTAGGCCTGTTTTGAAGTGGATACAGACTCTGATAGTATCACAAGGGGGAAAAAAAGACCTCTGAAATGCCTCCCAGGTTTTTCCAGGACTTGTTAGTCAGCTGTGACGTACAGTTTATCTATAAAACCTTTAACCCCTTTATAGACCTGAACAACAGTGCTGTTCAGTCTGTCTTTGATGGGCTGAGGAACGCTGCAGGAATTTGACTCATCAGAAAGCTAAAAATACTCGGGTGGTCATCTCCATTTGCATCATATTAACACACTGAACAGAATATGCTTTCAAGCTTGTCAAGAGAAGCAAAGAATTGTACTTTTTATTAGGCAATTTAGACTTTTTTTTTTATCAGAAACTGGACTTCAGGGAGGAAAAAAAGCAGATTCTATTGAATACCAATTATTTAAATGAGCCGAGTATAATGGCATGGTCAAAAGTTAATAGGCTTGTGATGTGTAGACATTAATGAAGCCACATGCAATGCTTCACTCGACCCGAGACCAAATTTTTGTGTGTAGCTAAGCTTCGGTTTTCACACTGGAGCCAACCAGGCCGTGCAGCTGCCGTCGCCTCATCTCATCTTTTCTGTATTGGTTAGTTGGCCTCTGCCTCGGCTTCCAATTGTTTCAGGATGATTTTCAAACCTAAGCAAGGAGCTACAGCTGATGGGTGTAGTGTCTGCCAAAACATGAGCAGACAGTCACAGATGGTGCTGAATTCTGCATCTGCAGTTCACAGAGTAAGCTTAATGTGTGATAACAAAGTGCACACTGTACTCTCCTTATGTCGCTCGATGATGAGCTCACTCCGACTCCCTCCTGCTTTATAACAAGTTGGATAATTTTAGGGCTCCTGAGTGTTGCAATAGTTTGACGTTTTTTGGAAGAGAGCAGGATTAACTATCAATAATGCTCCAGCCATCTGACAGCAGGAGTACTAGCGAGCACAATTTGCCCCTGATCTCAGAGTCATTTATCTGTTTACGTGAAGAAAAAAACAATAGAGCAGTTAATACTCTCCTCCAAGCGTGTTTCACTTCCAGGGAAGCTATACGAGGGTGAGTTCACCAAGCTCATGTTATCCCATGTTAAACAATAAAAGGTACCTTCAGTATGTAAGTAGTCAGTATGGAAACTGAAGGGGAAAATCAAGCAAACCGGGTTGATTTCATGTGTTTGGTTTTGGTTGGGCATCAAAGCATGAGTTTTTTTTTTTTTTTTCGTTTCACAGAGCAGGACTTCAAAACGAGGCAAGGGCACAATGTCATGGGGAGAAGATTTAAATTCATTAGAGGAAAGTAGCGAAAAAGGAAGAACCTTTGAGGAAAAACAGACAGTCGCTGAGCCAGTGAACTGTATTTGTTTTGACGCAGAGAGAGGGGGGAAAAAAGCCGACTGTATCACTGCACGCTACTCTCTGCTACAGCTGTACTAGTGATTAAATGATGCCTGAGTGATTTAGCAGCCATGGAAAAGGAAAATCCTCTGGGTTTCTGCAGGCACACACACACACACACACACACATACACACACACACAGATCATGTTTAAACTTAGATATCTCTGGATAAGTAAACGTTTCTGTTTCCAAAGGAAATTGCAAACTAAATGAATGTGTCCACAGTGTCTCCTCCACCAGGTCCTTTATGCATTTACATGTCAGGTAAAAAAAATATATGTTTTTTTGTTTCCCTGTGAAGTTTTGTACAATCAATTCCACTTTACAAAATTAGTAATTATCATGATCGTACGTACACATCCATAAAGTGGAGTTTTAAGCAAAAGTTGAGCTTTTGTAAGGTATGCATACAAAATACAAGTATTCGTGAATAAACACAATCGCGATCTGAGAGCACATAGAACAAGGAAAACAGAGCACATCGAACAACTATCTAGATTAAATTCATTTGTAAATAAATGCTTTAGTATTGATTTAAATCTTGTTTCACACCCAAAGTGTTTTTGCACACATTCAGCTCTAAGGCTACCGCTATTGTGATCCACAGTTCATCATAACCGTTGACAGTTATCACACGATGCAGAACTGACCGTTATTAGGAAAATACTTTCAGTTGTCCCTGAGCACAAGGTTTAGTTTTATCCCTGAACTAAAGGAAAATATGTTTAGACTACTAAAGGAGATTCTGCTCTGAGACTGACCTGATACGACTGCATTTTCCAGCCTGGATCTCGGCCCAAAAAGCCGCTCTGAAAAAAGCTGGAGATGATTCATGACCCTGATGAGGCATCACTGTTGAGTTCACCTCTAACCTGGTGACTGTCTCAGCTGTGTTTGCAGAAGTTTCCCTCTCGTACGTCTTCCCAGCCAAGTTGCTTTTATCCTTGACCCTATTATTGCAACTATTTTTCACCCATTCGATTGCGCAAGCACCCAGAGACTAATTGCTTTCTCTTGCACCCCTGTAATTATTTCCAACACAGATCCTATTCACCTAATATTGAGTAATAGATTCAGACAGAATCAAGAGCTGGATTCATCTTTTGTATTTGGTTGTTGTTGTTGCACAATCAGTACCGGTATGCATACTTTAGATATCACAAACATGCTTTGTGTGACCACAAGGGAACTCAATACACAATAACAACCACAATTTAACAGAGAGGTGATTCCCTTCAAAACATCATCAGACATACTGGGATTTGCCCTGGATTCCTGAAGAGTGACTTGAAGTATCTTGTGACTAGGTTTTTTTTTTTTTTTTTTTTTTTTTTTTTTTGTCAGGAACATCCTTGCGTAAATATTTTCCACTGGCTTTCCAATGTGTTGTAGTGTGACTAAGAGGAATGATTTGAAGCATGTTGAAGTACAAAACAAAGAGAAGCACAAGAGCTACATGGTCCATTTACAAGTTCTCTAGAAAACGTAGAGTCATACAGACACTTTAAAGGAATGTAAATAAAAGCAAGAGGAAGGAGAGAAATGAATGTTGATCTAGTCTTTAAGGTAACACAAGAGCGTAGTCAGAGAGAGATGTGAAACAGACAGATATAAGACACTTACCATATGGCCACGCCACCCCTGAAGAGATCAGAATTGTGATGAGAAGAAGCATGAAGAGCAGAGAGGTGTGAGGGAGCGTGCAGCATTGCCGCTGGCGCTGGCTCTGCCTCTGCAGCCGTGCTGCTGAAGGCATGCTGCTCTCTGGAGCGCTGTTTACTTTCTGAGCTCAGCTGGTTTGACATCACCCCTCACTCTTTCATTCCCTCCCTCTTACACATACGCTCTCTCTCTTTCTCTTCTCTCTCTGTCGCTCACACACCTCCCCACCCCCCAATCCCCCCCCCCCCCAACCCCTAAAAACCGGCGCTCTTCCCTCCTCTTTCTTTCTTTCTTTCTTTCTTTGGCACTCACATTCTCCTCCTCCAACTCTGACTTTCTATTGTTTGTCTCTCACTCTTTCATTTTCACTTTAATATTTCTCCCCCCCCCCCCCCCAACCCCCCCCCCCCCCCCCACCTCTGTAACCCACACCATTGTCTTCCTCGATCTCTCTTTCTTCTTCCCCCCCCAGGGGGGGGGGCCCGCATCTTTCTCCTCTGCCCTTTCGAACCCAACCCTCTTCTTCCTGGCTTCGTGTTTCATTTTGGCCTCAGAGTTATCTACTCGGGACAAAAGACACACCTCAAAAAAACACACCGCCCGTTTGGTTCTGAGCATGGAACATCATTAGTGATGCAGGAGTATAGATTCCGCACATTTAACCCACTAAAGTCTCGCTCATATTACTGAACCTACAGTATCGGCTCTTCCTGTTCACTGTGCCAAGCCGAGGGAGTTTGAGTGGATGAAACTTTTAAGTAGCTATATAAGTGTATTGAATGACGCCAGAGATTAACCTAGCTTTCGCCAATCTTTTCACGCGGATAGATGAGATCGTAATGCATGTGCTCTTGTAACAGTACGCGTGTACGTTGTGCAGTAAAACAGTTCTTTTCTTATTATTAGCATTTTAACAAGCACAAAAGATGTATAACTTGTTGTACATGAAATATTCATTCTAATACATATAACCCTGGATTTCTGTGTGACAGTTAAACTGAAGACTCTGCATAAGGAGATAGACCGAGTTTCTAAATAGCTCTTGTATCTGGGAAACTATGTAGAATTGCATGAACATGTGCTCGCTAGATAAGAGACCCCAGAATTTTTTTTTTGCTAGGTTTTTGCTTTTCCATATGTTTTTCTTATAATCAGAGTGATGGCTAATTTACAAGATTAAACAAGATCGGTTAAAAATATATATATTCCTCACTCATGTCACTAGTATTTACGTGAACAGTAAAGCAAATTGAAAAAGAAAAAAAAACATACTCCGAGCACTATTTCACTATTTTTTTTCTTCATCCCTTTTACTGAAGTGTGTCTCTTTGTCCTCCCTACAGTTAAAATGAAGCTTAATGCTATTTCCCGATGTACGCGACCATTGATAAAGGAAAATGTTAACACTAAAGAACTACAGCGCCTTGTCTTTTAATATGTGTTTGGTATTATATAAGAGAATGGACGCATGAACAGAGATCTGCAGAGTGTTTTAATGTATACAGTTACAACATAAGCGGCTTAAACTCATTCCAGGGATCATATATCAGCGAGCTTGTCCAAAAATAACAGAATTACAGCTGATCCCACACTCTTTGCATCCACTCACCTCGTTTTGGCTCCACTCTGTTTGCTCAGATGCCGATGTGTTTATTATAAGCGAGTAGGGTCGTTTGAGGTTGACTCTGACCTTCCTCATGGACTCTGCTCTGTCTTACAACACATCTGGGTGTTTATGATGTAGTGTTATGAGGGAGTCATGACTGTGCAAGAAAGCTGGGTTCTGTTCCGGGATTTGGGATTTATGTGATTAGAGAACCTCCTCTGAATGGAGCAGATATGAACGTAAACATGCTTCTGTATTCATACAATCTTCCCTCGGTCTATCTCACATTCTCATATTGATAATATTCTCATGTTCAACATTTAGTACATTTTGCATTAGTATACTATATAATACTTTTGTACATTATACCATAGTTTATATTCCAACTACAGTGTGTGCTTTCACTCAGAAGAGGATGCATTCTCTTAAAAGTACGGTTTACTCAGGGATTTTTCTGGTTTGCACATTATTATTCTATATTTACATCTAGTAAAATTGCTTGGTTCAAAAACGGCTATTGTAAAAAGTATCATATGCGAATAAAATTCTAATAAAAATGTTTATGGATTAGATTTGTCTATAGAAACTGTCATATAGAGCATAGATTTTAGTTGTTTTTCTTGTAAAATTGGCAACCACACACACACACACATGCACACGCACACGCACACGCAAACGCACACACACACACACACACACTCACACACACACACACACACACACTTTGCCTTTTCAATTCCATGCATAACACTACGAGTACAAATCACAAACTCTGGGTTGCACATCAGGTAATTGACTTACCATAAAAGCAGCACAGCATGCCAGTGGTGTAAATCCTAAGCCTGGATACAACACACAAGTATTGAAAGGCGAGGTGTTTACAGCTTCATCCATCATGCTGTTCCCACAGTGAATTAATATCCTGCAGTTCATGTATTGGTATTCTTCATGATATACATTGGGAATATTTAGTGCTCACCTGAGGTTTGGAGCTCACTCATCTATGCTGCAAAAACAAAAGAGCAAAAAAGATATTCATTCATCTTCTACCGCTTAATCCAATCTTCCCTCGGGTCACGGGGAGTCTGTGCCTATCTCAGGCGTCTATGGGCATTAAGGCAGGATACACCCTGGATGGAATGCCAACCCATCGCAGGACACACACACACACATTCATACACTAGAGACATTTTTCCAAGGTGCCAATCAACCTACTGTGCATGTTTTTGGACCGGGAGGAAACCGGAGAACCCGGAGAAAAACCCCCTGAGGCACGGGGAGAACATGCAAACTCCTGGATGAATCCATTGTAATCAAAATATATTTATTACATTACAGCTGCAGAGTAGTGAAAAAAAATCCTTGTCCTTTAGTGACAACACCTCAGAGTGTTTGAGGATGGACTGCAGTATCCACTGCAGCCTACACTTCAGTTATTCCCATTTTTCCCATTTGTAGAAATACTACACAGAATCTGGGCCAAATTCACCAGCTTCATCAACATAATGTTAATTTTGTACATTTTTTTCATTAGCCGTCAAAATATTACACCACTGACAAATAAAAACTGATTGCAAGTGCACCTGTAAACATAATAAACATCAGTTCGTACAGTTGATGTGTTAGTTGCAGGAGCAATGGGCAAGCATATGTATATGAGCAGTCTTCGAGAAGGGAAAATTTTAAATGGCTAGGTCAGATCGCCAGAATGCACCATGGGGAAAAAGGCAAGTCGGCAGAGACGCAGACATTCCACAGTCATAATACAAAAAAAGGCAGAAGGTCAGAGCTGGCAAACTCACTATTAAAAAAAACCCTTAAATATGAAATGGAAAAAACAGCTGAGACACGTGAGAATATGCACGGGAGGATTTCAGGTGCATGAGGTACATTTTCGATAACATTTTGCTTTGACATTGTGTTTTGTTTTTTTTTTCTTTGCTTATCAGAGTTTTTTCGTGATTTTAAGTTGTTTCTGAAATGTCTTTGGATTTTATGTCCTCACAGTGGCTGACTGTTTTCCCGCTCATGGAATGTTTTTGCAACTGTTATTTCCTTTTCTTTCCATCACTATAATCAAAAGCATCACACAGAGATTGTTATCCCACTGAGTTATCCCACAGTTGTTCTGATTAGCATGTAATAATGTATTGCAATTCGATATTTGTAAAATACCATACGTTATTTTAAAATAGCTTACTAGTGATGGCTAGTATTGCATGCTTTCTTAAATCTCTTGCACAGACATTCAGAGGTGAAAGTGACCAGTGGTATTAAATGCATGACTGTTGCTATGACTTCCATATCATTTCCATGACAGTGAACTACATACATAGCATGGCCTGATCACATGATACTGTATATAAGCTTAACCATATTGTAACCTGTAACATATTGAAACCTACGCATGAATAATGTAGAGCTTATAATTTCAATCATACATATATATATATATATTTTTTTTTTCACATATTTTAATCATTGGGGGCACGGTGGCTTAGTGGTTAGCATGTTCGCCTCACACCGCCAGGATCCGGGTTCGATTCCCGTCTCGGCCATGTGTGTGTGGAGTTTGCATGTTCTTCTTCTCCCCGTGCCTCAGGGGTTTTTGGGGGTCTTTTTTTTTTCCGGGTTCTCCGGTTTCCCCCCGGTCCAAAAACATGCATGGTAGGTTGATTGGCACCTTGGAAAATTGTCCCTAGTGTATGAATGTGTGTGTGAATGTGTGTGTGTGCCCTGCGATGGGTTGGCATTCCATCCAGGGTGTATCCTGCCTTAATGTCCATAGACGCCTGAGATAGGCACAGGCTCCCCGTGACCCGAGGGAAGATCGGATAAAGCGGTAGAAGATGAATGAATGAATGAATTTTAATCATTGAAAAATCCGTTTGAACACCAGGTCATAAGTATGCTATGTAGTTTTAAGCATCACATTTTACATTTAGTCCCAATTTGCTCTAACAATTTCCTCCACTTTCCCAGAAGCTGTCCCACTAGATTTTGAAGTGTGCTTGTGGAGATTTGTGCTCGTTGAGACACAAGGGTGTTAGTAAAGTCAATTACTGCTGTAAGTGAGGTAAGGAAGCCTGGGGTGCAGTCAGCATTTCAATTCATCCCAATAGTGTTCGCTGGGGTTGAGTTCAAGGCTTTAGATCAGGAGAACTTCAACTTCAAACCACTCAACGCATATCTTCATAGAGTTTGCTTTGTGTACAAGGGCATTGTCATGCTGGAACAGGTTTGGGGATCCTAGTTAGAGTGAAGTGAAAATTTCTGGCGTCCATAAAGATTTCTAACTTATTGTACATTGAAAGATTAATTCTAATACATTTATCCCTGGATAACTGTATGACCGCTTAAAATGCTTAAAATGTGTCCAACCCTAGCATTTATACACGATAGACAACATGCAGCAGATTTAAAAATGAAATTAAAATGTAATCAACTCTTATATTTCCTAAGTATTAAACTGTATGTTGAATGAATGAAACTAATGTTAATACTATTATCCCCAGAGGAACTGCATGAACAATTGCAATCTACTAAGGTGATAATGGAAAATTGAGCATACTATCTAAATGAATTTTATAAACATTTATAAGGGTGACACATGCTTATATACTGAGGCCTATTTAGGGCAGCTGTTTATAAGAAGAGCACTGGCTGTGCTGCATCAACCTTATCTCATAAAACTCTTCGCATATTGCAAGCGTTATCCGAATGTGATTTGTGAAGCATCCCTTGGATGCAGAAGATAATGTTCCATTGCTTGAGCACATGGGATCAGTGGTTTAGCTCAGAGTTAAAACTGTTGACATGATGGAAAAATCACTGGAATGTATTCTGGCTCAAGATAACCATAGAGTTAATCAGAAGACCTAAGATAAACTGTTCAAGAAATTCAGATTTTATACACAGAAATTCTTGGGAAAAAAATTTTAACAGCGCTCCCAATATGTATAGAAGACTCCATTTTATGACACAGTAGAGAGGAGCAGCACCAGCAGATGGATTAAGTTGCATTGTGCTAAGATCCATGGACTGCATAGACTTGCCAAAGCAACTGCTACACATTAATGTTAAAAAAGAATTTGTAAGCCCTGTCTGAAATATGCGAAAAGATTCTTTCATTCACAACAAACCATGTGGGAAAATCTGGTCTGACGAGACTTGAAGATTATGACTATTGTCATGACTCTAAATGTTTTTTTTTTGGGGGGGGAGAAAGCCAATGCATTGCAATATCTAAGGAAAACCATACAGATAGCAAAGCATGGTGGTGGTAGCATTATGCTTTGCGGCTGTTTCTCTTCAGCTGTAGCAGATGCACTTGACAAGATAGACAGGAAAATTAATAGCTCCATATACCCAAAATATTTGGCACAAAATCATCACTTCAGAAAAGTCCAGCAATTTTAAAGAAGTTAAACTTTTTTGCAAAGAAGAGTTGGATAAAATTCTAAAGCTTATAGATGCGTGAAGTTACATCAAAGACTTGATGCCATAAGGAAGGCAAAAGGTGCTTCCATAGAGTGTTAGTTGAGAGTGGTGTTCAGACATCAGACAGACCCAGTCATCATTCTGTGGAAGTCGTTTTAATTTATTTAAAATATTCCCAGTAATAAAATTCATTTAAAAAACCTCGGGATGTGCACCCCTAAAAAACTGTGTGTAAACTTATTTCCTGTATATCCATTGTATGTCCGTTGCAGAATGACACACATAAGGATTATTATTCTATCACTATCATTACCATTATATCATTATCATTAGCACAGGTCCTTTGAACCAAACTTACATTTACAACAAGTTATTATAAAGAATTTAGGGCAGCTAACCATGAGCTATTTGAGTAATAATTTGGTCACCACAATTGAAACCATGAATCATCAGCAATTTGTCTACCAGAAAATACAGTATATACCACCTTCATTTAACTGGCCATGGTGGAGGCATTGTAATGATTTATAATGATACTCTAAGCGTCAAGGGGCACGGTGGCTTAGTGGTTAGCACGTTCGCCTCACTCCAGAATCCGGGTTCGATTCCTGTCTCGGTCATGTGTGTGGAGTTTGTGCATGTTCTCCCCATGCCTCAGGGGGTTTTTCTCCGGGTTCTCCGGTTTCCCCCGGTCCAAAAACATGCAGGGTAGGTTGATTGGCACCTTGGAAAATCGTCCCTAGTGTGTGAATGTGTGTGTGAATGTGTGTGTGTGTGTGTGTGTGTGTGTGTGTGTGTGTGTGTGTGTGTGCCCTGCGATGAGTTGGCATTCCATACAGGGTGTATCCTGCATTAATGCCCATAGACGCCTGAGATTGGCACAGACTCCCTGTGACCAGAGGGAAGATCGGATATATTGGTAGAAGATGAATGAATGAATGAATGAATTATACTCTAAGTAGTACCTGGAGAATTGGTTGCGATTCGTTCTTAACATCTGAAATACTTTTTGCAATGAATTTTACCTTAGAATTTAGCTACATAAAAGAACCCCACTTTTACTAAAGTAGTATTTATTTATAAGCCAGCAGGGGCATGATTATACGTTTTCACAGGAATTCACAGACTTCTTGAACCTGGCTGTTTGTGTAAACATTAACCTTCGCCTAATAGAAAGTGAACAAAACAGGAATTATATGCAGAACTACCAAAATAATAGTAACTCTATAACAGTCTTTTCTCTCAATATAACATTATTAATCTGTGAACAGGCAAAAATTCTCACAAACATGATCAGAAATCTAAAGGAGAGTCTTTCCATAGGATGTTTAACAAGCAAATATACTATAATGGAAATGTGTCCATACACATATGGCCACATTTTAAACAATATTTTACACATGAATTGCTGTTTATAGTTTTAGTAATTATTTATACCAAGTTATTTAGCACACGACAAACCGATTCTTCAGATCGATAAGTATTATCAATAGATGATTTTTCTGTAGTCCAACAGACTGAAATAATTTCACTTTTACCCCCTCAGATTACACATTTCCATAAATCAATATTACCAGAAGAAAACATGTGGTAACTCTTTACTGTGCCTAATGAATTTAACCAAACAGCTATCAAATTCTAAAAGGAAATATAATGTTACATTACATTAAATGACGTTGGTCTGTATTAATACTTTGGAGGCTACACAAGGTGAATAAAACTGGTCTATTATGAAATGCAAAGTCTGCTCAGACCAAAAAAAATGAGATTTTTTTCATATATACACATGATTATAACGAGTATAGCTGGGAGCAGGAAGTTGTTGTTTTTTCTTATCAAGCTCCCCATAGCTACGAACTAGTCATTCAATTAATGTTTGTAACCGTCTATGTGTATTGTTTGTAACAGTCTACCTGTTTATTCCGCTCTATTAAACTGATTTTCTCCTGGTTGATGGTTCATGAACATAGACAGTTATAGTAATGCTGACTGTGTTGATTCTGTTGTCCTCTCTTTTACAGAACCAGTAAAGTTTGTTGATATTTGAAGTTTGGGGGGGGTGCTAGGTCTATGGTCGTAGCTGAACAGGAGGGAGCTTTGTCTGCAGGTACCATAATGTTAAACCACTGAAGCATAATAGAATCTTGTCAATGTGTATTTGTGTTAGTTAATATTCTTAAATATTCATTTTTGTCAAATTTTTCTTAAAGTAACGGTAGTTTTATCTTTAATATTTTTTAAAAAATTGCCAAGAAGTCACCAAAAAACAAGTCCAGTACTGGCAGAAATGATGTGGTTTATTTGTCTGTTTGTCTTTTTGTTTAGTAGTTTTGTTTTATTATGGGCGGTATTACAACATAGAGCCATTTAAGTTAAAGGTTTGATGAATGTCGTGTTGAATGCCAAGATATTCTGGAGGAAATAAGTGTAAGTTTAGAAATGTACTCTATACAAAAAAAAATTATCCGATATGGTTTTAAGTTCATGGACTCTAAAATAAAGTAATAACTTGAAAGATCCAAAATATTTATTCAGGAGAAAAGCAGAAATACAATTGCAGCTTGCTCTATTTTAATCCCATGACCTGCTATTATTTCGCAACAATGACCAAGTATAATCCGTGTGGCATTTTCTTTTTTCTCAGCACTGCAGGGATAATTTTATATTGCCAAGAGCAATGAGCTTATGGAAACTCTGAGATACTTGACTGTGAGAACTTTAGATCCACCTTCTGCTAGTCACTTAATGGTTTGTGTATTGTAGATAAAGGTCATATGTTTGCATATTGCATATGTTTGACCTTGAGTGATTTTCCCTACCTGCATAATAAACCTTATTCGATTATCAAGTTGCCTAAAACTATTCAAGAGCTGAAGCAACGAACCTGAAATATTTCCCTTCAAAACAGCACAGTTACATTAGACAACAGTAATCTGAACCCTTTCTTATCAGTAGCTCTTAGACCGTCTATTTTTTCCCCTCATTTTGTATACTGAAATAAAGATAAGATACTGAAACAAGGCTAAGTGTAACACCAGACCTGAGTACACCAGCGTTGGTGTATTAATTATATCCAAAATTGTTATTTAAACTAAAACATGCTCCATGTGCCCTGGTGTGTACAAGGTGCTTTATAGCCCATGGAGGATGCAAATGCAAAATGAAATAGTTTCATGATTTACATGGATAACAAGTATGTTATGTAAAATCAAGCCGATTTTCCTACCACTAAAAGTATTGATAAAATATTGTATTTTAATTTCAACAGAAAATTCTTTGGATGGTCATAACTATACTATAATTGTTGCAGCATTAAAAAGCAATTCATCATTCATCTTCTACCGCTCAGGCGTCTATGGGCATTAAGGCAGGATACACCCTGGATGGAATGCCAACCCATCGCAGGGTACAGACACACACACACACACACACATTCACACACTATGGACAATTTTCCAAAGTGCCAATTAACCTACCGTGCATGTTTTTGGACTGGGGAGGAAACCGGAGAACTTGGAGAAAAAAACCCTGAGGCACGGGGAGAACATGCAAAATCCACACACACATGGCCGGGACAGGAATCGAACCCGGACCCTGGAGGTGTGAGGCGAACGTGCTAACCACTAAGACACCGTGCCCCTCCTTAGATGGAGTTATGCAATTGAAATATATCATTTTTAAAACTTAAGCACTAATCACTAACCTTATATTCACAAGTGGTTATAGTAAGGGTGATGGAAAAAGTCAAATGAAGGTACATGTGAAGTTGTACATATGTGTGATGTATATATTATTATGGCTGTCAGATTTTTTATCTCAATTTATATTATTTATTTTTTTTATTTTTTTATTTATTTTTATTCTCAATTTATTTATTATATCTCAAATTATCTCAATTAATTGCACAATTGGCATGAGTTAGCTTTCAGTTTTTCTGTTTTCGATGTGCCATAAATACTTTACATGGTTTTAATACTCAGTCTAATTGTCAAAGGTGTTTTAAATGTATACATATCATTCAAAATCTCTCCCTTTAATAACATTTTATATTTTTTCCCTGTGGAAATAAATCTCTTGTATAATTTAGTGGTTGTTTTAATTGTTAAATATGGTAAATATGGTTTTAATGTTTAAATATGGCTCCTTTAAGAATTCTGTTCTGGTTTTGGCAGAATTTGGCAGAATTCTCTCTGCTTTCCATACAAACTAAACACCAAAAGCCAAAGTAATATACTGAGTAGCTCATACCTAGGGTAGGGAGGTGTTGGGTTAGTGGTTAAGGTGTTGGACTCTGGACCAGAAGATCGCAGGTTCAAACCCCACCACCACCAAGCTGTCACTAGTGGGCCCTTGAGCAAGGCCCTTAACCCTCAATTGCTCAGTTGTAAGTCGCTCTGGATAAGGGCGTCTGCCAAATGCTGCAAATGTAATGTAATTTAATGTACCTGTTGTGAATGCGCAGCTAGTAGGTATAATTTGGGGAAATGTATTAAGGATATTAATATATATCATATATAATATATATATAGACAGATAGATAGATATTAATATATATATATAAAACAGATCTATCGCCTCTTTTAAACTCCATCCTAACATAACAAGCGGTAAGCGCTGCTGAGGAAAGGCCAATGCTGAAATCATCTGAAATGATTCATTTTTAATTTGTTCTTTTTTGCGGAGAAGTCTGGGCACTTTCCATTCGTTCTGTTCATTCGCCAACCGAACGCAGAGTGAAGGAGCAGATCACACACATAAAAATACACGCTGTGTTAATCACGCATTAATAAAAGGAGTGCCGTTAAAGTGAATCTGCGTTATTAATGCGCTAACTTTGACAGCCCTATACATATTTTAGCTTTCTTTAACTGCTTTTATAGGGGTTTTCAGAAGCTTGGTCCAAATGGACATTTAGCTTTCTGCCCATTAACAATTGTTTTGATGATAGAACTGGTGTTACCCTGTACTTATCTTGGAACACTGTATTTCCATGGAAGCTACATTTTGTTAGCAAACACTTTATACTTGGTTCAGCATTGTATTCTGTTTTTCTGTTGTATTAATACACTTAAAATAGCATATGAATAAGCATAATAGCATATATATGTATATGTATATGTGTGTGTGTGTGTGTGTGTGTGTGTGTGTGTGTGTGTGTGTGTGTTCTGTGTGTTTGCTTTCTTACATTTGGCTAATCTTGCACATAACGTTTATTAGAATGTGCTCACTTCTCACTTATAAAAAAAAAAGCTAGTCAATGAATATATTAATTACTATGACAATACAGAAAATACACAATAAATAAAACATTATAACCATACAAAATACCATAGCAATGCTTCAAAATCTGTGCTGTTTACCAGTAAACTAAGTCTAGCCAAACCGAACCACCTACTGTTTTTTAAAGCTGTGTGTGTGTGTGTGTGTGTGTGTGCCTGTGTGTTTGTGTGTTTGTGGGTGTGTGCGTATATGGGGTTGGGTGCTTGTGTGTTGGGCGTGTGTTTGTGTGTATAACCCAGGTCCTGTTTTGTGTGAACACATGTGAGACTGGCCAGAGGCAAGTGGAACAGACACATCACACTTACAGTTTGTTTTGGTTCTCCATGGCAGCTAAGTTTCCATATTTAATCCCTTTTGTTCTTCCTTATATATAGCCAACAGATCCAGTCAAAATGGTAAGCTGTGTAATTATGCCTATGTAAAATAAAGGATTATTTTTGCTATGTGGAAGACAGATTGGCGCAGTTGTGTAGACAGCAGTGTTGATCTGGTGCAATGCATCAGTCAGAGTCCAATGCAAACAGAGTGTTAAGTAAACAAATAAAGAGTCGAAAGAAATCAGCACACCAAGTACGTTTTTCTTTTTCATTGTGTTATTGTGTTTGAAATATTCAGGTTTTGCATGATTAGCATACATGAAATGGTTACATGATATTTTACAAGCATGCAGGGATTTATATGGGACTGAAAGAAATACTCTTTATAGTAAGCGTTGTATAGTAAGCGTTGTTCGTTTAATAGTAAAGTGAAATATTTTTATATTATATTATCAGCTTCCTCAATAGACACTAGTGCATATTGTTATAAATATATAACAATACGCAATATGTTATAAATCTTCTACCGCTTTATCCGATCTTCCCTCGGGTCACAGGGAGCCTTTGCCTATCTCAGGCGTCTATGGGCATTAAGGCAGGATACACCCTGTATGGAATGCCAACCCATCACAGGGCGCACACACATTCACACACATGGGACAATTTTTCCAAGGTGCCAATCAACCTACCATGCATGTTTTCGGACCGGGGGAAACCGGAGAACCCGGAGAAAAACCCCCTGAGGCACGGGGAGAACATGCAAACTCCACACACACATGGCCGAGACAGGAATCGAACCCGGACCCTGGCGGTGTGTGGCGAACATGCTAACCACTAAACCACCGTGTCCCCTTGTTATAAATAATCACTTTCTCAAACAAAAGCATCCCCTGGACATTTTTTTGCCTCAGTCAATTGATCAATTGCTTTAGCTCTGGCTTGTGTTCACATCTAACGTATTTCCAAAATAATGTGCTGTCCAATTCAGACACGAAAAAAATAAAAGTGTAAAAGGCACTTTTATGAGGGAATTCAGAAACACAAAGTGTTTGTGTATATATATGCCCGTGGGTGCATGCATGCTTGTCTGTCTCTTTTTTCACAGTTGTGAATATTTGTGTGGGAGGTGAGAATAAAAGACCAATTTAAAAAACAGACAAAAAAAATATCCCTTTGAAGTCAAAGAGTTTTGAGCATGGGATATGGTTCTCTCATTAATACCCCCATAAAAGCCTGGTAGAAGGGTGCAACTACATATTTTCTGAGGGGTATGAAAGATCATCATTGGCAGTCCCCTTTCCCTCCCCAAACAAAGAATAAATACACCAATTGCAGAGAGTACCTGCATAAAAGATGAAACGTATGAAACATGTTACATGCCTACATGACAGTGTTTGGGGATAAATATCAGCTTGGCTGAACTGAACATTTCATGCAGTTGTGAGCTACATAATGACGACTCACTCCAGATGTCCTCCTTGGAAACACATAAAGGTTACTTGAGTGTCAAAAGCTCCCCCTAGTGGAAGCTTTTCATCTCGGTTCAAATCCTTTAGGGATGAAAAGTTCTAACCCATCTTCGTGTTCTTTCGGCTGATCCCGTTAGGGGTCGCTATAGGGGATCAAGTTTATATATGCTATCACCAAGTAATAGTATAATGTATAAAGATAAAATAAAATATATAACTATTAACTATTATTAATTTAAAATAATATAACTATAAAAAAGGATTTAACTAGAGAGTAATTACATGTCTGAATTTTTTTTTTCATATTTAGCTCATTATTATTAATTAACTATGCCTAATCAGTCTTCCACATTAACGATTTCTTTAGACAAACACTTAAGGGAAAATGGAGATGTTTTACTTATTAACCACAAGAGGGAGGAATAACCTTACTGATCAATTTTAGAGCCACTCCATCGCTTAGTAGCAGTGTTATTGCCTGGTGAACCAAAGCCATCTCTTCTAACCAGTATAAGTATTTCTCTCTTTTTCCTCTCCCTGTAACTGCTCGCAGATCACATATATACCAGTGAATCATGTTTTGCTTTGTCTTTATTTATCCTTTGGGTGGCTCCTATCACCTAATCATTTCTTACAGTATCAAACAATAATAATGGAGCTCATTTGAATTTGTGTGCACGTGTGTCCTAGCAACCTTCTGTAGCTCATTAGATAGTTTGAGCATATCACCACATCCCAGGCTTGCTAAATAATTCAATGATGAAGGTGGCTTTGTGATGCCTTTTTGTCCCTGTTGGAGGCAAACGCTCTTGCTTAGAAAGTATAATGTGCATGTGAGCATGTGAGTACACACACATAGAAGCTTGTTTGTCCTGAACAGAATCTAGAACCATCAAGGTTCAGCAAAGATTAGAGCAGACAAGAATGTGTGAACATATATATATATATATATATATATATATATATATATATATATATATATATATATATAGTATATATATATATATATATATATATAAAATTGCATTATATTTAGTGCAAATGTACATTATCTTTGATTTCCAAAGGCAGAATAAGCTCTTATGACTGAACGTTTATGTACATCATATTGTCTCTTTGTCTTTCTTTAAACTCTGCATACACAGCCTCTGCAAAGTAGGTTTTTACAAATATATAAAGCGCGTTTTAATATCCTCCGACATTACAGCTGAGCCTATTTTTAGACTCAATGACACTGAGGAGGGAAATTCATATTAAGGGCTATATTTTACATTGAGCGAACACAACGGCTCGCAATTACCAAGAAACGCCATGTGCTCATCCTTCACTGGGATGGTAATATCATGCTTGATTATTTTTCAGCTAAATTCTAGCTTGTTCTCACAGACTTCAGAGCTCCCAGAAGGGTCATAGCTTAACCATTCTCTGCTGCATTGAGACTGTTTCTCATGTGAGCTTTTATTGTTCTATATAATAGACCATTGCGCAGAGTTTGAGTTTTTCATGGTGTGCGAATGGGATTATTGGTGCAGTGGATCAGAACACTGATAGAAAAATGTCATTTTACTCCCTCAGCCCCAATGCTGAGTACAGGTTTTTACGCGGAAGATATTAGAGGAAGGACTTGTTTGCTATACCGCTGAATTTGGACTTTTTTTTTCCGCCTCAGTCACAGCCATGTTAATCACGTAACTGGCTTTGAAGGGTCGTGTTTGTATGGCAATCCTGCCTATGTGATGTGATGTGACTGAGCATAGGCAGCTTAGTAGCCTCAGAGCTCCACTTTCATCTCCTCCATTCAGTAGTTAAGTCTTCAGAGGAAACATAGAGAGAGTACAATCGCTAATCCTAATGGTGCTGTGTGACCTAAATACCCCCTTTTTCCCTGGTCAGCTTCTGTCGTGTGCGTTTCGTTACAAAAAAGAAATTGTTACGAGCCTTGACTTTTGTGCAAAACTGCCTAGCACATTTAAGCTCCTTGTTGGTTAAATTGTCCCATTATAAAATACCGAATACTGAGGGAGAATTGGCCTAAATTGTTTAATAGAGGATTATATGGTGCCTCTGTATAACGAGTGATCGGAAAGATTGAAGGCTTGTTGCTCTGATGTCGTCGCAGATCGGTATATTTATGGTCTCTTTATCGCAATTAATTAGTCAGTACATTTGAATAATGCTGATCCTCACAATTCTTAAAAGTGACACTGAATGCATCAGATGAAGACACGTGTAAAGAAACCTCTGATGTTTTACAGGTTACACTACTCTCACGCACTGAGTGAGTGAGCACAGACTATAAATCGAGCATGAGTGGTATTAATAATTGCTGACAACCGTACGATGCATTATCTGAGAATACCAAATGTGTCTGAAAACCTGACAGAGGCAAAACTAATGAAGGTGCATTCAATTATTGAAAACGGAAGCTTTTTCTGAGCAAAGGAACCCATACGAATTTTCACACAGAGGATACTTGTAGCAAAAAGAACAGCCTGCAGAGGCAGCAGCTGTAGCCTTTAGGCTCCTGAGGCTTATAAAATGTGCCTGCGTGTATTAAACAGATCATATAAAGAACCAATCTGCTTTCTTTAAACAGAGAATAAGGGGATCTCTTCAGCTTATAAGATCGGGCTTTTGATTCTTAACCTGAAGACTTCGTCAAATCAGAAATGAATAAATGTCTATCGTTTGCCATATTGAGGAAGGAAATCCAAAATCCAAAACGCTTTTTATTTATTACATGTGGGTAAAGCTGTTACCTCACAGTTGCTGACTCACAGCTCCAGGGACTCCACTTCAGTCTTGCTTACAAAACATATTGGTGGGTGTTTTGGGAACCCTAGGTATGAATATGTCCTTCACATCCTTCCATCTTAATTGCCTCATATTGCAATTGCTATATTGCAACATGGCAATTATTGTTCAAAGAAAGATTCAAACATTGCACTGACTGACTTACTTCTGGCATCATTTGTGCAACTCTGTCAAGTATGTATGATGACAGTCAACCTGACTGTTAAAAATAGACAAATTTCCCAGATGGACCCGAGATATTTTCCAGTTAGTCCTTTTATTAAGCTGTCTGGCTTGGTGTAATGAATCTGGCTGCATTAAAGGAAAGTGAACATCAGAAATAAAGAAAAAAAGAAAGAAAGAAAGAAAGAAAGTCTGTGTGTCTTGTTCATTCACTCCCTTAAATCTATTTAGAATTTATTTTTTTACGCTGCGTTTTTTATAGCGTTAACTTTTTCAATCTTCATATTATAATAAAATACAATACGCAAATACGCAAAACAGGACAATGGTGAATGTCCCTTAGACTGATTTTGAATGATGTTGAGCAGAAATTAAATGATTGTTGCTTTCAGTGCCAATGTTTGGTCTGATCATCCATCATTCAAGTTGCACTCAAGGGGAAAAGTACAGTCTAGCATTAGTAAAGGTAGAAAAGTGTGTGTGTGTGTGTGTGTGTGTGTGTGTGTGTGTGTGTGTGTGTGTGTGTGTGTGTGTGTGTGTGTGTGTGTCAGCTGCTATGTGTGCCCATAAATTACAGCCAGTAAAGTATTAGGTTTGGGTTTCTGTTGATTGGTTTCTTGATATGGCTCAGACACCAGGGAGAATGTGAGCAGACCAGCTGTGAATTTAGCAGCCACAGGAGATATCAGCGCCAGTCTGTAGTGACAGACACAAGGCAGAGGTCGAGCCACAACATTTTTCATATGAAGGGATCATAATACACAGGCCCAGACAGCATATCTAAACTGAATCCGATGGCGTGTTGTTATGGTAAGGTCAAAACGGGCATCTGAATGCAAATGAAGAAGTATTTGCATGGTTTGGGTTAACAGACATAACTTGCATATGGCTTCATTCCAGCAGAATCTCTCCTGCTTGTTAGAATTCTTAAATAGTTTGTATGAGATAAGGCTGGTTAGGCTAGAAAAAGTACTCCAGGACGTCTACAAAGATTTTATGAATGTGTTTATAATGTTTTAGATTATTTGCTTTGGGTCAAGATCCTCTTAAACGTATATATTTGTTCTCAAATGCATATTCAAACCAAATACTACAATTCCCGAGTAAACATTTATTTAATTCCATAAAAAAGAGAGAGAGATGTTTCATTCACACTGCACAAATGGACAACAGTATGTACTGTATTTATGTTGTTATTTTGATGTACTGCATTGGCATTAACATTGTAACTGGTAAAAGTAATGTTGGGTACACAGTGATGAAGATCTACTATTGTATTATTATGTTCATCTTCTACCGCTATATCCAATCTTCCCTCGGGTCACGGGGAGCCTGTGCCTATCTCAGGCGTCTATGGGCATTAAGGCAGGATACACCCTGGATGGAATGCCAACCCATCGCAGGGCACACATACACACAATCACACACACACTCATACACTAGGGACAATTTTTCCAAGTTGCCAATCAACCTACCGTACATGTTTTTTTTCTCCGGAGAACCCGGAGAAAAACCCCCTGAGGCACCGGGAGAACATGCAAACTCCACACACACATGGCCGAGCCGGGAATCGAACCCGGATCCTGGAGGTGTGAGGCGAACGTGCTAACCACTACGCCACCGTGCCCCCTTCTATATTAGATATTATTTCCAATATATTCGGGAATCATACACTAGTCTTTTCAGAGAAGTTCTTGCTGAGCTTTCCAGTGGTACATACTTCCTGTAGCAGCATGTGTCTGTATAAGGCATTTAAGTAGACACACATCTTGTCACAGTTGCATTTTTTGTATAGTGTTTTGTGTTATTTTGTGAAAATTGTGTTGCCTCATGTAGCACCTTAGTCCTGGAGGAACGTTATTCCGTTTCCGTGTGTAATGTGTTATACAGTATATGGTTGGAATGGCAATAAAAACCTACATGACTTGGCTTGACTTGATTTTTGGCCATGATGATGACATCCACAATAAGTATGTTTACATGGAACACTACATCCGTTGATTGTGAGGATAAGCTGAAATTTTCATTCCAACAACCAGTGCATGCCTACTGTAAGAAGGTAAGAAAGGAAGTTAACCCTTCCCATTTGCATCTTGGTTATAGAGGGGTCATTTGGAACCCCAGTTCATGTAGGACAGCCCCTGTCAGACTCTTAGGGAAAAGTGGTAGATAAAGGTGCTAGACAGAGATGCCCCCCAGGCTGCTGCAGTAATGCTGAGATAACAGACATATTCCTGGACTGCTGAGTTGCAGTTCTGAGTTAGCATTTCATGCAGAAGTGCCTAAACCTCTCCATCCCTTTGGGAGAGTAAATCTTATTAGGGATAAAGCCTCCAGGGCATTCCGAACTTCAGCAAGTAATGAAATAGAGGCCAAGAGTAGAGCTTGAGCAGGCCATTAGTTGTGACCTTATTGCTAAAATTCTGTGCCTGTGAGGAGAAGTAGCCAAAGAAGCGATAAAGCTTATTGTAGTTGAGTCATGGGGTTAATGCATCCTTGTCCCAAAGGAACACTGTTTACAGGTCCTTCAAATGTGTTATCTTTAATTAGACAAAACGTAGTTAGGGCCACCTCAGAAGATGGTTAATAGAACTGACTGCCACAATGTTTTCTGTGTAGGGAATGGAGATGTCTTAGAGCTGATAATGCGCCCTAGGTGGTAGAGTGGATAGAGTCATAATTTTATAAGGCAGTGACAGCATAGTAGTTAAATCATTGGACTACCAAGCAGAGGGACTACTGATACCAGCAGCACCAACCTGCTATTTCCATGCCATTGAGAGGGCTATGTAACCCTCCTTAATACATTAATATATATTCAATTTGCCAATTTACTAAATAACTTGAATGTATCCCGGTGGTGTGTCTTAACTTTACTTCAATAGGGCCTATGTCGCTTTGCCCATATGACCTAAAAAACAGCTCATCAGACTCAGTGGAACAGTGCTCCCCCAGTCCGCATCTCCAGTCTTCTGTTGTATCTCACTGTGTTATATCAGCTGTAGGCTAACAGCCAACATCTGAATAGAAGGACAATCACTGCATCTATGATCAATGCTAGTATCCACAACACGGGCCTGTACTGAACACCGCAAATGGGCTGAGACTGATAGTCAGATATAATAATGTTTGCCACACATTCAGATGACAGAGACATTTCTTATAGGGCAATTAATTGTGTGGCCTATTTTAGTTCTTTATGGAGCCCAAGAGACCAAGCATAATAATGTGTGCAATTTCTTTTTTTGTTTTTACTTGTCTTAAATGTTGATTGGGGCAAATTGTTCAAGTATAACAGTATTCTTATTATCAGTCTAACCATTAGTGCAGACGTGCCTACTTGTGTATATATATATATATATTGTGTTATATATATATATATATATATATATATGCTTGTGTTAATATATATATATATATATATATATATATATATATATATATATATAAACCTCCTGTGGTATTATGTTTGAGGGGTAAAATCTATATTAAATTGGAATGGCTGTCCTTGAAAAGTAAACTTTAAAACGTATCTGTCTTCAAGTGCAGTAATAAGCGAAATGAATCTGTTCTGACAACCATAGCATATGTCTTTAACAGACTATTTAGCTCTCTGAAATCTAGAACAAGGATGGAAAATGCAGTCTTTCTTCTGAATGGTGCCAAGACGAATCATTGCTTTTTATATGTATTTATGGAGTGGAATTCTTTGATCGTAGCTCCATCCAAGAGAGAAAACACAAGTTTAATGCTCTGTGAATGACAATTAAGGACAATGTGATTTGGAAATCCTTGTGATTTGGACATGTTGTTCACAATAAAAGGACTCTCCATTTCTGGAAGGACTTTGTGATTTGGACATGTTGTGCACAATAAAAGGACTCTCCATTTCTGGAAGGACTTTGTGATTTGGACATGTTGTGCACAATAAAAGGACTCTCCATTTCTGGAAGGAATTTGGTTTATGTCAAAAGTGCTTGAGGAAGTATTGTGTGTCATGTAATGGCAATCAGACAAAGTAAAAAAAGTTTTAAATCCGGTCAGCATTTGAATCAAATACGGTGTAGATTTATAAGACAATGCTAAGCATTAAATCAAATTCAGCTTTAAATAAACAAATAAAATACTAACAATGAAACATTGCTGTGATTTAAACAGAAACTGGTAATGCAATACAAATTTCTCTAATAACAAGACCCCCTGTCTGTAGGGGGGGGGGTGTAGCTTGCAGCCTCTTGGGGCAAACAGTGGGACATGTTTATGGTGAAAACGGGTGAGGAATGTGGCGGGGACTTCCCTCCAGATGACACATGGCAGGAAATGGATATGCTTGATATGTGAGGATGGGGACGTTTGTGTTTCAGCATACCGTAGAAAGTGGTTGCCTACCATTCCCTGTCTAAGGTGTTGGTTTTGACCCTGATTTAATGCCCAGATAATGTGCAAATTTGAAACATATGACGAACATAAAAGCATTGCTATTCTTCTTTCATCTTTACTTTCGGACCTGCCAGATATAATAAAGAAGTGCTTGTGTTCACTTATAATCTTTTAAAGAAGAATGATCTATCATTTATAATGTATGTGAGTGCTTCAAAATCATATTGTTAAACCATCCGTTTTTAAGATTTTTTTCCCCTTCATGTGGCATGAGGGTCAAGTGAATTAGGTCTGGAATATTAATACCTCAGGGCCATCTGCAGTTTTAGTGCCTGACTGCTGATGCTTCTGCTTATGTGTCCATCACATGCCTTCATATTTGGCCTGGTAATTGGGTATATTATCCCAGAGTCCACATGTCATTGTATGCTCATTTCTCTGAAGGACATTAAATCACGATTTGTATTATGGATTATTTTGATAGGCAGGGACGTATCATGCATTGCAAAACCATGGCATGCCTACTTTTCTTCATTCTTTAGTAGTCGCAGGGATTTGTATTTTCAGCCAGGCTGCCTATAACTGTTACTTGTCCATAGGGCGGTATTACAGGAACACATTAACATACAGTCTATCCCTAGTGACAGGAAAAAGATTACTGTATTTTAATTAGCACCCTCTGTAGCTCCTAAAATTAGCACACTTCTTTTTCACAGCTTATTTTATTTGGTTCGAGGCTTAAAATGCATTTATACAGTAACGTTCTCATGGAAACATTTGCATTTGTATACAATGCATTTGTAGACAATGCAATGAGCGTGCACTTATATACAATGATATACAATTACCCCAAAATAGAAATTATATTACATATTCAGTCTTAATTACTTCTAGCATTGATATAAGTAAGGAACTATTGGTGGGAAAAATGCAGGCAATACCACAGCAGGGGGCTGGAAGCACAAAACTCCAGCAGTAATTTTTACTTCATATGAATAATTAAATAAAAGGCACTTTGCAACTGATATTCTTTGATTTCTGTATATAATTTGACAGTGATGGCAAAATATAGTGATATAAATATAGTGAATTTTAACTGTAAATCTATCCTAGAAGAATTCTACAAGTGTTAAGTTCATGCACTCCAACATGGGATCAATATAATTTTGTGATGTTTGGTTTATTTACAGGAGGCAAAGGTTTAATATGGTTGCCCCCACTAACAGAATGGTAATTATATTGGTTTGCAAACTAAGTAGCATATCTTCATTGTTTTGGTTAATACAATTATCCCATTTTAGTCCAATCCATCATGTCAGATGTTTTCCTATAGAATGTGACTGCACATGGAAAGTATATGTTGAAGTATATTCTCTTAAAGATCATGTGGTGTGGAAAAGGTGCTAATTGGTTTTGTGCTATTTTATCAGTATAAAGACAACCACAATACCTGGTCATACTGACCTAGTTATCAAACACATCCTCTGTGATAAAAGGTCAAAACAAGTTGTTTTTCTTCTAAATAAAATGCAAGCAATATGGAATTTATGTGAATAATTTGAGAATATCCTTGAAGGTTTCTCTACACACTGGCCACATCACTTTTATTGTGTTCCAAATACTCGTGCATTTGCTGTCTTATTTATCATATGCAGAGTTCAGTATTTCCAGGGGATTCGTTCCCTGCTATATAACACATAATAGGACGCTCTAATTGGTGAAAGCGAGACAGAAACCCCCTATCAACCATCAGATCCTGGGAGACACAGTCATGCATTACGGCCAGCAAAAGCACTTATAGCTTGAATATTGGTGACTGATTTACTTCTTACTAAGACTGTAACAAGAGCAGAACATAGATCATAAAATGCATCAGTGTAATGGATAGTGTGATTGCCCTGTTGTTTGTGCTGTTATAACTTAAACTTAATGATCTCTGACATTGCAGAGCAAAGCACTACAGGTGGAGACTGATGCTGATGCTGTGTCTCATTTGTTTCCGTAACAGAGTGTATTTTATTAAAACCTTAGGGGAAAACCGCACGTTATATTACATTATATCTATAGACATGCCCACAGAAAGAAAGAAAGCATTTGTACCTTTTCAGACAAGCAACACAAAGTGCCCTTATGCATTCACTATAATTCACTAATACGTTAAAAAAGCAATACTGTAAGTCACAGAAGACTTGGATGAGGCCCATTGCACTAATAGATATCCTTGCTGATGCCTAAGCGAGAATCATTTACAATACGTCTCTTTTGGACATGTTTATACCATCCTGAACACTATCATTTGTGCGTTGGAATTTAAAAAGTCATTATCAGAGCTAAACAATTGCAGGCAAAATGGCAGACTCACCAGGATACTCACACAAATACTAATGAGAGGAGACAGTACTTGCACAGTTTTTGTCCCTAAGAAAGAAACTGTATGTATATATATATATATATATATATATATATATATATATATATATATATATATATATATATATGTATATGTATATGTGTGTGTTTTTCTTTGGTTGTTTTTTTTTTTAATTGAAGGTCAATTAAGAGTAAAACGGTAGCGTTTTTACTTTGGTGATGTCGCTGAGGCAAGGACTTATAGTGTAGGCTTCAAGTAGTCCAGGAGTGTGATCCTTTGGGAAATTCAACAAGACTTTAAATTTCAGTTGTGTTCGCCAAAGTGTTGCCAACTTAATGATTTTGCTGATAGATCTGCTGACTCTCTAATCCCTTTAGCAACTTGATTTACAAAAAAGAGCCTAGCGACAAATCGAACTACTTTTTGAGCAAATCTGTCCTGCTTTTTCCTCCAGCTCACGTCACACCCCAGCTACCGTTTATACGTGTTTAAAGAGTAAGTAAAGTCAACTCAACCCAAGTGTGTAAAACTTGATTTGTGCTTCAGTTAACACATTTCCAACCCGTGATACTCAATTATTTTCAACAAATAAATTGCTGAGCATCACTGTTCTTAATGACCAGTCACTGATCTCTGTTATAATCCGGCAACTGATCATTGAGCATCATTGTTTCCAAGAACCAATCTGATTCTTTATTGTATAAATGTTCATTTTTAACTCTTGGGCTATGTTCAAAAGCAATAAAATCAAGTTATACAATTGTTTGAAATGTGTATAGTTCTGGGCATGGTTTATGCTTCAATTTGTCCTGCATATTAACATTTTGTACATGCGTATTGCGCCAGCCCCCAATTATTTTTGTAGAAAACAATATATTTATTAACTATCTGATGGCATTGTTGTCTATTTACGGGCATCGAAGAGCATACATGCATGTCTTTTTGTACGGTCTGCACAAAACCATCCGCCGTGATTTGTCCTGAACGCTAGCGAGTCAAAAGGGCACAGTAAGGACACATAGAGGGCGCACTTGAGCACACTTTTGAAGCTTAAAATAAGAAATAGGACACACCGCCGCCGACCACACGGGTTCGTGCCAACGCCGTTTGGGACAGTGCGAAACCCTGACATATGCACTTAGAATTGTAATAATAAGTGCACTGTGTGATTCAAGTAAAATATGGGTTATAATAAAGTCCATGCACTCTCAAGGCTATTTTCTGTATTTGAGACTGAAATGATTAAAGTTTGAGATACAGGATTTGCACTATTACAGTTGTTTGTGTGCGCCTCCTTGACTCTGCTGTATGGAATAATCAGTGTGCCCACAGCTCTCCGGTCTCCGCTGCGAGTCGCACCCCCGGGTTGTGCTGCCGGTGCGATCTGGCGCTGGTCTCGGATTGGCCGATCACGCTCGTTCCGTTGGTCACGTGAGCAAGCCTCGTTCCGCGAACGGAGCAGCCCGGAGTGAATCTCACTGGCAGAGGGAGGCGGAGGAGGAAGACATGAGCATTGAGAGCGCGCGCACAACATCTGCGACCCAGATAAACACACACACACAAGAGCGTCTGCTCTAGACCGGATGAAGGAGAGGCTCACCAGTAGGAGATGTAGACGCGCTGATTCTGGGGAATGAACAAAGATGAACACTTGGGTCCAAAGTAGCAGTGCAGCTGCACCCATCAGCACTGGAGGAATGCCGCGTGAAAAGCCGCAGTTTCCGAGCGCCCCCGGGTCTCACAGCGTGGCGAACGGAGGACATGTAGAGATCGAGTAGATGAAGCTTGTGTGGCGGATGGACTTGTGAGACTTGGCGATGAGGGCGGTGTGGGCAAACTTGGCGGCGCTGCTGCTGCTTTGCACTTGTGCATGCGTGCTGCACTTCTGGAGCGGCGTGGAAAGGCGGCTCGAGAGAGACCGGCGAAGTGTCCGAGACCGCAGCGTGTATCCCGCCGACCCGGAGCCTTCCCCGGACGCGTCGGGAACTTTTCGAGCTTTACTCGCCGTTCCGTCCGCGTCCCGATTGCCGTCCCCCCGCAACGCGAGCGACCGCGAACCGTTATGGAGGAAAGCTAAAGGACGCGGGTTCGAGTCCACGGCGCGCGGAGAAAACCTAACCGGGCAGATTCTAGAGGACGGGATCTTTTGGAGTCGGCGTCTCGAGGATGGCGTGTCGCCGGGTTTCGGCGAGGAAGACGCCGGCACGTGGAAACGGCGAGTGCGACACGGCCGAGTCGTGTCTCTGGAGCCCGGCTGCGGCAGGACGTCCAACCAGCTGGCCACGTTCTCGGACGGTTCGCGCGCGTGTGTGCGCTACGGCATCAACCCCGAGCAGGTGCAGGGAGAAACTCTGTCCTATTACTTGGCCGCTCTGCTCGGGATCACGAACGTGCCGCCGCTGGCGCTTTTGCGACTCGACGGCGAGCAGTGGACGCACGTCAGGCGGCGCATGGAGGCGCTCCAGTGGACGCCGAGCGCCGTGGTGTCCCTCAGCGAGTGGATAGCCGGGCTGAGTCCCGCAGTCGTGCCCGCTCCTTTCCACCGCTCCGGCGCCGGGCTGCTCCCGGTCCAACCCGAGCTGCGAACCAAAAGCGACGCGGAGCTGCTCGAGCTGGTGCAGTGGAGCGACCTGCTGGTGTTCGACTACATCACGGCCAACTTCGACCGGACTCGTGAGCAACCTGTTCAGCCTCCAGTGGGACGCCAAGGCCATGGAGAGAGACGCGAGCAACCTGCTCAGGACCGCCCGCGGCAGCTTGGTGTTCATCGACAACGAAGCGGGACTCGTGCACGGCTATCGCGTGCTGGACATGTGGGAGAAATATCACGGCGCGGCGCTCGGCTCCTTGTGCGTGTTTCGGAGGAAGACGGCGCAGCGCGTGGCGGAGCTGCACCGGCGAAGGGACACGCGCGGGTCGCCTCCTGCAGCTTTACCGGGACAACGAGCCTTTAGCGCCCGACCTCGGCTTTCTGTCCGACGAGCACGCCAGGATCCTGCAAGAGCGAATAGACGCAGTTCACGAGCACATTTTGCACTGTAAAGAAAAGCACGGGAACCCCTAAAGTCTGGTTCTGGTTCTATTCTGTGGATCCTTCTATCACATTAGTATGGATAAGGACTGCTAGTTACCAAGGTGACCATCAGACCACGCGTGAAGTGTGTTCACTTGGAGTTCTGAACTAGCTACCTCCTGTAGGGACAAACCTTTAAATGTGGCTGAATAGGCTACCGTGTGTTTGTTTTTTTTTGTTGTTGTTTTTTTCCATTGTTTTTTGTATATGCGATTATTATTATTTTTTTACGTCTTACTTTCACAGGAAACAACGCATATTCCTCTTTATAGAACGAGTCCTGCTCACAGTTCTTTGTACACACACATACACACACTGGAGACAGGCCTATGTGCTGACGTATGCTGCTTCTGCCATTTGATTTATAGGGATGCACTAATCCCGCTATTTCAGTATCCTTAAAATATTGTTACTAAAAGCTCCCCGGTATTGATCCCGAAATTCTAACAGGAAACTTTTTGCAAGCGTATGTTTTTGCAGAGCCATTAGCCATGCGATGGCAGAGTGTTTAACTGAATGTTGTCGTGTCTAATATAAGTGCTGTCTTATATTATATGGCCAGTAAAATATGCTGTAAATTTTGTCCAATAAAATCTAACGCTGATCCCGTGTCACATCCAGAATAGGGGCCGGTGGCACTGCTCAGTGGTGGTTGGATGAATATCTATTTATTTCGAATATTTTACTTGATAAACAGGTTGCATCCGGATTAATTCAAGTTTGACAAAGGCTATGATTTAATAGAAACGCTTCGTCCCGTTTCAGTCGGTTTGCAGAGTGAGGCAAGTCGGTAATATTCACACCGCTGAAAGGTCAGCGATTTGTATAAAAGGACATCTTTGATAATCCTCAGTAGCTTCACCATTTCATCCATGGCCTTAATGAAGTGGTGGGATGTGCATTGAATTGAAAGTGTGCTGTGGGGTTTTGCTTTGTGAAATTTTATTTAACTAATTTAAATCGCAATGTGCGATAACATTCCAGTTCTTTTTTTTATATGGAAAATAAATATCGTGTCATTTTTACATGCCATTAAATCTAGTAGAACTGAAGTGTTTTACTATGGTGAACACTATAGAACTTGTCTGGAGTCTTCTTTCCCTACGCAGAAGAGTTTCGAGGGCGTTCTTTCAGTCTTGCACAGTGGACTTATTGTGACAATGCAATGCCATACTCAATAACTGACTTCTTTTCATAGACTACATAAGCCTCCTTTCTTCATAGCACACATTAGAAGCGGGGCATTCACATTGCAGTGTTATTTCAGTGCTCCATACACAATAACCCTTTATTGGAGGGCTGCTGATATTATCTGTGAAGAATGGACTGAGGCTTTACTTTAGATTCCGAGAGAACTGAGATCAGCCTTGTAATTGTAGGAATACTAGTTCATTTGGCTGATATCTCTGTTTGTGTGTGTGTGTGTGTGTGTGTGTGTGTGTGTGTGGTAATTCATGTCACTTTTTCAATCCAATCGATTGCACTCTTGTGCTCCAGAACATTTCTACTTTTGTTCATTAACCAAATTTCTTATAATATTCTACATTTAAGTTCATGTTTTTGTACTTAGCCCCAGTTCATGGTTCTCTGGCTATTCTGGGTTGTCTGTAGGGGAAAGTAGCGAGATGCTCCTCAAAACCAGAGGAGGGATCAACGATCAAAGCAGCGCTAATTCTTTCCAGTCTGTGCTCACATCTGTTTCAGCTTACGATTAGCACACATGCGTCTTTGTTGACTCCCTTGGCACTGTTTTCCTCTGTCCATCCTGTCAGATTCTTTCTGTAAAAAGAATTACACGTCTCATTCGTCAAAAGTTCAATATTTCCCATTTAAGTAAGAAAATTCAAATATAAAGTTTTGAGAACAAAAAAAAATCTTCTATAATTGGTGGTTTTACGATGCCTAAATTGCCCGGCACATTAGAAATTCTAACGGCAGCTAACGTCAGATTATATTAGCATTAAATATTCTTGACATTAACTACTTTAGAACTCTGTGTGGTTGCACAAAGGGAGACTACTTTGTATTCAAATGTATTTTAGTAATGTTTTACAATGAAATCTCAAGGTAATATATACAGGAACAACTATTTGGATTATTCTATTAGGAACAAATTTTGGCGTGTAGAGCCTTTTACGTGATCTAAGATATCTTTTTGACATTGTCTATTGTTTGTTGAGCTGCAAATCAAAAAAAAAAAATCAATCTAAAATTGTTGACTTCGAGCCTTGGGTGCCGTTTGTCAGAAAGGCTTTTCTCCTCCAAAAAGAATACAGTATAATTTTATATGCTACTGAAGTAATGAATGTACTATAGGTATAGAGTGTTTTTGAAGCAGTATGGACAGAGAAGATTTTGTGTTCACACTGCAGTGACTGTTTTTTTCCCCCTATAACTCGGGATATTTTTCTGTAATGCAGTTGGAGTTTATAAGAGTCTGCTGACACCAGGGATTACAGTACCTATGTAAAACTGGGTCTTACACACACAAACAAACACACACACACACATAACTACATGCATTTTACCCAGCATCTGGACCTTGTTGTTCCAACCTGGAAGGAACATTCCCGCCCTCTTTCTTTAGTCAGCCTTTTAAAATAAACCCTCAAGTAGGCCTTAATAGCACTGGGACTGAAATCAAAGCCACGACTGGTTTGTTCGCACATGTGCCCCTGATCCACGTCTGGCCTTTGTTACAGCTTGGCTCCCACCGAAGAATCCACTGAAACATCCCACAGACAAAACCATGGTTCCTTAGACAATCGAATCCCTAAGCCCCACCCCCACCCATTCCTCTCCTCCCGTGCTGTGTGACATGGCTTGTTTACCACACCCCCCCAACCCTGGTCACTGCAGAGGCCAGGGAAACCCATCTGGACTTTGTTTTAAAGGCATGACCTTGTACCCTTTCTGCTCGTTCTTCCTGTTAGCAATGGGTCTGCTTAAAGAGAGCCTCGGGGCAAGCTTCCCCATTAGATCTTGGCTAGGACGCGCTTTATTGGGCGGCACTTGCGGTCATAAAAATAAAAACGCAGGAAACTGTTACGAAATGCTCTTGCGAATGCAGCAAACTCGGGATACGGAGTTTAGATGGATGAATTAATCTAGAACAAGCCAAAAACCTATGGCCTATACAAATGGTACCCCGTGCTTCTCCTACAGTATATATAGGTTCTGTGACCCCCTATAGCGTGTAGATTTACGGCATGTCCTTTAAGCTGCATAGTAGAAATGGGAATATCTATAGCACAGGTAGTTTTTGGATGGTATGACAGTGCACATTCACAGCGACTTCTCTGTATTCCTCATGGCACACAGGACACAAAGACATAGCAGACATTCCAGGGGAAGAAGATTTGTGTGTGTGTGTGTGTGTGTGTGTGTGCATTATCCTCAGGACAACTAATTCCCAGGGGACTAGCTGCACAGCTGTTTACCCAGACATTGCTGTCAGCTGTGAAACCAGGGATTTTTTTTTTCATTCTAATATTCTAAAGGAATACTTAAAGAAAGCATAACTTCTTGTTATCTAATATCTTTCCCATCAATTATAAACGATGATGTTCTTCTTCTTCTTCTTCTTTAAGGTTTTATAGCAGTAAAAAGCAATAGTGTGTGTGGGAATTCAATCAAGTTAAAGCTGTGTCAGGGATAATCATGTGTACTAATATGATAAGAGAGCAAATAAAATCTGTTAGCAAAGGACTACACCTTTTTTTTTTTTACTAATGGCTCTGTTTTGCGGGGCATTGTAATGTATATTATACTGTATATAATAGGGCGGTTTAAGAATAAAGTATAATTGGCTCTTGGAGAATGTCACCATGAGGACTTGAGGTCGGCCTCACGAGTGTAAGTGCACGTTTGGCATTCTTTATGCGTGCTGGACGGCAAGCTTTCCGTGCGTGAGTGATTTGATCACATTGCAAACAGAGACGAGAAAAGACACTTAGTTACACTTGGATGGCTGGGACTTGGCTGGCGGGCAAGATGCCACATTAACGTAAGGTAGATAGCCAAGTCTTCGTGCAGTCTTATCCAAACCGCATGTGGCTTTCAGTGTTATTAACAAAAAAACAACAACACGGCCCTCCGCCCACACTCTTCTCATAAACAAACTTTAAGGCGAAGGCTGACTTCCTCTAATGGCACTTCGACCGGCTGCAGAAGCAGTCATTTGAACTGTCACATGGTAACAGCCCTGCAAAGCACATTTATGGCAATTAAAGCGGTGATCAAGAGGAAAAACAGATTTACCTCAGGTAAAGAGGGATCCGCAGACTTACTGTATATACATGCCAAGCGCTCTCTTCCTTAGGAGCCGCTTTGAGTTAAAGTGCGAGATCTTTATTTATAACACTCCCTCTTTATCATTGTCAAACTTGCATATACTCAGAAACATGATCCTTTGTCTTATTGGATGTCTTTCACATGAACGGATAGAAAGAAAAGGAACGAATTAGAATAAAATATAACTGCTGCATTTGAATATTCCCTCATTTATCCCTTTCTCTAAGCCATGCATGAGAATGCTGTCACTTATAACTGGTTTCACGATACCAAATATTCATACCGAACCCCTCGCCCCCCCTGCCCATTTGCATGAGTGACTTGGAAAATAAATCATGTTGATTGACATGCTCAGTGAATTTGTGTAAATCCTGGAGGGGTAAAGTTTGCTGATCCATCTGTGTAATCTTCAAAGAATCTTCGCGAGCACAAAGCGCGTGCTTATTTGCATGGGCCTCATCACTATGGAAATGGGCAAATTCTTATTAAGAATAACACAGCGTGGGGCGGAAACAGTTTCGAGACATGTGAACGAAGCTGCGTGTGTGAATATTCCTATACAGCCTGGCCTGGGGTGGATTTATTATATGGAACGGAGGTTGGTATGATCAGTTTAAATGAACATGATGGTGTTATAGTAGGCTGTCATTACCATTTGCAAGACATTCCAGCTTCTCACCTTCAGGTAAACCTTTAAGTCGTGTTCGAGATTCCCTCTGAAGAGAAATAGCAAACGGGCTTGAAGCTTGAAGTGTCGCCTTCTATTAGAGTGGAAAAGGACCTTTTCGGTCTGTGTTCGTATGTCATGAATTTCATCTGGGATACCAGTGCACACATAATATTCATTCATTCATCTTCAGCGGTCCGGGGTCACGGTGTATCTGTACAGGCAATAAAATCAATACAGCACCCTGGAGCTGCACACATAAGACCTCCCCATTAAAAATAAAGTAGCTATGTTTCAAATATGTTATCCAAGGGACAATAGGAAGGTCCATGTTCATTCAAACAAAGTGTGTCTAATGCTAAATCCACATATAACAGCTGGCAGTTTTCTGCCTCTGTGCTTGTGGCTGAAGGTATTTAATGTTGCGAGAGCATGTGTGTATTCAGGATTTTGAGCAAGCACATAATTTTGTCTGTGCCGAGCCAAAGTAATGCAGCCATTTGTATGTAAATTGCGATTTGTGCTACTTCACAGGCCGCTCATATCGTAAAAACAGAAATCCGCTGGCTAAGGTAATGGCATGTTTGGCAAGCCATTGTGATGACAAGGACAGTGCTGCCACATGCAAGGTGATTACAAGCTCGGTGTTACAGCTCTTTAACTGCTCAAGACGCATCTGGTCGTTGACGTTACCAGCGTGCAAGCACTAATCCCTCTTGTTTGGCCCAGAGACGATTCTTTAGGTGAAAGATAACGGCAGGGGAGAAGGAGTCAGACAGTGAAGATTAGGCTTGCATGGGCTTGCTAACGTGCGTGTCCATTCAAGACAGCAGACGGGCTGGCATGTCTTTAACTCTTCCCGCTGTCGGGACCTTTTCAGCGAGTTGTCAGTCAAGGAGTATGAGTCACTCCGAATTACAGGTTCCTTTCAGGTCTTCTCATGTTCTAAGACACAGCTATTATGGTACAAGCGCAGGTGTGGTGGTCTTGCTTTGTGAAGCTCTGCATAGCACAATCGATTAAGTGTCAAGTTTGAATTTTGCCAAAGCAACATACAATGCACAGCTATACAGAGGGAAGAGGAAATGGAGGTCCTCTGTAATACAGTTTAAAAAGCAGGCAAATGTTCGGAGTGATGGCAGAGAGAGGAGGGAATATGTTATATACCGGCATTTTAATTCAGATTGCTCAACTTCATCCAAAACCAATTCAAAGCCGGGTCAAGAATGGGATAGATCAGTGGTTTACTACTGACTACTGATCAGAAGGTCAGGGGTTCGAACCCCCGTATCACCAAGCTGCAACCCTTGGGCCCTTGAGCAAGGTTCTTAACTCTCTGTGTTCCAGGGGCGCCAAATCTTGGCTGATCCTGCGCTCTGACCTTATCTTCCAAATATAAAAAAAATAACAAGCTGGGATATGCCAAGAAAGAATTTCACTGTGCTGTTCCAATGGGGTCCAATCCCACCACCACTACGCTGCCACTAGTGGACCTTTGAGCTAGACCTCAACTGCTCAGTTGTAAGACTCTCTGAATAAGGGCTTTAGCCAAATGCTGGAAAAGTGTCACTGATGTATTAGCATATTTTGCATGTATTATAAGGTAACACATGCAAACATTTTGCTTCCTTTGATACCAAAATTAAACAGGTTCAAAAATGAAACCTTTGGCAATGAAACAGTCACCACCGAAATTTTATTTTTTAGGTCTCTCTCTCTCTCTCTCTCTCTCTCTCTCTCTTTCATTTGCCTCTGTATTTGAACAGTGCTGTTGAAAGCACCTCCATGGATCAGCTGATTGTAAGACATAATCAGACAAGGTGGCTGTAAAGGCATCTCTCCTTGCCACGTGAGCTGCATCCAAACGCCAGCCTCTGCATGTGGAACGAGGCATACTCACAGTCACCTGGGGAATTTTATCCCATTTTATTTTCACTTTCTTGCCCTTTCTATTTCTTTATTGCTTTTTTTGTTTTATTGCCTTTTTTTTTCGCTCCTACATTTTCTACTACAAAAAGACAAATGCGGTGACACTAGTGCAGAGAGAAATATGTCTGGAATAAAAGTATGAGAACTCATATTTTATACTCACATTTATGCTGGAAGCCTGCAGTTCGAGTCGAGCCTATAGTGCAGGAGTGAGATATTCGAAGGGGACTGTACTACCCACAGCACGAAAGCGCATACGTTCACCATCCACTTTAGTAGGAACAGCTGTCTTACCTTTTTTATTCCTAAGTATCAGCCTGTCAGATGGCTACAGTGCAGTGCATAACATAATGCAGATAAAGGTTCAGTTAATTAAACATCAGAATGTGGAAAATACGATCTCAGTATTTCAGACACCGCTGAGCTCGTATTCTCGCACACACCAGTCTATAGAGTTTAGGCAGAATGGTCTGAAAAACAAAACGACATCCAGTGAGTATCAGTTCATATCATATTAAGAAAAAGACTTAATGTAAGAGGGGAATACTTTTAGGAAACAACATCTGGATAGTTTTCCCCCTCCCAATATTCAGCTATCCAGTTCTGTACCTACCACTAAAGAGTTGACTCAGATTCCTGTTTTTTTGGCAGGAATATATATATATATATATATATATATATATATATATATATATATATATATATATATATATATATATATATATATATAGATATATATATAGATATATCATATATGTGTATATAGTGTGTGTGTGTGTGTGTGTGTGTGTGTGTGTGTGTGTGTGTGTGTGTGTATTCTAAGGCACTTCTCTGTAGTTGTGTGTGGTTATTTGTGCTTCCAGACAACTCAGACAGTCATACAGAATCACGATAAAGGAATGCAGCATTTCTTAAAAATTAAAAACCAGCCAGTCTCACATCAACATCCAAGTTTTTGGAGTTCATATTTACAGTGATATTTACAGTAATTTCATTATTTTATACTTGCACAAATGAGCAGATGTACAGCTGTACACAAATTGCCTGATGATTTTGTGTATGTGTGTTTATTTTAGAGCATATATTTGCATAGGTTTCTGTTTCTAAGTACATATATATATATATATATATATATATCTATATATATATATATATATATATATATATATATATATATATGGTATGTGTGAGAAGTGGAAAAAGCAGATGGGAAGATTTTTGGGCAGTATGTTTTCAGGAATGCTGCCTGGTTGTGCTTGAGTGACCGTGCTCCCCCGGAGCATAACCTTTTCCATGTAGTGTTTACCTAACCTTCCCTCCCCCTCTCTTTCTTCCTCACGGTCTCTGTCGTCCCCTTTTAATTGAGAGTCATGAGATCGCCATGGTCAATCTGAATTTCATGCTCCCTTCATCACAAACAGCGCCAGCTTCCTTTGGAATTCTGGTCCGTCAAGGTTCTTATCAAAACATACCTCAGCCCAACTTCGGTCACACAACAGGCCAAATCTAATTCTTTCGTCAATCCGATTTTCACCCCAAGTCTCTGCAGTTTGAAGTACAAATGACAAAATCTGACAAGCCGCCTTGTTGTTTGCTTCCAGGCCCATGTACTCCCCTCTTATGACCTGAATTCTTGCAGCTTTTCGTCCATATCATTGCAAGAGATTTCAAGACGTATTCCTCATGCTGAAGTGGCTTGAATTAAGATACCTTTTTATATTTATTTTTTATTTTATTTTTATGACAGGGAATAAACATCTCTACCACAAAATCCCTTACAATTCATTAGGAATTATATGATATCTGTCACAGTCACGGCAGATCTCTCTGACGTTCTCTCTCCCCTGACGTTCTCACTCTCACCTGCACCTAATCCCAGCCTCATCAGTTCTCTGCTTATTTAAACAGCGTCCTCGCTCCACTCCAGGTCCGGGCTCGTCGTGACCACGCAGACATCACAGACGGCATGCTACATCCTTTCAGTGAACTCGCTCTACCTGGAAAACATAATGTATGCATGACCTACATGTGAAAAGCAAGTGTATGAAATGTTTTAACACAACGAAAGTGAAATGTAACCATCATTCAGAATATACACAGCAGGCATTATATATATATATATATATATATATATATATATATATATATATATATATATATATATATATATATGTAGAATATTCTTTATTTGTCACATATACATTACAGCACAGTGAAATTCTTTCTTCGCATATCCCAACTTGTTTGGGAGCTGGGGTCAGAGCGCAAGGTCAGGCATGATATGGCGCCCCCTGGAGCACAGAGCATTTTCTACTTGATTTTGAGGGCGATTAAGGAAATTTGTGTTGATTCCACCACAAGCGTGTCAGGTACTGATCTAGGGTGAAAAGGCTTAGGGTGCAATAGGTGTTCCTATTTGTCCCAAAGGTGTTCGATATGGTTTTGGTCAATGCTCTGTAGCAGGACACTCAATATCTTTCATTTCACCCCATATCTTCAGTGAACTGGCTTTGTGCGTAGGAACATGGTTTGGGTTTTTCATGCGAAGGGAAAAGGCTAGTGCATCCAGAGACATGCAAGATTCCAATTTTTGGGAAGAATCACATCCAGAAAGAAAGTGTCCCGATATCTTCCTCTTTTGGCTGCTCCTGTTATGGGTCACCACAGCGGATCATCCTTATACACACTACCCTGCCCTCAACACCTGCCTCTTTCACCCCAACTATCTGCATGTCTTCCCTCACCACATCCATAATCCACCCTCCTCCTTGGCCTTTTTTATTTGTCCAAAACATCTCAATCTCGCCTCCCTCACCCTGTCTCCAAAACATCCTACATGAACTGTCCCTCTAATAAACCCACTTCTAATCCTGCCCATCCTCATCACCCCCAATGAAAAAGACACCTCCTGTCTTTTTTACAACATCGCAGGTCTCACCACAGTACTATAAACGTTCCCTTTCACTCTTGCCAACACCCTTCGATCACAAATCACTCTTCTCCACCACTCCACCCTGCCTACACTCTTTTCTTCACTTCCCTAATACCATATATGCCTGTAAAAAGCAAAGTAGATCTACTTCTTATAATTATTAGTTGTAGTATATACAGTATAGGAGTTGTAGTTATATATTAATAGTTAAAGAATGTTTGTACTTTTGTACTTTTTGCACACGTGTGTGTGTGTGTGTGTGTGTGTGTGTGTGTAAGTATTTAATGGTAGTATTTCGACAGTGGATTTAGTGTGTGTGAATAATCTCAGTCATCTCTCCACTTCTTTTCATGTGGTCATATAAATCCTACTGCCTTGATCTGGCAGAGGTATTCCTGTAGCACGCTAACATGCTTGGACACATACGCACATGCACACACACACACACACACACACACACACACACACACACACACACCATAATTCATGACATACTGATGAGTAACGAAGATGTACAGGAAGTTGATGGGGAACTTCAAAGACAACGCTCCCCCTCCCCATTTGCTCCCGTCTGAGTGGATGTGACAGCTGGAGCATGCTCGCTCACTCCTCATTTCTGTTGCCTTTGCTATTTTTAAAGACAACATAGCGGCGCAAAGGTAAAGTGTCAGTTCAAAGCCGGGCGTCACACGTCCATCTTTTGTATGCAAAAAATTCCTTTGACGGATTATTATTATTATTATTATTGCTACTACTCAGGCATCAATGCGTCTACGTGATATCTTGATTTAAAGCCAATTTATATATTTATAAATAAAGAAGCAATACAACTGTTATCAGAGTACGAAAAAAAACTGTTGTGCGTTCGTGATTCTTGTGTGTGTATGTGTGTGTGAATGGTGTACATTTAAACATAGCTGTATCATTTAAGTATCTTGATTATGAAGTATTATTGATTATGAAGATTATGAAGTGTTTACTTTTCAATAGCTGGTGAACAATGCTCATGGACACTTTCACTCTCAGCAGTGAATCGCCTTCGAATAACATTCCTGTGTCCTTACTGATAAAACTTACTTTTGTGTAACATTTGGATGTCCTCTATTTGCCTCTTCTGGTGCGGCCTGTGTATACTGTACATGTTCTCATTTGTCCTTCTCTCTCTTTCTCTCTCTCTCTCTCTCGCTCTCTTACTGAAGAGCATGAATGATTGATTTAGGATATAAATAGAAAAGCTCGACAAATCTCTTTGCTGGACAGAATGTAGACAGTCTTTCCCTCTCCATCTGTCTTCCTCACCTTCTCTTTGTCACAGGCATGCAGAGAAACAGTGACAAGTGAAACACAAAAAAAAAGAGCAACGTCTAGATAGGGAGTCTCATTTCATTTTTATGTAGTTACATCTGTAGTGAGAGGACGGTGTGTTTTATTGTGTGTTTCTAAGCCTATTGTTTTTCCTGCTTTAAAAGCTGATCATTTGGCACAAGCACTGAGGATATGCATATGTAATCATTTAGTGTCATTCATTTATTGCTCTTAATTGCCAAATGCTGTACATGCTAAATTTTACATCACCGTTGTAGGAAATTCTAGACCTGTTATGTGACGAAATGGCTCATTGATGCACATCCAATCCATGTGATCAGATCCAACAGACTAGCTCCTGAAACTCAAATTGCTGAATAGGTTAATGCTGTTAGTGGCAGGTGGTCATTATGTTATGCTTCATCGCTGTCATTTCCAATGTAACCCAATATTTGTGTATTGGAAAAGCACCCGCGAGTGTACATACTTGTCTGCCTCGCTGTTAGGAGGAAGTGCATTGTGTGCAATGCAAACACACTTAAGCATCTTACACTCAAGAAGTGCACTTGCATATCCATTTGGGCCTTAAGCCAGACAGGTGATGGGCTCCCATTTGAATCTCATTGAAACTGTTCAGACCCTCCAGTCCTTTTTATCCTCCTGGAACATATTTCACAAGCCGGCAGGCATCACCGTACTTCAGCGTCTTTGTCCGTGTTGCTTCCAGCTAAGTAGCCTCAGAGCAAATCCACAGATCCACTGTGACCATGTATCACTTCTCATTTCGATCGGTGTATTATTTGCTTTATTCATTTATTCTTGGTGCGCATCATATAATCTCATAATCTCCTTTTGTTCCAAGTTGTTTTCTCTGCAAAAGATGAGCTGCAGCTAGAACAAAAGCACACACACACACACACACACACACACACACACACACACACACACACACACAGACACATACATTCACACAGTCAGCTGAATCAATAAGAAGCTTAACTTTCATTAAATCTCCATTTTCATTATGATGCCTACATACTATCATCGTCTACAATGAACTGTGCGCACACACACACACACACACACACACACACACACACACACCATCTATAGCTTAACATGCACTGTGCTATGTCACCAGAGATAGTCATATAATTGTTTTAGAAGTTGATATTGAACACGATGTGAGAAGGACACAGAAACAGGTCCGATTCTCTTTTATTGCGTGTGTGTGTGTCTTTCACTGTGGAACGGAATTCAATCTCATTCGATCTTCACGCCATGCCCCTTTTCCACCGTCTTCTCTCACACTCCCGAAATCCCATCACTAAATTCATACACATCACTTTCACATGCTCTCTCAGTGCTCGAGGCTCCGCAATATAAAAGACTCGCTTTGTCCTCTATTTTTGACCTTCATATAGGCAATAGCTGGTAGTACAATGCCAGAAACTCAGCCATATGCTGCTGGTACAGACAATCTATCTGGGGAGAAAAAAAAAAAACCCTGGTTTTCAGTTGCAGGTTTCTGTGTAAATGGAATTCAAACGCTAACACTGACCAGCGTGGCCTCTGAAGTTTAACCGTTATCCAGCCCTGAGGTCGAAAAACAAAAAATGATTGTGTTCCCATTTACTACAAAAGAATCATTGTTCTGCTGTGTTCTTTTACCACCTACACCAAGTTTTTTGCTCTGAACACTTGGTACAGGGTGGTAGGAGGTGGTATATGGATATTCTTCAAGTGGAACAAGGGTTCAGTTGAGAGGTGAATACATCAAAAGTGATAGATGTCTGTAGGAGGGAAGGGGAAACTGTAATGCTCCAGTGCTCTCTCTCCACTCCAGAAACAATCTGCTTTTTTGGATCAGATTGCTATTTTGCTTCACAACCTTCAAAAAAAAAAAAACAATACCAAACAAATGTTTGGCAGCAACACAAAGCATGCAAAGAAAAAAAAATAAAAAGATTTTATTTCACCTCCTCCAACCATCAGGGTCACGTGGATCTGTTTCTGTCCGTGTTCTCACACGGGGCCAGATATTCAACAACGTCAAACATGAGTGTTTGCAAAAACATGCAACGGTTTTCTCACAGTAGACATAACAATATCCGTAGATGTTGATTTTGCAATATGGAAATATTAGAGCTTTTGCTTTCGAACATCTTCAATGTTTTTGTCACTATTTGATTCTGAAAGTAATGTTCACCATTTGCTCTTGAACAACAGCATGCTTAGACAGGTCGATTCCACAGTTCAATATTATTAATATTTCATAAGCAGGGCACCTCCTTATGAAATGCTATCCCAATTTATATATATATATATATATATATATATATATATATATATATATATATATATATATATATATATATATATATATATATATATATATATATATACGTTCTCCTGTTACTTTTACTCTTTGTTTTATATTTTTCTACTTATTCACAGTTCATTCATTCATTCATTCATTCATCTTCTACCGCTTTATCCGATCTTCCCTCGGGTCACGGGGAGCCTGTGTCTATCTCAGGCGTCTATGGGCATTAAGGCAGGATACACCATGGATGGAATTCCAACCCATCGAAGGGCACACACACACACTTACATTCACACACACATTCATACACTAGGGACAATTTTCCAAGGTGCCAATCAACCTACCGTGCATGTTTTTGGACCGGGAGGAAACCGGAGAACCCGGAGAAAAAACCCCTGAGGCACGGGGAGAACATGCAAACTCCACACACACGCATGGCCTGGACGGGACTCGAACCCGGATCCTGGCGGTGTGAGACGAACGTGCTAACCACTAAGCCACCGTGCCCCCCTTATTCACAGTTTCATACTCAAATTATTTATATCTATAATTATGTTTACATTCTGGATGGTCGTTAAGAAACATTTCACTGCATGTCATACTGTGTATGTATATGTATGTGACAAATAAAATCTGAATCTGAATCAATTCTGAATCAAATATATACAAGTCAACTCATATATACGAGTTAACTCATGCCACGTTAACAGTGCTGTCTAGTTCTAGTCTGCTTTTTAAAAGTTTCTTTCCATAGACAGGTTCATAATTCTACCTGCTGTACGCTCAGTAACACCATGTTTCCATTGCCAGGGAGTCACGATACTGCTGTAGTTGGATAACTGGCTCTAATATGACCCCACAGGAATTTTCCAACACATAAAAGTTCACCCCTACCAGTGTGAACATAGTAGTCCCATTCTTACTTACATTTGATGATCAAAATGTAATTATCGTGGTTCTATTAGCTCTCTGGATTCCGTAGCATTTAGGAGAAAAAGAGAAAACAAGGGAAAATGGTTGTGTGACAGCATTCTTTTTATATACATTACATTTTTAAGGTGTCCAGGCAATTCTCACCATCCGTGCTAGTTATTCAGTGTTAGTGTGACTATTGTTCTGCATATAAGCACCATTACTTAAAAGCATAAATAGTGGCATTCTGTTTAAAACAGGACAAAAATGTTCTGCTGTTATACAGTACAAATGAATAGAGTGCAAGTTATGCGTTATTCGTAGAAAATGAGACTTAACTCTCGTAGTTGGAATGGCATGATGTTACAGTCTCACGGTGGTTGTTAAGGTCTATTGTGCCCGCAAGAACAATAAAAAGAATGAGGAGTTGGAAAGATGGTACGGGTTTGTGGAACATGAGAACCTCGCCAGAGATTTGAAAGTATGGATAAAGACTTTATTACGGCGTCAGAAACACTACAGTAAGATTTGCACACCAACAAAACAGCAATAAATAAATAAATAAACTACAGTCAGGGATTTGATAATGGAGATAGCCTTCTGTAGGATATCTATTTGAACTGTGTTAAATAGCTAACCCAATGTTTAAAAACACATAAAGAAGCCTGTAGATTGGTCTAGCAACAATAAAAAAGGAGGTAAGACCTGCAGTCTTACTATTATAGTAATTACTATTTCTATCCATTTAACAATACCTATGCGATGAGATGTAGGAGTGTGTGCATTCCAAACTATTCTCACTTCAGATGATTCAGCGTGAAAGTAGAGTGTGTGTGAGAGAGAGAGAGAGAGAGAGAGAGTAGAGAGAGAGAGAGAGAGAGAGAGAGAGAGAGAGAGAGAGAGAGAGAGAGAATAATGCCACCAAACCGTCATAAAAAAGTATTAGTATTCACCGCAACAAAAAAGCTAATCAGCAACAGCAGGTTAAAACGGGAAAAAAATTTAAAATCCTGCAGACAACAAACACACAACAAAGCAATTAAAACCTGAGAAATGGGGAAACAGTTTATACTATGCGAACAAGTACAATCACTCAAACTCTAGGATTATTTCTTTTTAACATAATTTATCATTTTTTAAAAATCAATATAAATGCTATCCTAAAAGATCCATCAGGGTTTCGTATGAACACTAACCTGTGGAAAGTTTTCTGTAGCATCCGCAATTTAAAAAGGGACGAGTTTATGGGTCATTCATTCATTCATTCATCTTCTACCGCTATATCCGATCTTCCCTCGGGTCACGGGGAGTCTGTGTCTATCTCAGGCGTCTATGGGCATTAAGGCAGGATACACCCTGGATGGAATGCCAACGCAACGCAGGGCACACATACTCATACACACACATTCACACACTAGGGACAATTTTCCAAGGTGCCAATCAACCTACCGTGCATGTTTTTTGACCGGGAGGAAACTGGAGAACCCGGAGAAAACCCCCTGAGGCACGGGGAGAACATGCAAACTCCACACACACATGGCCGAGACGGGAATCGAACAGATAATTGCGCCAGATTCGTATATAAACCACCGTACTGTGTGTGAACAAATCACTGTCCCATAATCGTAGCAAAATAGCTGTACCAGGTGTGTAACAAAGCACTGCACCTGACTCATGCTGAAATAACGGTCATTATATTTTATTAATTTACACCAGACTTAGGCACAAAAAATACACAATAAACACTGGCTCACTGGCTTCATACACCATGGTCTTTGTACTAATGCAAAGCCATGCAATGCCAAAAGCTGAGCACAGTTCAAGGTCTCCTTATACATACTCCTAACAACATTGCTCTGCACACGGACCAGCCAGATTCTCGCACTCTAAAAATAAGACGTCATTAGTCATTGGAGATGAGCCCAAAAATTAGCCCAGAGTTAGTCCATGCATACTGCTTTCTAACAGTGAGAAACAACTACCTCTGTTAGCAGAGTTTTTTTATGTTTAAAAACTTATTTATTTTTATTTCATTTAGAAAGAAAATATTTTAAAATGCTAGAGGTTAAATATCTAGTCAAGCCTGTACACAGGCTGCTGTTATGCATTTAGCTGCAGCGGGAAACATGCTAAATGCACATAATTAATACACAACCACTGGGGTATTTGTGCTATGACCATACAGAAATAAGGACTAACCATGCAGGCAGTAAGCACAGCTTAACTATGGTGACTAGAGTAGAGCACACATTATCACAACAGATAGCATGCTAACAGATATAGTAAGGAACTCAACCCAGCCATTAAGGTTGCACAAGCCAGTGCACTCTTAAATTTGTGTTAGGGATGGCATCGAGCGTAAAAAAAAACACCTGCCAAATCAAATATGCGGATCACAAAACAAAAATTCATACCTGAATTTTCGAGGTCCAAGTTAAGAATGACCACTACAGGTATCACTAGCCAACATGGCCAACATTTCATTCTAGCCAACTAGATGAAATTGGACTACTCTTGGCCAAAGAAGGAGAGGGGGAAGACAGAAAAAGAAGGGAACAGAAAAGTGGAGAAGAGTTCAGGTTAGAGTGGGTGCTTTTAATGCTGGTACTATGACTGATAGGCGAGACAGAGTTCGCTGATATGATGGAGCGGAGAATGGTAGATAGAGTGTGTTTTTAGGAGACAAACGGCGTAAGGCCAGGAATATTGGAGGTGGGTTTAAACCATATTCTACCATAGTGTGGATGGTAAGAGAAATGGGTGTCCGGGATGAAGGAAGAATACAGTAAGAGTGTAGTGGAGAGTTTTTGATAGGGTGATGAACGTGAAGATGGAAGTTGAAGGTGTGATGATAAATCACACAGGGGTTCAGTAGTGTTGAAGAGGTGTGGGATGATTGGGCAACTACTGCAGAAGTGATTAGGGAGACAGCTTGGAAGGTACTTGGTGTGTCATCTGGAAAGGGAAAAAAAGAGAAGTGGTGGTGGAATGAGGAAGTGCAGGAAAGCATAAGGAGAAAGAAGGGTGGTGGAACAGAATTGGGATTAGCAAAGAGATTAGAGAAGTAGGCAGGAGTATAAGGAGATGAGGCAGGAGGTAAAGAGGGATGTGGATAAAGCCAAGGAAACTGGGAGTAGAGTTTTTGCAAGGTGAGAAGATGCCTGAGGATTATTTTTTAAGAATAAGGGAGAAGTGCAGACCTGCAGGGGAATAAAGTTGCTCACTTACTAAGTTATGGGAAAGTTTAGTAAAAGCTAGACTGAGGGAAGAGGTGACCATCTGTGATCATAGTTCCATGCCAAGGAAGCCAAGGAAGCACACTATGTTGACTGCTTGAGGATGTTGCTTGAGAAGTATAGAGAATGAGTTCTGGATCTAGAGAAATGGTATGACATAGTGCCCATAGAGGAGGTGTGGTATTGTATGTGGAAGTCAGGTGTAGCAGAGAAGTATTTGATGGTGTTACAGGGCATGTATGAGGACAGTGAAGTGTGCAGGAACAATATACTGGTTCAAGGTGGAAGTGGGATTGCATCAAGGATTGACTCTGAGGCCTTTCCTGTTTGCATTGGTGACGGACAGGTTGATGGACGAGGTCAGACATGAGTCTCCATGGACTATGGTGTTTGGGGATGATATTGTGATTTGTGGATGAGAGTAGGGAGCAGGATGACAAGAGTCTGGTGAGGTGGATGTATGCGCTGGAGAGAAGGGAAGTGAAAGGCAGTCAGAGTAAGACAGAGCACATGTGTGTGTGAATGAGAGGGATGGCAGTGAGGATGCAGGGGGAAACGTGGATGAGTATATGAGGTCAAATAGTGGTAGTTCACTTGCATGAGTCATGAGCTGTTGCTAAAGCATCATGGATTTGAAAGCACAATGTACAGCATTCTACTTTTAATTGAAATTTACTCCCCACTAACTCAAACTGTGCTATATTTAACATTTGGACATAATTTAGAATTAGGGGGAATTTTGCCAACTGTCTAGAAAACATTATTGCTTGTTTAACGTCAGCTTGGGAACGCTTGGAAATAATTACTTATTTCTGGAAAAAGCCCAAAAAGCTAACGAAAATAAATACTTACATTTATTTTTAATACCATTTTAGGAGCCCCAACCGGGATCAAATGCACTTTTATTTTTACTGCTTTTGATTTTTCTTTGTTCTAGTTTAAGATCATTAAGCTCCTTCCTTAAGAGTGGAATATTATTTCCGATATTTTGTGTGCTCCATAAAACTCTCCCAGCCACCACATTGGAGTGGGAACTGCAGCACTGGCACCGGACCATCACAGCTGTGCAAAATAGCGGTGTTCTGGTTTTGAAGATGTTAGAAAAAGGCTATTATTGTTACAGGCAGAAGTAACACTGGTTCTCATCTGCACTCTCATATAATTCAACTGCTTTGATGCAGGGTCAACGAAACACAGATTATTTAATATTGTCCTCATGACCATAAAAATGGAGAAGTCAAATGGATATGTGCTAAGTCTCTGTGTCTTTGTGTTTGTGTGTGGGTCTGTGTGTGTGTAGCTTGTCATCTGAATGACAGGGTGTGTGGTTGGGGGGGGGGGGGGGGGTGGATCTGGGAGAAGCAAACATGCAAGCAGATGTGTATAGTCTATGTGTCAGGATTAAAGTATGTCCCTTATTAATTTGCCAAAAAGCACACACAGTCACACTGTTTCCCCTAGCCAACAAACACAGGGATTAAACAGGCGACTTTGGCAGTAAATCTCTGCATCTGGGTCTGTCCCAAGGTAGCCGAGCCCTTTATAATAAAACACAGCAGCACTTAGAAGCAAGCCAGGGTCTGCCTGCCAAAGATGAATCACAGATATGAAAGTGTCCGGCGCCTTTATGTCAAGTTAACCGCGGTGTTCCGGCGGCACGCTCGCGACCTAGCTTGCCGTTTGTTGTTTTCCTTTCACCACAAAGGACGCGGTTTAGAGGAATTATACACCGACGAGCGACGGAACTAAAACGCAACATGTATACGGATATGAATATGACATTGGACAAAGCTGGTGCCTGTTATTTCTGCACGGTCAGCGTTTATTTCAAGAGAGCACTAGCAGCAATTTTTTCTTTTCTTTCATTTTTTCTAATTCCCCCTATTGAGCCTGAAAATCAATATTTAATGAAACATCCCACTTTCACACACTAAACAGCTCTTAAATAAATCCAAATAGTTTTACAGCTCTCAGTGGGAACAGCTTGCAGGACATCTTTTCCCAGCACAGCACTATTAATCTCTAATAGAGCATTGCGTTGTATCTAAAAGACGCAAATTGCTCCAAATCATGATTTAGAACTGAATAGAAAAGATGAAAATGTTGTGTGGCGAATGGGCTTTGTTTTACTAATAAGAAGCGGGTTCTCAGAAATGGTATTCAGAGCGTGCTGAGAGAAGCAGACATCTATGGGTGCACATTGATGTTTGCAATTTATATCCAAATATAAACTAGATGAATGAAGGACAATAAGCACTGTGGCTTAGTGGTTAGCTCGTTCGCCTCACACCGCCAGGGTCCGAGTTCGATTCCCGTCTCAGCCATGTGTGTGCGGAGTTTGCATGGTCTCCCCGTACCTCAGGGGTTTTTACTCCTTAGTCCTTTGTGTATGAATGTGTGTGTTATTGTGAGTGTGTGTGTGTGCCCTGCGATGGGTTGGCATTCCATCCAGAGTGAATCCTGCTTTAATGCACATAGACGCCTGAGATAGGAACAGACTCCCCGTGAACCAAGGGAAGATCGGATAAAAGCGGTAGAAGATGAATGAATGAATGAAGGACAGAAACGCAGAGTCCTGAATGCTTTATCTGATTCTGTGCTTTCCACAACTACACCTGCTTTATAAGCCACAGAATACTGTACTTTATTGTCACTACTTCTGAACCAAAGGCAGAGACAAGATAAAGGCTTTTACTGGAGACTTTTTCAGGCACCTGAACTCATCATAGATGATAACTAAAGGGCATTTTTCAACCAATTCAAGGCAACGTCCTTTGATGTTTGCGGCTATTAATGATGAGAGGATTTATCGTCCTCTCTTTTTCTCTTAAACAGAAACGTAATGTCGTTATTTAGTTCTTGGCATCATTCTTGTGGATGTTTGTGGACGTAAAGAACACAAATGCATCGTTTTTTGCATTTTAAAAATCATCTTGGGAAAGTCTTCTCACCAGGAATTATTACAATCAGTCATTCATTCATTCACTCATTCATCTTCTACCGCTTTATCCGATCTTCCATCGGGTCACGGGGAGTCTGTGCCCATCTCAGGCGTCTATGGGCATTAAGGCAGGATACACCCTAGATGGAACACACACACACTCACAATCCCACACACATTCATACACTAGGGATTTTTCCAAGTTGCTAATCAAACTACCGTGCATGTTTTTGGACCGGGAGGAAACCGGAGAACCCGGAGAAAAAAAACCCTGAGACACGGGGAGAACAGAGAGTTTGAAACTCCAAACACATGACCGAGACGGGAATCGAACCCGGACCCTGGCGGTCTGAGGCGAACGTGCTAACCACTAAACCACCGTGCCCGGAATTATTACATATTATATATATTTTTCTCCACAGGCTTTATACTTAATGTAGTGAGACCATCTTTCAGTTACACGGTGAAACTGTTTCATTTGATGTGTGAGCCTTTGCTTCTCTTTTTAAATTATGTTTAAGGACTAGAGCCAAGTCTTGTCTAATATTGGCCAACTACGCTGCAGCGGCATACTGCACCATTTGGTCTCAGCCTTCTGGGGCATATATACGAACATACAAATACATCTTAAAAGGCATTCTTTCACGTTACACAAATTATAATATTACACCTACCAGGTGGAGTTGAAACAAATAGTCATTGTTCTTTTTTTCCCTGCTATTCAAGGCCAGTTCAGCGTTATGGCAGGAATATATGCCATATTTTTAAGCATATTTCATTTGTATGAAAATTTGTTCTTGGCCATTTTATTGGGCTAGTAAATACGACACCAAATTCCTTTAAAGTTTCTCATTGTGATCACTGCTAGATTGCATTCAGCAGCAGTGGTGGTAGTGAGAATAAACTGGATAACTTTGCATGTGTTTGGAATACATACAAACTTTCCCTATTCTTCTTTTGATTTAGTACATACATCCGCCGACGTGTTCACAAACATGGCTCAATCCTTCAATTGAATTCAAATTGATTTTATATGTACTGCACTTTAGAAATGGATGTTGTCGGAAGCAAAATAATTTACATATATACATTTTCAACATTCATAAATCCCTAATAAACAAGCGACTGTGGCAAGGTAAAGAAGAAGGGAAAAGGATCACTACAGTAGCTTCCGTATGATCATGTGTAGCTCAGCAGAGAGAGAGAGAGAGAGAGAGAGAGAGAGAGAGAGAGAGAGAGAGAGAGAGAGAGAGAGAGAGAGAGAGAGAGAGAGCTTAAGGAGATGAAACTGCAATGCTCAGAGACTAATGTCCACCATCCAAGCTCTTCTTACACTCCAGTGACTAGTCACAACTGCAGAAGTTAATCCCTCTGCGAAAGAGCTGATTGAAACCCTTCCACCTAGGAGTTTGATGCGATTATACCGAGCAAATGTTCTCCCACCTGGTTTCCACATGGCGATACATGTGGTTAGCACAATCCACTCTGCTGGACACATGCAAATCAACCCCATATAATCCGCCTATGGGCCTTCCCAAAGAGGCCCATGAAAGGAGAATACATGTCTCAGAATGAAGGAAGGAAGGAAGGAAGGACGGAAGCAGCATTGTGAAATGGACCATTCATGCGAGGAAAAAAAAAAAGGAAATCTTTTTGCAGCTCGTTTCAGTGTTCCACACATAAATGTCTCACACAAGCATGAAGCAGGAAGAATAATGCCCCCATCCATATTGTAAATAAGACCCTCAAGAACACCCCCCCCCCTTTATTGATGGGTCCTACACAGGACACTAATAAAAGGTTAGAGTTAGCAGTGGGAAAACACCATAACATTTACCGATTGAAACACTGTCCATTAGGTAATGACTACAGCCTATGAGTTTGCTGAAGAATTCATTGTGCGTTCAAAATATGTCGACCAAAGGTTTAAAACGACAGGGTTTACCATGGTATGTTTCGGTTTTGAATAGTATTTGAAAATGAAATCACAGCACTAGTTCCTATCTGCGGATACTATTCGCTTTCCTGTCAGTGTTCTCTTAAAAACACTAAAGCTTTTGAGATTTGCCTTCAAAGGATAGGCATTCAAATTCAGAGTTTCACAATTTGGCCTCTCCAGCACCACAGGCTTAAGGTTTAGCATTGAATTGCCTGACAACTAGGGGCATCTGGATAGTGCCAAAATCAGTTACTGCCTGCTATGTGTATATGTCCCCCACAGAGGAAAAGGCCATTCAGGAAACATACACTTCACTTACACACATCGTGGTGCTTTATATCAAGGGAAAGAGCTTTTTAACACTAGTACAGGCCAGACAATTCATTGGTGTGAAACTAGTGTCACTGAGAACTCAAGTGTAGGAGACATTATTATGCCCGATATTCAGATTCAGCCAGGTTGCTGTGTGCTAAGATCCGCTCCTGTTAAGAACACCGGAATTGAAAATGGCAGCCGCAGCAGTAATCCCCGTAGGAATGCTGGGACTGCGAGCATTTATCATCCTGCGCCTGGAACCAGGGTGGCATCTGGGGTAAAATCAGAACATGTCAAAAATCCTAATTTGAAGGAAGCACATTTTAGCCGTGGCTGTCGACACCTTGTCTACACATGTCTTCAGGTGGGTCCGTCCTTGTTTAACCTACTGCTATTAAATACGAGTCTGGTCAAAACACTTATTTATCCATGGCATATTCTGAGGTGGGAAATGTCAGGTCATTTCCACTGTGCCATTCCAAAAAAAAAAAAGGAAAAAGCGCATTAAAGGTGACGTTCTGTGCTCCAACAACTTCTTTCATATGCCATAATATCGGAATACGTGAATCATACTAAAGTGCAACGTGTGTGTTCGGAGTGATTATATAAAAGCAGCTCTGGTGTCAAGCACTTAGTGTGGTGGCTTTGTGTAACGTGAAAAGACTGGCATGTGGGAGGCACTTAAGTGGGAGGGAGAAAGGGAGAGCTCTTAATGAATCCATCTTGCAAGACCAGAAATCGAGAATTATTTGCGAGGGCCAGGGAAATGGAAGACATAGATCATCTATGGCACACATTCTGAGGGGAAGTGATGTTGGAATATTACCAAATAATGATTTATAAGAGTGCAGTAACCTACAGTGAATTGATTATAGCCGTCCTGCTCTCGTGGGATGCAGGCAGTTTCAAAGCACAACTGTGATCGGCGACATGCATGCTAAGCATCAAGTCTACTTTGATCTCGAGCTGTTGTCCATGATTCATCTCCATCTCCTCTGGGATGACACCACACACACACACACACACACACACACACACACACACACACACACACACACACACACACTCTCACTCACAAACCTATATTGATTCAGTTTTATGATACCTCAAATGTCAGCAATAGCTTAAAAGAGCTGTTGCACTGTTTTTAGTGGGTCAGTATATCAGTGTACAAAAAAAATGTAAATATTGGGAAAAATATCTTTTTTTTTTATAACACTGGGGTACACAAAAGGTAGACAAAAAGACAAAGACGTAAAGTGATGCTAAAAATAATGAAAGTTTAGTTCTACTGTTAAGACGAAATATATCTCTCATAAAAGAACAACAATAATAATAAGGGTAGCATTATGGTGCACCAAGTAGCACAATAAATTTAATATTTAAATTTAATATATAAATATATTCATTTAATTTCATTCATTCATCTTCTACCGCTATATCCGATCTTTCCTCGGGTCACGGGGAGCCTGTGCCTATCTCAGGCGTCTATGGGCATTAAGGCAGGATACACCCTGGATGGAATGCCAACCCATCGCAGGGCACACACACTCACAATCACACACACATTCATACACTAGGGACAATTTTTCCAAGGTGCCAATCAACCTACCGTGCATGTTTTTGGACCGGGGGAAACTGGAGAACCCGGAGAAAAAAACCCCTGAGGCACGGGGAGAACATGCAAACTCCACACACACAATGGCCAAGACGGGAATCGAACCCGGACCCTGGCGGTGTGAGGCGAACGTGCTAACCACTAAAAACCACCGTGCCCCCTTCATTTAATTTTATATATATATATATATATATATAGCTATATATATATATATATATATATATATATATATATATATATATATATATATACTTTTTTATTCATTCATTCATTCATCTTCTACCGCTTTATCCGATCTTCCCTCGGGTCACGGGGAGTCTGTGCCTATCTCAGGCGTCTATGGGCATTAAAGCAGGATACACCCTGGATGGAATGGAATTTATTTATTTGTTTGTTTGTTTGTTTGTTTGTTTATTTTAGATTTCTCTGTGTCTATATGTGTTTCGTCCTGGTCCTCCATCTGCTACTGCTAATATGTGAATGAATCTTTGAATGTGTTTGTGTTATAAGGTGTCCTGTGTCCTAAAGGATGTCAAATTCAGGGTGTTTTCGCTTCCTTCATTCCCTGCACAAACTGTGGTTACTGAAGATTAAATGATAGTTTTTCTGAAAAAATGAATACAATGCTAACCTAACAGTGTGTTTTAGAGGTCAACAAGTTCTTTTTTTTTAACGTGCTGGAAAATTCTAGGAAAAAGATCTATTTAAAAGCGGCTGCATGTTTTCAGAAGTCTTGTTTTGTATTGATGTATTTTTACACGAAACTTAATTAAAACAACATGCTGTTGTAGTCATTGAGCAGCTCATAAGGGCGTAATAGTTCCAACCCTTTTTTTTTGGCGAGCATGCAAATACAGTTTTGTTTTTACTACCAGCACTGATTTACTCTCTCTCTCTCTCTCTCTCTCTCTCTCTCTCTCTCTCTCTTTCAAGCAAACAAAAAAATGTATCTGCCTTATGATCTTCGTGATAGAACAATCAAAGCTACCATTCTGATTAACCAGAAAGAGGAAACTTTGAGGAGAAGCTTCAATAGATCCTGAGGTGATGGCACAACTGATTCTAAATGTGTGATTTGTGTACATTGTAAAGTGTTCTCTAATCCAAATAGCATTTCTAAAGTGTACATGTACTTATCTTTATTATTTCTATTGATCTTTTTTCCCTCGCATGCAGAAATTATTTCACTAACTTTAATATATTTACCTGCCATTTTATAAATCTATCTATTTATGTATTTATCCAATCCGTCTATCTGTCTGTTTATCAATTTGGCTATTTATTCATATATTAAACCTCAAAGTTGTTTTTTTTATTTAAATGATGTATGTTAACATAATGTAATATAAATAAAGGGGTCTCTCTCTCTCTCTCTCTCAATTCTTTGTTTAATTTTTTTTTACATTTAAGTGTGCTTTATTGGCATTACAAAAATTGTACATTTGTGTTGCCAAAGCAATTGCATACATATTGCTGGGCTGCATACAAATATAAATAAAGAAAAAGATGGAGGAAAAACACAATCTCTCTCTCTCTCAAATTTTTATGTTTTTTTTTGTGTGTGTGCTTTATTTGCATGACAAAACTGTTATATTATATGGAAATAATAAAATAAGTGAAAAGATGGAGGAAAAATAAGATAAAATCTCTCTCTCTCTCTCTCTCTCTCTCTCTCTCTCTCTCTCTCTCGTAAGGGAGCTTGTCTTGTTCTCTCACTCCCTCTGCAGTATGAGTATGTCTCTCGCTCATGCGTTCTGTCATCTCTGCCTGTCGCGCCACAAACAGGAAGTTAAAAAAAAAAAAGAAAAACAGTAGAAGACGGAAGAGGAGCAGCTTTTATTGCGCTCAGC
>JACRUU010000005.1:19460370-19480370 GCA_030449085.1 Kryptopterus vitreolus | reverse complement strand
ACGCTTGAGTGTGTAATCAGTATTGATTTGTGACAACATATTATGTCTATATATTAATATAATGACCAATCAGATGACCGGTTGAAATCCTGGTTGAAATTTGTCAAAGTAATACTGCAACATAATTCAAGACCAAATCTAAAAAGAACATTTATAACTGAGCTCTTCTCTCATTTGATTGGTCAGAAGTTGTTCAGTAACAACACATATCGATTTAAAGTGCATATTTGTTGATCTGGTAAAGCAAGTTTTATTTCATGTTTATGGAAGGAGTGTCCGGTCTAGACGGATTACAATCAGTAGGTTTTTCCATGCTATCCAATTTGCAATTAAAGAGAGAATGTCCTCATGTCCTCATGGTACATCGTTTTATGGTTACGTCCCCATCTCCGGTACATTTTAATCATTTACATTTTAGTCTTGTTCCCATGTACAGCGTTTTCATCGTAAAAACAATGTTTGTGCAGGAACTAGTTGCCAAGAGGAGCGGAGGAATATGGCGTCATGCGGCTCTATATGAGGAAAAATGGCGTTCATTTGCTGTTTTTACGCCATTTTGGATTGTGCTTCATTCAGTGTCTTTCATTTGTGGGTTTTTTTGCTTGTTTTTTTTTAACCCTTAAGTGTAAGGCGGATTCTTCTGGTAGCATTACTTCGAAGAAAAGGAAAGCAGTCTCTTTAGAAGTGAAAGTAGATATAATAACACGCTCAGATAGGATATCTTAAGTTTTAGTAAAATGGCTTGCTAAATTAAGCAGTATACAATATACATTAAAGCCAAGAAATATTCTGTTTTCTGTGTCATTTATATCACAGATTAAAAATGTGCGCATCCTTAGAACTTACTACTTTGAACTTTTTTTTTTTTAGTCTTATTCATTCATTAGTCAATTAATTTTCTTTCTGCTTTTCCTATTGGGATTTCAGTGGCAGCAAGTTGAGAAGGTCAGTCTACACTTTCCTTTCCACAGACATACATACAGACTTTACACTTAAGGGATGCCATCTGTGAGATTTAATCTTGTAATGTGTCCAAGCCTCCTCAGCTGGTTTTTCTGGAACAGTAGCTCTTAAGGAAGAGTTATGGCTGGTGAAGGAATATCTGTTTATAGCTCTTATAACATATGTAAAACAAAAACAAAAGAAACAAACTTAATAACAAATGATTTAGTAATAAACTTGTTAATAAAGAGATAATTTTTTTAACTGTAATTGCTAAACAACTGTGGTATGGGAATTCATATGGCGTTAGAAAATAAACCTCTTTTGGTATTGTTTCACCCCAAACCTCATTTGAACCTACTAGTCGAAACCTTTCCAACTTAATCTTGCACATGAGATGTTCCTGAACAAACTTTAACACATTTATGACTTTAATCTCACTGACACGGATTGAAACTTTTGCTTACGAGACTGTCACTTGAACTGTTACACGCTGAATTTTGCAAACTCCGTGTAAACAGACTAAATAAATAATGATACTTTCAGCAGTGAATAGCAATACTGTGCCCTGCTTTCACCTGTTGTGTGATTTCCTATTCGCTAAATAAACTATTCAGTGTTCACTACATGCCCTTGTACCGGCTCCACCGGCCAGACCCCGTTTTGTGTTGTATAGAGTTGTATAGATACTCAGATCTGCTTGTAACCTTGCATGTAACTAAGTTGACTTGAGCACTAATTGAGCTGCAGGTTGCATGTTCTCAGAACTTCGGGCTTTGTATACAGTTTTAATCTTTGTTTCTGTTAGGAGATGAGGTGGGACCAGTCAGAGAGTGATTTAGTGCAGAGGGTTTGGGCTCAGCTGTGGAAAGCTGAGTAAAGTGCATTTGTTCGGTGTGTGTTTACCGTATCCCTAGAGCTGTGGCTATTTTTAAAATGCTCTTTTCTCCCCATAGGCTTCCCTGAGACCTCTATCTCCCTCTCTCTCTCCCTCTCTCTCGACGGTTACCCTTATCCAATATGAACACCGCAGGAGCGTGCAGGGAAAGATCCAATGACGATGACCTGCCCCAGATGGATGGAACATGCGACGCTTGCGAACCAGACGAACCTCAGACGGCTCAGCAAATGTGCGCGATGTGCCGCTTCGCCTTCTGCGCCATCCACGCCGAGGAGCACGCACGTAGCACCAGACACCCACTTCAGCCCTACAGCATCCCAGAACCTGGAGAAGGCGCAAACATACCTGTCGACGCTCAACCCAAGGCATGTGAAAACCAGCCGGAGGAGGCCGAGGCTGCTGGGGGCGGTGGAGAAACGATGGTGGAGCAGGACGAGGAGCAGAAAGGGTGTGAATCCGGAAAGAGAGACACAGTGACAGTAGAAAGACTAAGATGTAAGGAGCATGGACAGGAGGGCTCATTGTACTGCAAACAGGATGAAAGGATTGTGTGTGTTTTGTGTGCTGTCCAGGGAAATCACAGAGACCATGAGATCATTACACTCCAGGAAGCCTACATGTGGCAGAAGGTGAGTGTGAGCACCATTAAGCACTGTTTCTATTATATTCTCAAAAACATGGATATCTGATAGCTCTGCATTATTATTATTTTCATTATTATCTCTACATTATTATCATTATTTTTATTTATTTATTTATTTATTATTTATTATTTAGTTCCAAACTCATTTTACTGCAATACTGCATTTTTAATTCTGGTCTGTGGGAATATCATATGATGCGAACGCCTATGTAGGGCTTCTTGAGACAATACAAATTGTCAAATACAAATACCGATGATACGATCCGTTATGTATATGCAACACTTCAGAGAGTGGGATTAGTGGTTAAGTTTAAATCCCAGCCACACCAACCTGCCCCTCCCGGGCCCCTGAACAAGGCCCTTTACCCCTTTAGCTGTACAAATGTATGAATGAGTTAAAACAATTCTCTGAAAAGAATTTTTCTCTAAAGAAGAAGAATAGCCTTTATTTGTCACATATACATTACAGCACAGTGAAATTCTGTCGTCGCATATCCCAGCTTGTTTGGAAGCTGGGGTCAGAGCGCAGGGTCACCGCCCCTGGATCACAGAGGGTTATGGGTCCTCTCTGATGTTCATGTGGATGAATGAGCTCATTCCCACAGCCATGCTGCAACACCTAATGGAAAGCTTTTCCAGAAGACTATAAAAAACATCACAATGGGATAAACTCTATAAAGATGTGTTCACAAAGTACACATGGATACAGTGCATAGATATTTCAATGCTTTTCCGCCTAGAGTGCACTAATATATAGTATAATAAAGGAAACTAGGGCTATAGGGTGGCCAAGTGTACCCGACCACCTTTTGTTTTAGATTACGCCATTGTGATAGAGAAAAGATTAGCATTAAAGACACTGTAACAAGGTAGCAAATCAATATCAACCTTAATTAACAGAAACTCTGGAGCTTTTATACTGGTAGTAATAAGGCTGTTGAGAGCAGCATCGATGCAGCACTGTTCTGCTCTTTATTTCCCTTGTTAAGCAAGTGATCATGCATGGCATTTAACATTTAATTAGACCTTGTGTGAGAAAAGAGCAACAAAGAAGGCAAGATGTACAACGATCACAAAGAGCAAGAAGCTAAATCCAGATCCACCATGTAAACAGTTCACTATCTGGAATGTAATGGGTAATGAATTGTTAGTCATCCACTTATTGATTAAGAAGGAATTAGTTATGACAAGACTGCACACAGGTTAGAAGTTAATGGCTTTGTGTGTTTTATAACTGATGCACTGTCATTTATGCTGTGGGATGTATTGGATGGGGATACTTTGCGACAACAGGAAGAGTGTATTTCCTCATATTTCTTCTCATTCATTCTGTCTCAGAGTAAAGAGGGCATAGATCTGCTAGCCTATACTCAAGAAATGTCAGAGAAGATCAAGACCAGGTGGAGCAGTCCAAATGTAAGTGTATTCTGCAAATGCAAACGTATTCTCTCCTAATCTTTATTTCCTTATATTGTTTTTAAGGATCTATAGGTAATTTTACTAAAATAAAGTAATAATACATTTCAGGATTTTGTCTCTTGGAGAATATTTTTTTTGTGCACTCCAGGATGTACTTTTTTTTTTTTCCTCGCCACTTCTTCATCAGACCCTTATCGAAACCAAAGTCTGGCCAAACGTATGATTTCATACAATAAAATGTAGATGTTGTTCAAAGGTCATGTCGTGGAATTGTAACCCAGCAATTCTCCAGCGTATTCTGTGCGAACGCAAGACCTACAATGAGCAGTTATAATGAAGGTAAAAGCTATAAAGTTGGTTTCAGTTGGCTGATCTCCATGTCCGAAAGGAATTGGCAAAAAAAAAAAAAAAAAAAAGAATGGAAATAATTTGCCCTTTCAACATGCATTACTGTACAAAAAGGACCTAAATCTCGCTTAATTGGTTTCACGTATATGGAATCTGACTTTACTAGTAAATGGTACTGTATATTTTTTTGTCCAATGAAACTTTTTCTAATCTTTTCAAAACTAGACCCTGTCAATGTGTTTTTTTTTTTTGTGCTGGAGTCATTTCCTGGCTGAATAATAACTAGAATTAAGTAAATGATGCCACTGCATTGCACCAAAATGTTGAATTCTCAAATGCAATTGGTCAGAATGCTCTGATTAAATCTAGAAGTAAATATTGAGCATCAGCTCTCAGAGAAGTTCCAATTGGGAGGTGATAGCCCAGTGGTTAAGGTGTTGGCCTCTGGACTGGAAGATCAGGGGTTCAAATCTCACCACCACCACCAAGCTGCCACTAGTGGGCCCTTGAGCAAGGCCCTTAGCCCTCAATTGCTCAGTTGTAAGTCGCTCTGGATAAGGGCGTCTGCTAAATGCCGTAAATGTAAATTGCCAGGCAAAATTCCAAATTAAAAATACACTAGGTTTTCTGTGAAGACATTTTTGTGAAGACATGTTTCGCATGTTGGAGGAAAGTTGATTCTTTGTAGAAGATAAAGCGCTAACCGTTAACAAGGGAAGGTCTTATGGATTTAAGGCCATGCTATTTTCCCAATGACGGGTCTCTTTTGCGTTAAGATGAAGAGGAATCTAATATAGTCTTAACAGAACTACTATCCTCTTGCATTTCATCACCACCTGTATTTTATCATCTCCTATTAAGCATTTTATGAATACAGTATCAGAACTCTCTCTCTCTCTTTTCCACACCGGAATTGGCAGCACAGTTGTGATTTAATGTGTCTTTTTGTCAGACTTTTTCTTTAGTCTCAAGAAATTCAGCACAAGTGAGGATAATAGGCATTGGAAAATGCAGTGTCAATTTGAACATGCTGTGAATAGGTACTGTCATTAGCCGTTCTCCCAGAATGCTATTTGAATATAATTGTACTGAAAGGTTTGTGAACACCTGACCATAGAATTCGTATGTGCTTTTTGAACTCCTCATTTAGTCTTCATTTTTCACTATTTTGGGAAGATGTAGCATTAGATTTTTTGGAGAGTGGTTGTGGAGATTTGTGCTCCAATGGTGTTAGTAAAGTCAGGTAGTGATGTATGGTGAGGTGGCCTGGGGGCAGTCAGTGTTTCAATTCATCACAAAGGGTTTTTTTTTCATTTTTATATTGCCTTTGAGGTCAGAGCTCTTTCAAAGGCCACTCAAGATCTTCCATTGCAACCCTTCAGGCTTTGTGCACAGGGGCACTGTCATTCTAAGTGAAATGGATATTTTAATGCAATCCCATCTCAGTGTCGTATTCAATATTGTGTCTCCAACTTTATTTCCTTTAAAACTTCTCCACGCTTATTTCTTCCTGTCTGTATTTCTCTTGATCTGTCTTTGTTCTCTTGGTACTAATAATACTTCTTTTTTCATATAATCGGGTCCTTATTTCTTAGCCCAGTGTAAGAGGCTCTGCAGCTTACAAGAGCTTAGTCATCCTATACTTATAAAATAGTGACACGCCTGCTCATGGTTGCAACGAAAATAGTTCAGATTTATTTCTTTAAATTGAGGAAGAGATGAAATAATAATAATAAAAGAAAAATGGTCGTATTGATGATCAGATGTCAGTATAATACATGTAAATGTGTCCTTAAGTGTGAAAGCAAATGCAGGTGCAGTTTACAGAGAGTAAAAGTTTTAATTGTCACATCAAGCATTTTAATTGATTTGGAGGAAAAAAATGTAAGTTTATAGGAGCAATTTGTAATTTTTAGAGTCCTCTGCTGACTGAAGGATATTGCAGTTGTCATAAAAAACATTGAAAGCTTCTATCCTTTCCCCTAATCAAATTCTGCTGGAAGTATGCATGTGCTGGTTTGGCTGAGGGCAGAACTCATTTCTTGCTGCAAAAGTAATAAACAAATCACAATATAAGAATCAAGTCAAATCCCCTAGTCAAATATTATAATTGAAAATATTTGAGTCAAAGTTTATGACCATTAAAAGACACTTGAAGCACTTTCTTTCTTTCTTTCCTTTTCCCCCCCCCCAATCTTCTTGCAAAAAATGCAAAAAAATATATATAGAGAGAGCATATATGGAAAGATATCATTCTCAGGGCATGTTAGCCCATTAGTGTGGTTGTATAATTATGAGTGTTGCCTCGGGGGTCATGTCTCCAGATCACCCTGTCTGCCAGCTCTCAGTCGTCCTGTGGGACAATGGAGTGCTATTTGAAGGAAGTGTAGGATGAATTAGATTATATATACTCCTCCACGGAGAGTGGTTTAACATAATGTGTGCAGCACTCCTTCGTCTCTCTCTTTTTTTCATTCCTGGCTCTTTCTCGGTTCCTCTCCAGCTGGGATTTTTTTTTTGCTTATTTTTGAAGGGATACAGCGATCACAAAATACCAGCAGATGTCTAGCATATGTAATCAGTATGTATCAGTATGTAGTCTTCATCTTGTTTCCCATGGGTGTTGTGTAGTGGCTTTAGTCAAGGCGTAGGGAGGGGGTAGTTCAGTGGTTTAAGGTGCTGGGCTACTGATCGGAAGGTCGGGGTTCGAGCCCCGCTGCTACCCGTGGGTCCCTTAACCCTCTGTGCTCCAGGGGTGCTGTATCATGGCTGACCCTGCGTTCTGACCCCAGCTTACAAAACAAGCTGGGATATGTGAAGAAAAGAATTTCCTTCACAAGCTCAATAAAGTATAAAGTGAAAAGGAAAAAAAATGAAAAAAGATGCTTTAATGTAATGAGGGCACATGGCCAACACAAATCTGCCAACACAAATCTTTATTACCACATTCTATATATGGAGATATAAGAACTGTACAAATCAGGTTGCAGTCTAGTCAGTCCCTCTCTCTCTCTCTCTCTCTCTCTCTCTTTCTTTCTCTCTCTCTTTCCTGTTCTACTCTACTAGTTGCTTGAATAGTTCAGGGCAAGTCATTATAGTTCTTTTGCATTCATACTCAGTAGTGGAACGAGCTCTCTCTCTCTCTCTCTCTCTCTCTCTTTTGTTCTCTCTCCCTTTCTGTTTTGAGCTACCATGTAATTTCAACAGGCTGATTACAGCCACAGAGAGATGCCAATAGCCAGGAGAGAGAAAGTGAAGGAAATCTTCCTGGAAAAAGCACTCACTTAGACAGGGGCCATCACTCTGGTCTAGGTGACGGCCATTTCAAAGCCATTTGGTGTTAATGTGCCTCTAATGCATTTCTCTCATTGACAGCTCTTTGTACTCTGTATTTCTGCTCTTGAATAGATTCGCTTTCTGTCACCGGAGGTCTATAGCCACTTCGGCTCGTCTTTTCCATAGACGCAGAAGCAATGGCGGGTTCAGCGACCCAGCAACCAGCCTGGGTTTCCACTGCTCAGAGACCAGAACCGCTACCTAATCAGAAACGGGAGCTTCATAAATTACAAATGTCACTAGAACCTTGCAGTGTCGCGTATTCAAATCCACAAATACGTTTTCTCTTTTCGAATCCTTCAGCATGAGCACCATGACGACAGTTCTACACAACCATCCTTTTAATCTTTCATCGATTTATACAGAGTCTGTTAGATTTTAAGGTTGGCCAGCATTAGCAGTGGATCATATGTGTAATTTATGGCAACTGTCAATAGAACTGTTATTTCTTTTACCCACACGCTCTTTAATTTTTAAATTTCTCTTCTGTGAGTGTACAGTTGACATAAGGGAGGTCATGTAGCTGAGCGGCTGTCACGGCAACAGCGACGCCCGTGATGACGCTCGTTCTTGTTTTCAGACAAGCAGCCCTTTAGTACTGGAAATTGATTTTGATGTGTGAGAAAACAGCGTGGAATGGCTGTAAAATGGTCTAGAGTCGCCAGCAATCGGCATCGTGTTGGTAAACAATGGCTTCGACGCCTCGCAGATGCTCTTTTCAGTCCATGAGTTACGGCTCAGCGTCGGTGAATTAAAGCTCGTGCAGCTGTTGCATTCAGCCTTCGAGACTGAAGAATGTATAAAAACGAACTGTCGGAGTCCCTGATCTCATCAGTGCTACAGCAAAGCGAACCCTGTGGGATAGGTACCAAGTTGGGGTGACTAGCCAGATGCTGTCCACAGCTCTTCATTTTAATCAGGACAGCATAGAGAGCGGAGGTGCAAATGGGAGTCACGGCTAGGACCCAAATTAATGGTAGATTCCATATCCAGAAAGGTAACTTGGAGGACACACACTTGGGTTGGTCATGGTGTCTTCATGTACACAGACCTTCTCTGTCCCTTCTTATGCTTTCTCTCTGAAATTTTTCATTTCATCCACCAATGGGGACAATTACATTTGCTATGAGAAAACCAAACTGCCTGTGGTCCCAGGTGACTCACCTCCAGATCAGAATCTCAGCATAACCCTTCACAACTCTCTTCTTTCTCCTTTTTGTCTCTACAACATCAGAAGGATTTGACCATTTGCATCAACACAGTCGGCTCGAGTACTGTTCAGGCTCTTGTCATTTCGAGACTGGACTACTGCAACTCTCTGCTGGCAGGTTCTACCTCAGAACGCTATTTGTCCACTTCAAATGATCCAAATTGCAGCTGGGTGACTTGTGCTATACCCCCCCAAGTTCTCCCACACCACCCACTGCTGTGCTCGCTTCACTGGCTTCCAGCAGCTGAACGCATCAGATTCAAAACAAACATGGACCTACACCTTCTTACCTCAGAGATCTCATCATTCCATTAATAACCCGCGGTACCGCACCTAGCAGCTAAAACCATCCAGTACTACTTGACTGGTTCCACCATCTCTCAGGGGAAGAGGTAAGTTTAGTTCAAGGTTCTTGTCTTTTCCGGCATGGAATGAACTGGACTCTGGACGTCCGAACAGCAATTTCACTCAATCTTCAATTGACTGTTCCAGAAACACTTGAACTTCTATCTCCTTGCAATGTCTACGTTTTTATTACGTCGCCCTGGACGAGGGTGTCTGCCAAATTCTGTAAATGTAATTTAAATGTATAACCTCTTTTTGGTTTGCAGTTCTGTTTACTAGGATGCACTAAAGTCGGAGTGAGTTGGAGTATTTGTTCGAAACTTGAAAGGATGGTATTTGCCCCAAAGCAAGTCTGGAAAAGTGACACATGAGTGAGCAGTAGAAGAAGATTGAGAGTCTATATCTTAGCGCGAGGTCACAGTTATGGTGAATTCCCTGTAAAAGTATAGGTTGACGTTAATGTTTGTATGCAGGTCCTGAAGGGAAGGTTTGAAATAGGCTTAAAGGAAGTGCATGAAAGCTCTTAAGTGCTGAAACCTGAACAGACGGTGTAGGAGGGTGGCACACTGAGCCAAAGTCCTTATTGTGAAATGGGATGTGAAAAACCTCACTATACGCTATTAAAGATGACAAGTTTGATCCCACAGGCTCTTTGCCTAATCTCTGTCTGTGGGCTGCCAAGCCCTCCATCATGTCATCTCTTTATTGCTACCTGCTCCCTCCCTTTCTTCACATATATTAATTCTCGGTGCTTCCACCTGTGCCCGTGCTCCCATTTTTTTTTTTCCCATTTTGCAATTTTTATCAGAGGGACCAAATTAGACAAAGCTCATTTGGTCTAAGCCTGTTAAAACTGCATCAAATCCTCTCTGATTTTCCTCTTACTCGTTCTTGCTTTCCTCTCTTCTTTTCCGTCTTTCCCTCCAACCCATGTTTAATTTCTTCGTTGTGTGTCTTCCGTTGGTCAGATGAGCCCCGATGAGCTGGAGTTCTACGTGAACAGGCAGTTTGATGAGTTACAGAGGCTGGTGCGTCTGGAGGAGTGGCGCGTGCTTCACCTGGTAGACCTGAAGGAGGCATTTTTGACAGCCCAGGCTGCCGAGAAGATCGCCGAGATCAGCGTTCACACCGAGAAACTACAAGAGGAGATGGACTCCATCACACAGCAGCTGGGTGAGCTCGATCACGCCGAGCAAAATGGCGTGGGCCCAGCCGACCTGGCACCTCTGCTGGCAGGACAAGCGCAGCCCCCCGGTGCCGCACAGCTGGAACCAAGGCCACTGGTGAGCAGCCGTTCCTTTCAAAGCAGATTGGATTTACAAAGAAGCGCCTAGCCAGATTAGCAAAAGTAGAGTACATGTATTTTGGTTTTTTTAAGTCATAATATGAATATATATCTTTTTATTGCATGCATTTTCAGTAGTAACAAATGGCAGAGAAAGCTTTTTTACCTCTTCCAAAGAACAAGACAGCGCATAGTAAACATAAATTACACAAATTGCCGCTCTAAAGAAACCCCCTGACCTTTTTAACATGCTCTGTGATTGCTGCAAAGAAAAGCTATTGATTAGAAAAATGGCTAAATGAACTTTGCATTAGAAATTCAACAACAGGCCTTTCTTGAACACAATCACACGTTTATTTATTTTGAGAAATCCTGCTCGAAAGTCGATGCATGTAAACATAATGATGAGCAATGGCTGAAACGTTACCTGAGAAAATCAGTGTGTAAGATCGTTTAGTCCATTTAGACAACTTTATTGCCTGAGAACTAGGCCTAAGTGTTAATAAATTGGGCTCTTTTTCCCTGGGATGTTATTTACCACCTGATTTGAATACAGAAACAGGTAATGTAGCCAGAGTCAATCTATAAATTGTTATTCTGTCTTCACCACAAAGGTCATTGCATTTATCAGTGCGACACAGAAGTTTTCAGATAGATAATTGTGCGCTCATACTGTCACTATAAAAAAAAAGTCTAATGTCTCCCCAGGCGTCGAACCTAAAACGGGAAAATGTTTCCAAAATGCAGTGTTTTTTTTCTCTCTCTCTCTCTCTCTCTCTCTCTCTCTCTCTCTCTCTCTCTCTCTCTCTCCTCTCTCTCTCTCTCTCTCTCTCTCTCTCTCTCTCTCTCTCTCCCCTGAACTCTGTTAATGTTCCAAGCCGGTCCTCCTGAGTGTGCACTAAAACTTCCTAAATGAGGTTGGAGGACTGGTAGGTGGGTGTGTGTTTTGAAGGTCTTTAGATGTATGAGGCTATTAAGATTGGCTGTGTGGTTTCTCAGGGCCACAGGAAGAACTCTAGAGGAAGGGAAGGTCTCAGCAAATCTAGGGAGGCTTACGGAGGGCAGTGGTGTAAGCATTCAGGACACACACGCAGTTCTGAAGGATTTACCACACACGCTCGCAGACGTATACGTGAAGGACAGCGGTGTAGGCAGGTTATTGAGCCTCTGGATCTCTGCCAGTGCTGAGGCTGACATGGATCTACAGCTAGAACAACAGCACATTCCAAGGTCATGCTCACGCTTACACAAATGAACCCCGACACATACTTAAACGTGTGTTTATGCACATAAACCAGGTGACACTGCCTCGTTCTATTACACACGCATACACATTTTTACTGCTTGCAGAATCGAAACGATTCTCTCATAGGGTATTATATAGTGCTGGAACAATTTCCAATAGCAGCAGTGACTAAATTAGTCATTTGTGTGTGTGTGTGCGTGTGTGTGCGTGTCCTGCCCTGAATGACTGGTGGAACCCAGAAGAGTGAAATGGCCCACCCTGGTTTAATTGCAATTGTAATTAAACTACGATTGGTTCTTATTGTGGTGCTTATATTGTGAAAATGACTCCAAGTCACGTACAGAGAAACACCCAGACACACACTTGGCTGTATGGTACAGTTATACCAGTGAGGGAAGTAGTTTGGTGAATTATGGCTTTCTGAATGTATGGCATTGCAGTCTGTCACACATCTGGTATCGACACAGTCAAACACAGGATCCAGTGTTAAACGCAAGCGCACACGAATCTCCTGCGTTTACAGCATTATATTAGTCTAGCTCCTGAGCTATAAATAAAAAGAAGCTGTAATGTCTCATTAAAAGTTTAAGAGTCTCATTTAGATGAAAAAAAAAATATGACCAAAGCGAGTCCCATTTAAGTATTTATACCACTAACAGCGCTGAGCGATCCATTTGCTGGTGTGCAGGCTAATCACGCTTTTTGCAGAGCTAAACGTTCATTAGAGAATATTTATATCAAAAGTCAGTGAGATGGCTAATTTGCAAGCGTAGCATTGTGGTGTTTACCATATGCTGCATTTTGCATTAGTTCACTGGCCTGGATCAAAGCAAAAGACAAACTTGGTACTTTTTTTTTTTTTCCCCCCACTGAAATTTGCTTCGCTAAATTAACCTTGTTTATAACATAACTTGACTAGAACAAAATGGAAGCGTAGCTAGTCAACCTTCCAAAACGTGTATTAGCAGTTCACACACTGTGAAACATTGCACTTGACTGCAATCGTGAATAATGTCGGACCGATAACACTTTGCTTTAAATCTTTCATTTCGATATTTAAAAATATAAAAATTGTGATTTTTCTGCCATAAAACACATATATTGAATGTGTTCTTTTTTTGCATGTAATTCTACTGAATGCATTGAATTACAGTTGAACAGCAGTTGCACAGCATTGACACAAATAGGAAATGTGAAAAATGTGATGTCAGAATATGTGGGATGCTTTTTCGCGATAAATGTGTAGAAAGCCACAAATAATTGTGTCTGTAGTTTGTCTTTATTTTGTAGTGCACAAACGTACAAATAGATCAAGGGGAATTCTAGCAAAGTGTTTGCTTTAAATGTAAGCACAGGTCTATTATATATAATGAGAGAAGATATTGATATTGTGTCCAGACTTACTAATGACGAAAATGATGGTAACACTGCTGTTTTGTGAAATCATTATTATTAATTATTATTATTATTATTATTATTATTATTATGCATTTAGATTTGCTACTATAGACACTATTTTATAAGTGGAATAATTTTCCACCAATTTCAGGGCTGTATTCCGAGTCGAACTGCGTATGTATTGAGAAACCGAAATTTCAGCAAGATCAGTTTTCTGACCTCAGGTGTAATTACAGTATATATGTATTCCCCCGATCAAGTGGTTTAAGTGAGCTGATCATCTGAGACGGGTGTTAATGCTTAATGCCAGGTCGGATCAGGTCCACAGTCATTCCTCTCCGACTCTGCCTTTCCCACATCGCCAGACACGGTTATTCATTCCTCCTTTCTCGCGCCGTGATACACCAGCGCAATCAACCATCGACTGGAGATTCTGTATCATGTACTCCATGCTTTGTGATTGATTATGTTGAATCAGCGTGGCCAGTGGGAGAAAGACTTTTGATTGCCTGTTCAAGGATTCAGTGCAGTAGAGGAGAAATGAATTTGTGCAACGCAAGCAAACATTCAACACAACGTTGTTTTTTTTTTTGCGCGCCTCATCCATTGAACATTTCTCAACATCTCAGCGAGCAGAGAATTTCAATTCCAAGCGGAGCGTTTAAGCATTCCCAGTGGGGTAAAGTGGTGTCTAGGCTAGCTTGTGAGGCTACATGTATTCAATAGCCTTAATTATTATTTCCGATTGTCTGTAGTATGGGGGCACGGTGGTTTAGCGGTTAGCACGTTCGCCTCACACCTCCAGGGTCCGGGTTCGATTCCCGTCTCGGCCATGTGTGTGTGGAGTTTACATGTTCTCCCTGTGCCTCAGGGGGTTTTTCTACCGGGTTCTCCGGTTTCCCCCCGGTCCAAAAACATGCACGGTAGGTTGATTGGCACCTTGGAAAATTGTCCCTAGTATATGAATGTGTGTGTGAATGTGAGTGTGTGTGTGCCCTGCGATGGGTTGGCATTCCATCCAGGGTGTATCCTGCCTTAATCCCCATAGACACCTGAGATAGGCACAGACTCCCCGTGACCCGAGGTGAAGATCGGATAAAGCGGTAGAAGTTGAATGAATGTCTGTAGTATGGACCCTTGTACAGAACCTTGCATAAGTATTCACAAATCTTCACAGTTATATCTGCACTTGCACAGTTTATAATGATTCTGCAATTGCAAGTTTGATTCGGACTAAAGATATTAACTACATATTAACAGCATTGATCAATTTTTCTCATCAATAAAATGTGCATTCTTCCAATGTCCAAAGCATTCACGTCTAAAATGTGGATTGCTAAAGACAAATATAACAATGACAACGTGCAATAATATCCAATATAAATTCTGAACAAAATGTTATTCTTTGGGATTTTTGGTTCAATAATTTTCCTAAACTTCCAATGGACTCCAATGTAGGTACAGCTACCAATTATTGATTTACATTTAGATATTCATACAAACCCCCCAAAAAGAGTGTGAATTTTGTGCAAGGTCGCTTTATTCATGCCAGGTCCTTGTACTGTTTGATTAACACACCATATGTGACATTTGAATCTGTAAAATGTTTGTATTGTAACACAGCGGTTAATTAAGGTTAATTGTCTGTTGATTGCATGTGTTTTTTTTTGTTTTTTTTCCTCCCTTATCCCCCAACTGGGTCAATACTTAGTAGAACCACCTGTGAATTGCAAATACAGCTGCAATTCTACAGGGATGCAATTTTTCTATCAGCTTTTCACATCTGGATCCTGATTCTTTTTTTTTCTGCCCATTTTTTTCTTTGCAAAATTGCTCCAATCTGCAGAGGAGAATAACCAAAAACTGTTGGTTCTTTGTGCTTAACCACTCCAGTGTAGATTTGAGACTGGCTGTTCTTTTTGGAACTCGAAACTCTGCTCCATATTCAAGTGTCCCGCAGACCGGAGCAGGGTTTCTTCTTGGAACGTACTGTATCTGGCACCGGCCCTGGCCAGCCTGGCAGTCTCTACTAATGAAAACTTGACACCACCTTCACCATGGGGTTGTAGAGTTAGTGTGTGGAGTATTGTTGAGAGTATGCCAGACACTGTGCCGTTTGCCAAGGCCAAATGTATCAATTTTCATTTTACCAGACCAGAGAACCTTTTTCCACATTCCTATTCTCGAACCAAGACTGCCCAAGTATATTTACAACTGAGATAAGGTGGCACTTTTGATGCAATTTGTGCACCAGGACAAATTTACTTTCACAATATTAATAGTTTTAAATGAACACTAAGAAACATTTTTTATTATGAAATCCTTGATCTTTTCCTTAAATTTGAATATAGACTGTTTTGATCCCAATGAATGACCACTTTTGGTTGCAGCACTACAATAACTGTTTGTTTGTTTGGGAATTAAATACAGACTGCTGCCACCTCCTGGTGTGGGGAGTTATTTTACATCTATTGTACAGAATATACTATCTATCATGACTGGCTCTGGATCAAGCATATATTTTATATAACCTTTGGTATAACCATGAGGCAATTGTGAACAGCCATCAGATGCTCTTAATACTGACTTGGTTAATAATGACTTGGTACTAAATCCTGAAATCTTGTAGGATGTATTAGCTGTAGTCAGTCATTAATTAGTTATTACATACTTTAATTTAAGTTTAATAAGGACTCCGTAGTTCAGTCTTCTTTAGAGTAGCGTTAGCTGGGAAGCAGATCTCCCCGCAGATCTCAACATGGTAAACTCCCTCGAGCTTGCCCCAGATCACTCTTCGAGTCTTTTACACACTTCTTCCTATTATGCCTTTTCAAGCGGTATAGTGTTTTTCACCCTCCCGTTCTCTCATGCAGCTTCTTAATGGAAATAACCAGCCGAACTGAAGAGCTAAAGCACAGGCGCTAATGCCTGAGCAGACGCTGTGCTCTTATCTGCTTTTCATTACACTGTCCTGTCTCCTAATTAAAGTCGAAGGCATTTGTCTTTCCCTTTGTCTGTCTCTTCCTCTGCCTTTTACTCTCAGTCCATCTGTGATGCTTCCTCTTCTCTCTTCTTTTTTCTTTTTCTTTTTTTGTTTCTCTCACACACACCACACACACACACACACACACACACACACACACACACGGAAAACTGTGGCGACAGAACTAAAATAACATCCACCCAATTGGTTTCTGATGACTTTGACTCTTACTTGGTCTGAGGCTAGTTAGCACGATTTGTTTGTGGCGGTAAAAGGCAGCTATGAGAGAGCGTGTTTAATCTGAGCGAAAGCCCACAATTGAAGCCCGAGGCTAATGAGCCCTAGATGAAAATAGCAGGCTATTCACAAAGATGCGTTCTTTTGCCCGCGTGTTTAATCATCTTTTTACCTAGTGATAATCGTGCCAGGTGATTTATAGGCATTGTAATGATGGAGCTGTAGTAGAGAGGCACATTTGCTTTATTGCTTCTGTTCTATTCGGGTCTCATTTTTCTTTCTTTATTCCCCTGATTTTCAGATGGACCCTGAAGCCAGACCGAGGTAAGGACAGCTACAGTGATTTATCATTTTTGTGTCTGTTTCTTTGACTCTCTTTGAGAATACACACAGCTTGTGGTGTGAATGCAAAGTTCCCGATCATCTGCATAGCATCCAGATGTTCCCTCCATCAGCCCGAGTCTCTTCCCTAGTCTCTGTGCAGGCACTCGCACACGTACACAGTCGCACGCACAAGCAGAATAATTGCTTGCAATTATTATAACACCCCCCCCCCCCCCAAAAAAAAAAAAAAAAAAAATCTGATAATTCATCAAGTACACACATTACACACACAGCTGAACATATCCTTGGGCAGTTATGGTGTGTGTGTGTGTGTGTATTGATGCAAGAAAACAGCTTCTAATGTTCTTAATATTTTTAGCATACTATATTTTCACTCCTATATTTAGCTGTACAATTACATAAGCTTGTAAGAATTTTGTAGGAACAAAACCTCACCCTTCTCTTTGAAGGAGCTGTTTAAGGTGAACTGCAGTGGAAACATAAACAGTGTCTCCCACTGTGCATGCTGTATATAAATAGTTTTAGGGAAATAATCTGGACACAAACACCTCACTATTCACTATGATAGAACACTATTCTATCAGGGGGGCAGGCCAAAGATGTGTGTGTGTGTGTGTGTGTGTGTATGTGTGTGTGTGTGTGTGTGTGTGTGTGTGTGTGTTATGTATATGTATATATATGTATATAATTTTTTTTGATAGAAGAATTGTAAGAGAAGCTCGAACTGATGACGCAAGCCAGATCTATCATCTGAGCATTTAATCAGCAGCTTTTTTTTAAGGGATTCTTCAGAATGGTTACATTAAACCCAGTGTTGAACACTTCGCTTTAAAGAGACACTTGAAGGAGAGGCTGATACACATGATCTACTTTAATCTCTATATAAGTCGTGGGCTTTCTGCCTCCTATGGGTATTTCAAGAGCCAGAGTCATGAGCTCTTGGACCGCAGCGTGCTGCTCTTGTGGACGAGGCAATGACTTTCAGTGGACCGAACCGATTACATAAATAAATAAATAAATAAATAAATATTATATAATAAAAAAATCTGATAGACAAATGAAACAAAAGTGTTTCATGGCTCTCAAAACAGGATCCATCACGACTACTTTAGCAGATGCATTAATGTGGTTTAGAGAAGCATGTATTATTTATCTAAAAAGGAGCTGATCAGTGTCTGGACAAACGGAGAACATTTCACCAAATAGATTAAAAACAAAATTAACGAGCGTGCTTTGAGAATGTAAGAAGTAGAAAGTACATATCTTTGTGTAAAATATGTAATTAGTGAAGGAAAAATATTTTGTACTTCATTATTCCCCGCTATGGTTGTAGCATCTTGATGGAAGGGCGGAGTCATTGGTAATGGTGGGCGAGTGGGTTTGGGTAATAGCAGTCTTGCCTGGGGCTTCAAAAAGGCTAGAAACGGCTACACGGGGACGGGCTATCAGAGACCAGCTACACAACTGGATCATATCTTTGGGACTATCTGTTGAAAGACTTTTGCCTTAATTGAAATTGCATTGATATTGCGCAGTGCCGTTACGAAAACAAAAGTACTTCGGCGTTCATTGTATTTATTAGAATCGCACTGTTGTGCAGGCTGCGCGTCGACACGGCCTCATGATAGTTCTGATCATAATAATCATTTTACAGTCCTAGTTTAGAAAAGCCGAGCCAGAGCGTTTGTAAAGAATTGGGTGTTAATATCAATAACATGAGCTTAGTGCCATAAACGAAAGCACAAACATGCACTTTAGGCTCCGCGACTGGGAGCAAATTTTAGAGTTTAATTTGGTATCGGATTTCCTCAGTTATCATCATGAGATCACTTAGCACATGTCCTTGGATAAGGTCAGTATGACCACACACACACACATACACACACACACATACACAGAGTGGTCTCAAATGTTATTTTCATTAGTGTGTAGTGAGTGACTCGTGCTATCTGATAACCATCCATATAAGCCATTATCGACTCATGGCTGGATGGATGGAGGAAGAAGGGAAAGAGCGAGTAAAGAGAAGATGAGGAACGGGGTGAGGTCAGAAAATGAGACGGGGCATACTGGGAGATATGAGATGATGATGGGGGGATGGAAGAAAGGAGGGATTGAATGGGAGATGAGGTTATTTTTTGGTGAAAAGCAGGCGAAAAGACAAAAACAACACAAGCGATGACGTGACGGTTCCCATTCTGAAGTTAAAAGCAGCTGCATCATCGTTATAATAGGTGATGACACTGTTGTTCATTTGGAGAGTGTTTTTTGGCTTCCCTTTGTTTAGCCGACTGCTTAATCAAGCAACTTTATAAAAGCTGTTGAAAGGGCTTAATGATGATTAGTTGTTATATTCTGGCATCCCAGATGACTTGGAAATGAATATTGTTTTGTTTTTTTTTTGTTTTTTTCCTCGGATGCTGGATATAATTGTGTTGTGATTGTTTTTAGGAAATTTTATGATGATCCAGATTGAGGTCTTTGAGCTTTTTTTGTTTGTTTGTTTTTTGTTTGCTTTGTGTTTACTTCTTTATTTATTTTTATCAGAAGACCCCAGGAATCTGCCACCTTCAGTACTGAATAGATTCTGGTGGCAAAACATTAAGTAACAGTTCCTGGATTACTAATGATTTTACTGATACAGTTGTCCACAGTCACACACAAACACACACACACACACACACACACACACACACACACACACACACTATGAGCAGAAGAGAAATAGTTATAAAAGCTGTCTCCACTCTGATCAATCTTTTAACTGTTGCCCCTCTGAGTTTATTGTGCAACTGTGTGTGTGGGTGTACATTTGTGTATGTGTGCTTCTATGAACTGATGAAAAAAATATGGTGTATGTAGGACAGAAATCTAGTTTTCATTTATTAAATCTTTCTGATTCTATACCCCTATCCGAAAATGAACTTTTGGTGCCCTCACTTCCTCACACACACACACACACACACACACACACACACACACACACACACACACACACACACACACATACACACACACGCCCAGACAGACGTATATCTACTTAGATGCACACTCACACCAGCCCAAAATAAAAGCCATTGATCCCATTTCAGATACTCATCCGCTGCTCTGAGATCATTTAGGGACTATGTTTTGTCCTCGCTGTAGTAGACAAAGGTTGGAGGTGATACGTGTGGTGTAGTGTTACAGATCAATACCAAAGGAGATGATGGGAATGGAGACTGTGTGTGTGTGTGTGTGTGTGTGTGTGTGAGTGTTTTATATCCCCTGGGATGACAGGGACCCTAAAAGGTTTGACTTACACGAAAAGAGAAAGAGAACAGAGAGGTAGATGAGCGGGGTTCGGCAAGAAATTTGGACGG
>JACRUU010000005.1:19385370-19452870 GCA_030449085.1 Kryptopterus vitreolus | reverse complement strand
GAATGTGTAGCTTTGCATGTGAGTGTGTGTATATGTATATGTGTGTGGGTGTATCCCGCAAGTTCTTATTTCCCACAGGAGCATATCAATAATTGAACTTTTGTTCAATTATATATATATATATATATATATATATATATATATATATATATATATATATATATACACACACACACACACACACACACACACACACACACACCTAGAAAGGCAGAAGTTCAATTATTGATGTACTCCTGTGGGAGATTTGCCTCCTGAATAAGTACTGAGAGTGGGTCGGGAAGAATCGCACAGGTAAAGAGACTTAATGTCATGCCGAGGACGCGCTCGCTTTATCAGAGTCTACAATAGACATGTTAATTCATATAACGCCAACAGGTTTATCTCTGCGAGGCGCTCAGGTTCCTTTACTTTCTGCACACATACTGCTCTGTACACTCCAGCATCAGCCACACACTGCTGCTTTCTCCAGCTACTGAACATAAGATTATTAAAGAAAAAGGGAGAACATAATATACTGGTGAATGAGCCATATTGTAACAGCATGTTCAATAATGTAACCCCATTATTTCTCACATATGTTTGTCCTCTCTATAATGAAAAAAAAAAAGGTAGGAAGAGAAATTGGTAATTCCAATGATCAAATTTAATTATAATTTATAATACTTGCTAATTATTTAAATAAGAAACATATGACACCATGCTGTCGTCATATTAGCTGCTAGATATTCATGTAAGGCAGGGGTGGGCAATTATATTTTCCAAAGGGCCACATGAGAAACCTGAGGTGTGTTCGTGGGCCGAACCAACAATAACGTTGAACGTAACTTATGTTCAATATGAATTTTTTCCTCTTGTAAAGAGTGTTAAATATCATCATGTTCATTAGGCTACCCACTATCCTTAAGAATAAGGATATTCTACTTAAGGAAAAGAAACAACAAAAAAAAACGGCTGTATTTTTCCTTCATTTTTAACACTGAGCATACTCCAACAACGTCAGCGTTGCTGTGTGGTTATACATTCTTCTCGTGCGGCAAAGAAGCCGAAGCAGTTCAGCGGGCCGGATTAAAAGGACCAAGGGGCCGGATGTGGCCCCCGGGCCGTAGTTTGCCCACCCCTGATGTAAGGTATGACGTGGTATTATAAATATAATATCACTCACGTTCCTTTTTGAGTGTAATAGCATTCTGTGGAAAATAGCCCAGTGGTTAAGGTGTTGGCCTCTGGACTGGAAGATCACAGGTTCAAGCCCCACCACCAAGCTGCCACTAGTGGGCCCTTGAGCAAGGCCCTTGAGCCTCAATTGCCCAGTTGTAAGTGGCTCTGGATAAGGGCGTCTGCCAAATGCTGTAAATGTAAATGTAGACCGTCCTACAGTTTTTTACAGCTTCCTCTTTTTTTTTTTTTTTGTTCCTCCTGTGCCGAGTGTATTTGGGAACAGACTCCAGTATAAAGGTGTGAACTGGGACTGCATCGCTCGAGCACTGTATAAAGCTAAAGAGCTATAAATTTTGTTCGTCTACATGCAGTGATGTTGGGTAATGGATTTCTTTTGGTCGCTGTGCTTCTGAGCAGTGGATAGTCACTATGCAGCATGTATATTACTGGGTATTGTGTTCAATTTTGTGCCAGCTCTGATCTCTCACCTTTCCATGTTCTCCAGCGCAACAGAAGGAGTAAAAGCATTTTTTTAAGGCAAGCCTGTCGCATTGCATTTTCTCAGAGACAGGATGCGGGGGCGGAGGAGGGCGGGGGGACATGGGGAACGGGAGGGTTGCCCCTCTGTCTCCACATCATCGCTTGTGAAATGGGCTTTGTGGTGGCACGACAGGCCCGAGTCGAATTACCTCAGCATTTTGTTCTGCTGAAGGTAAAGCCATATTGGATTCCATTATCTGTTGATTTGATTTATGTCTGTTTTTACCCCTTTACCCGCTGCGGCTTGTATTAGAGAGCTGCTCTTACAGCCATGGGACGGTGTTACTGAGCGAGTCAGCCAGGAGACACTCGTCTTCCAGAAGTGTGTGTCTTCCTGACAGGTGGCTCAGGACAGATGTGTAAAGACTTCTTTAATGAGTTATTGATGAATGCGTTTGTACGCCTCATGAAATGCCGGGTTATAATACTTAATGTAACATTACTGGCAACGGATGTTTATATGGTTCCAGCTTTTCCTAAGCCGTAAAAGCGATGCTCCCAGGGTATGCAGAAATACATACACATTTTGTTCCACACCAATTATGACACTCTTAAATTCGCCCTGGAATACAAGTACCACGAGGGCAAACTGCAGTCAAGTGCATACAGCCAAGACATATTTTTGGGGACGAATGCATTTCTTTAATTCCCCCCCCCCCCCCCCCCCCCCCCCCCTCCTGTTAAGATATTTATAATGCAGGTTCACAGATGTTCAACTCTCGGAACAGGTGATATAGTTGAAAATGAATGAAGCCATCTGTGATCTGAATATTCATGAAAAAAACGTGCAGAGTTCTGGCACTTCTTGTTCTTCACACCCTCATTCTTCCTGACATTTTTTTTAAAAAGTAACACTGCTTAAGACTCTATGCTGTTCCATTTACTCTGTTTCCAATACAGTTGGCACCCTAGTTATGATCGGCTTACAATCTTTGGATCTTTTGAAGCGAGACAATAGTAAAAAATATTTTACAGGCAAGCAACAGTAGCGTGCATATATATAGTGTGTGTGTGTGTGTGTGTGTGTGTGTGTGTGTGTGTATATGGTGTGTGTGTGGTATATGTATATATATATATATATATGTATATATATATATATATATATATATATATATATATATATATATATATGATATATATAGTATATATATATATATATATATATATCATTAACAAATTACAATATATTAACCTAGTACTGTTTTACTGTTCTTAATAGACTAGGACTAGGTCTCAATGTAGGTGTATATAATTTAATGTGTATTTTCTCAAAATAAAGGGAGGTATTTATTCGCAGCATACCAATTTCTTCCATCATCAATAAGACCTTTACTGTTATCAGAATAGTAATGTATCTGAAGTCTGTCCTAGAACTGCTGGACATGAGGTGGTAATACACCCTGGACTGGATGTCAGTCCGTCAAAGACAACACACACACACACAAACACACAGACACCTAGGGTGATTTTGTGTGTTCAGCTATCTTTTTTTTTCTAATCTTCAGAACCTGTAAGCTCTTTGTAGCTGTGATGCACCGAAAGCTTCCAGCTGCACACCACGTCACCAATTAACAGCTTCTGTTTCTTTAGCTTTAAAGTTCTACAGTGAGGAAAAGATGCCAAACTCGTAACTAGAATCAAGCAGATTGAGACTGATCCAGGCCATTATTTAGTGGGGAAGCATGGAAGATTTCTCTCTCTGTCTTATCTAGCACGATCCTGCCTCCGTGCTTCACTCATTTTACCTCACACATTTGTTCACAAAGGAGGGCAATAGCTTTGTGCAGGACACACAAACTCTGTAACAGCACACACACACACTCAGCAGAAAAGCATTCTCGGTTTATATTATACACAATGAAGCGAAGCACAAATCCAGGCTTCCTGCACAAATCCTGATGCACCCTGTCAAGAGCTGCAGCACATTTCATAGAGGAGTGATCCGAACAGTGTCATGTACATGCTTAATTTAACAACACTCCTCTCCACATGCCATCACCACCGCTATGATTTATGGGATGCCTGGCCTCTGGACACCACCTATCTTCCCATCAGATTTTCAGATGGAGAAAAAGCTCACATAGCCCACAGTGTGTGCAGAATTATTAGGCAAGTTGTATTTTTGAGGATTCATTTTGTTGTTAAAGAACTATTATATTCTTAATCAACCCATAAATATCGCAGGTGAATATTTTTGGAATTTGGAGTGGGGCTTTTTTAGTTTTGGCTCTCTTAGGACGATATATGTGTGTGCAGGTAACTATTGCTGTGCAGAATTATTAGGCAGATTAATAAAAACCAAATATATACCTATGTCACTTATTTATTTTTGCCAGGCAAACCAATATAACAACTCAAAACTTACAAATAAACATTTCTGACATACAAAAACAAATCAGTGACCAATATAGCCACCTTTCTTTATACTCAAAAAGCCTTCCATCCATGGATTCTGTCAGCTTCTTGATCTGTTCACCATCAACAATGCGTTCAGAGAGGTGTACTGTTTTCCCTCCTTGTAGATCTCATGTTTCAGGAGGGACCACAGGTTCTCTATGGGTCATTATTTGTTCATCTTTTAGACCTTTACTGGCCAGCCAAGCTGTGGAGTATTTATAGGCATGTGATGGAGCATTGTCCTGCATGAAAATCATGTTTTTCTTGAAAGATGGCGACTTCTTCTTGTACCACTGCTTGAAGAAGGTGTCTTCCAGGAACTGACAGTAGGACTTGGAGTTGAGTTTGACCCCATTTTCAACCCGAAAAGGTCCCACAAGCTCATCTTTGATGATACCAGCCCATACCAGTACCCCTCCTCCACCTTGCCGGTGTCTGAGTCGGAGTGGAGCTTTCTGCCCTTTACTGATCGAGCCACGGTCCCGTCCGTCTGACCCATCAACACTCACTCTCATTTCATCACACCATAAAACCTCAGAAGAATCAGTCTTGAGAGATTTCTTGGCCCAGTCTTGAAGTTTTATCTTGTGTCTCTTGTTCAATGGTGGTCGTTTTTCAGCATTCCTTACCTTGGCCATGTCCCTGACTATTGCACACCTTGTGCTTTTTGACACTCCAGTAATGTTGGCGCAGTTGGTAATGTTGGTCCAGTAATCCAGTAATGTTGGTGCATATCTTAAATATGGCAGAACTGGTGGCAAATGGCGTCTTGTGTCAAGTCTGTGTGTACACATACATGCAATACTGATTGTGTGTGTGTGTGTGTGTGTGTGTGTGTGTGTGTTCTCTTTTCTTATATATAAGAAAATTGTTTTATTCCTTATGGAGTCATAATAGCAATCCAGTGCATGGTATACTGTGTATGGTTGTTTGTTTCAGACCAGTAAACATCTGAATATGCCGAATATAATGGACACCCAGGCAACTCATAATTGCAGAAGAGAAAGAGAGAGGAAGAGAAAGAGGGACAAAGAAAGCTTTGCACACTTTATCTCAGTCTACACACAGACACTTGCATTTGAGCATTTCTTTTGTTTTGTTTTTTTCTTCTTATAAAGTTATGACATGACCTGTGCATCAATATTATCTTTAATTTATCATTGTTCAAATTCCCCTCTGCCAACCCGTTCTTACCTGTCTGTGCGGTTTGAGTTACAAGCCCTGCTTCTTTATGTGCTTACTACGGAGCTGTTTTGCTCATTTTGACTGAAAGCCAGTCTCGCATCCTCAAAGTTGTAACAAAGCAGTCGGGGGAATAGTGCGTGACCAGACAGGCATTTTGCTTTTTTTTTTTCTCTTCCTCCCCTTCTACCACCATTTGGCTCTTCCTCAAGTTGAAGTTGGTCGAGATTCCTCAAGCCAGTCTCGCATCCTCAAAGTTGTAACAAAGCAGTCGGGGGAATAGTGCGTGACCAGACAGGCAATATTTGGCTTTTTTTTTTTTTTTCTTCCTCCCCTCTCTACCACACATTTGGCTCTTGCCTCAAGTGATGAAGTGTAGGATCGAGAATTATTGCCTCCAGGATTTGGCTGGCTTTAATGACAAATGTGTTAAATGATGCATCAGTGCACACAAAAGTTTATAAGTCAAGAAGCATCTGACAGTCTGCCTTTTTTTAGCGAAACATGGACTGTACAGACGAATGTGTCTCCTGTATAGCACTTTAAATGCTGCAAGGTGGAGTTTGTACAGAATATTAATTGCAGTAAGCAGATGGCCTGAAAGTACTTCTGCAATGTGGAACTGATTAAAGTAAGTCGTTTTGAGTTAAAATTTCGAATTTCAGTGAGTTTTGTGGATCAAACTGCACATTGAAGCATATACATATTGTAGCACCTTCAAACCATCAAATCTGACATGCTGATTAATGACTTAGATAGGTTGATGGCTAAGCAGACTCGCTGCTAGCGTACAAATGACTGAACAAAGCACTGATAGTACCATTTACCTGTGACAAGGGCATGCTAGTTTATTAGCATGCAGCTAGTCAGTTACTTAAGTAGTATTTTAGCATTGTTGGTTACGGTGTGTCGTGATCGCTGATAAAGGAGTATTTTTTTTACTTATTATTTAACTTATTACTGGTGCATGAAAAGTATTTATTTGGGAAAATTCTACTTCATTACATTTTAATATGACATAATTACGTAATATTTAACTTTTTACTTCGCTCCATTTTAAGCATATCTGCTGTTCCTCGCTACTTGGAAGTCAATGTGTAAATTGGGTTACAAGAAGAAGGGCATGCTCTCTTAAAATACAGAGTCGGGCAAAAAAAAAAAAACAAGTATACAGTAATAAAATGAAAAATAGAAAAGCTATAGGGCACCACTTTGTGTTACCACTCTTGTAATTAGAGAGGCCAAAGCTAACGTATTAATAGTGTCTCAATAAATGTAATATTGCAATATTTATCTAAATTTTTCTCTTCCTGTAGTGTATGTGTGTGTGTATGGATTTATTTGGCATATATTATTATAGCTGTCAGAGATCAGATACTTGCGTTCATTCCAAAGCAGGTGCTCTGTATGTTTGCATAAGTAGATGATTATAATTTTACTGGAGTAAAATTTAAGAGGGTTGTTTTAACCTTTGCTGTTTTGACAAGTTGGGCTGCTGTTAAGTAAACTCTGATTCTATACATGTTGGTTGTATCTATTCTGGCTAGATAATAGACCGAACAGTCAATTCAGTTCAATTTGTATTTATTTGTTAAGCACTTTTAACAGTGCACATTGCCTCAAAGATGCTTTATACAGATAATAAAGAATGAATAAGATTAAGTATAGGTTTGTCCCTGATGAGCAAGCCTCAACACTACTCAACACTAATGTTTTACAGGCAATGACAATAAAGCTCAATGATAACAGGTTTTGCTGCTTGTTAAATACATTTCGTCCCCAATACCATAAAGACCTATAATCACTAGTCGTTTGTTGTTCAGTAGTGAATGTTGATGCTATTTCAAAGCATTTTTGTAAAAATATGTATGTCTAAGTAGATGATATACAGAGTAGATGATGCCGTTCTGGTCACATCAGCATCCACATCACCAGATGTGCAGTCACTCCGTTACACCTTTATTTGTGCCGAGTTGGAAAATGACCAATAAGTTCTCATGTCATTAAAGCATCAAAAATGAGCGATTTTTGAAAAGAAAAAAAAAATTGTGGCGTCCTCAAGGACCACCAGGTGACAAGTCTAAATTTCTAGTCGTCACTACCTGACTCGGCTATGCTGGGAATCAGGAAAAAGCATACCATTTGCAGAAATAGGCATTGACTGGGGATCTTTGACAGCTAAATTGGAAACCTCAGCATTATGTAAACTACTTACTTCTTTCCTCACCTCTTTCTTTCTCTCTCTCTCTCTCTCTCTCTCCCCATCTCTCCTTCTCTCCATCTTTAACTGTTTGAGTTTTGTGGTATTTTTAGAATAGTTGTGAGAGGAAAATGCACTTTTCCAGGGGTATTCATTTGGCCACAGTTCCAGGCAGGTTCTGAAAATAAAGCCCAAATGTTCTCAGATCTGTACTGCAGCCAACTTATCAAGCTACATTGAAATGCCTGTGTGTCCAAATACCCCATTAGGCACTGCGTATTTCTACCATTCTCGTTCTTTTTCCCCCCACTAAGAGAGCTGCATTAGGGTTATTACGGCTGTATAATGTATTTTAAGACTGTTAGAAGAGGGCTAAAATTGGAAAAATAATGGTCCAGCTCGCTTGATAATTGAACTTAAGAACATTCAGTCAGCAATGATTCTCACTGCAATGTAGAAAGCATTTTGCTGCTAAATTTAAGTCGGAACATTGTATAACCCACCACTCTCAGATTAACCATGCTTGCTTTCTGCTTCGGGACCGCATGCTCGGTGGTTAAGGCGCTGGGAAACTGATCGGAAGGTCGGGGGGTTCGAGCCGCGTATTGGCAAGCTGCCACTCCTTGAGCAAGGCCCTTAACCCTCTGCGCTCCAGGGGGTTCTGTATCACGGCTCTCTGCGCTCTGACCCCGGCTTCCAAAAACAAGCTGGGATATGCGAAGAAAGCGTTTCGCTGTGCTGTAATGTAAATAAAGGTTGTTCTATATTGTGGATCAGACGGTGGAAAGAAAAAAAGAAAAAAACCTTTTGGTATTTCGTTGTCCATGTGTGATCTGATCGTCTTCTAAGTCGTGTATGCCACACAGATAGATCCTGACAAACTTAATGTGTCTAGAAATAATAACACACAAATGTCTTTATTGAGATCAACCAAAAAAAACCTCATAGTTATTGTGGAAAAAGTATATGAAAACTTGAGTTAATGACCCGAAAGAAGCTACTTGGACTGAGGATTTAGCACAGTCTCGCCAGTGCCGGTCCCAAGCCCGGATAAACGGGGAGTTAGAAAGCGCATGCAGAGTAAAACGTGCTCCAAAGAAACATGTTCAGGCACCCGTTAAAGCATAATTGTTCTTTAATTGGACTTTAATGACTCTGAAGGAAGTACAAGGCAAGCAAAAATCAACATGTGGTAGCAGTACCGCCCTCAATCACTGTGGCGTCATCGTTTATTGCACCGCACATCTTGATGAAAAGCGTCTTCAGGACGATGCACCACGTGGCAAAAGCCACAACTGTCCAATACACAGCCTGCACCCATTTGGGAAGCATTTGGTCCTATTTTCTGTTCGCACTGTAATTAATGATCTATTCATTATCAGGGCTCGACACAAGCGGCCGACTCGCTCCGAAATTGATTCCTCGATTACCCCAGTGGCAACAACAGGGATTGTAAACTTGCTAAATGAGCCCATGTAAGATTGACTGCTTTGGGCTTTGGTGCTATCTGTATTGCTTTTGTTTTCCCACCCCTCCTCCTCCTCCTCCTCCTCCGTCTTCTTGTTCTTCTTCCTCAGACATGTAACAGAAAAATGTTCGTGATTGGTGGTGAATCGCCTCTAGATATCATATGCCCGTCTTATTTGGAAATAATGCAATGCTGTGCTAATTATTGCGCAGCGCAGGTGTGAAATTGCTACATGCAGATTTAAAACCGGCTGTCACCAGCGACGCTGAAACAACCCAATGAATATGGAGGTGTCATTTATTATTTTCAGACCCAAAACTGTCGTATTTCAGAGCAGTTAATTTGAGTTGCTTGGAGTCATTTCTTTAACCCGTTCATTGCCAGATTGAATTATGTCCCACTTCTGGGACACGCACTATACGCAGTATATTCCCGTCGCACATTCTCTCTGCACGGCGTTTTTTTTCCTGATGAGTTCAAGGAAAACCCCAGCTGTCATTTACAACAAAAGCCGGAGAAAACTAATTGCTGGTGTCATGTTCTCCGTCGTACTCGGCGAAGGATGGTTTTTTTTTATCCGTACTGCCGTGTACGCCACGCAGATAGATCTATTCTAGACTAATAAGACTCCTTGTCATTTGTGAGATGGTAGCGAAAAGTTTCGATGCCAGTTTTGTAAGAGTTTTGATGGCAGATGGCAGCCGCACGCAGTCACATGCGCGTCAGTGCGCCAAAAGATGCCGCCTGTGCACATCGAGATCTGTGGATCTGGCGCTAATCTGACCATGCGTGCGCTTTACCAAATATTCCCACCGACTATTACACGCAAGTCTCCGGGAAACAACGTGACCTCATTTCTGCATCCGCTAGACTCCGACTTTTGCCCTCTGAATGTAGATTCAGCCCTTTTGACAACATCAGTGACATCCACGTTTCAGAAATAAAAATTAAAGCTGTATTGCTGTTTGAGGAGAACATTTTGAAGCTGACAGTGTGTAAATATAGATACATAAATAATCAGATGCAAATAAACAGAGGCGAAACATTTTGATAGCAACTTGTATTTTAGTTATGAATATGTGTCTTTGTTGTCTACATATTAGACAACAAAGACACTCTAGCTCGTTAGTTGATGTGTAGAGACCATTAGATCGTATTATAGAAAAAGGAGGATTAATAAAAACAAACCTTTCTCCCCAATAATGAACTGTCTAATACTAACGGACCCCATCTTATATTTATATGTGCTGATGCAATACCCTCCCTACCTTCTTTCCCTGTCTTGTTTTCATTGAATTTAAAATAAAACCTTGCAACATGTTTTTGACTGCATCCGTAATGTTACAAAGCATTCCGTTGCAGGTCTAGTCACCGTGTTCTGTGAAGGTGTCGCACTAGATTTTGTGGTCTTGTGGTTCTCATTCCGTCACAAGGGCGCTGACAATGTCAGGTACTGGTGTGAGTGAGGTGAGGAGGTCTGGGGGTGCAGGAAGTGTTTCAGTTCATTTCAAAGGTGTTTCATAGAATTGAGGTCAGAGCTCTGTTGCAGGACACACAAGATCTTACACTCTGTCTGTATGGAGTCGGCTTTGTGCAACAGATTTGGCTCTCTTAAGGGAAACTGGGGGCGGAGGGGGGGGGGTAGACAAAATTCAATCATTCATTCATCTTCAACCGCTATATCCAACTTCTCTCTTGGGTCATAGGGAACCTGTGCCTCAGGGGTCTTTGGCATGAAGGCATGACACTAACCATGCTAACCAGCACGTTTTTGGGCTCGGGGAGAAACCAGAGAACCTGGAGAAAAACCCCCCGAGGCACGGGGAGAACATGCAAACAACACACATGATGGAGGCGGGAATCGAACCCCCAACCCTGCAGGTATGAGGCAAATGTGCTGAAAACTAAGCCGCCGTGCCCCTCTAGACAAAATTTGATTTTGGATAGAGTGAGGAAAATGTGTCCGCTATATTTATTTTTTTAAACCTATTTTTAGCCTGTGTTTTGGGGCTGCCGAAATCAACAAAGTAGTTCTGTTTGAGGTGCTGGAATAAATTAGTCGTTCTGCTGCCTTTAGTCGCCACAAACTATAGACAAATTACACATCTGGGTTTTGGCTTGTTGAAAGTCTGAAGTTGCAAACCCGAACCATTTCCATACGACTGCTGAAACGAGCTCTTTGGATTTGGGCCGACCCGTTGTATTTTGTATTTCGCAAGTGTAATGCGGAGACGGAGAACTACGGAAGCTCGCCGTGCCAAACCAAGGTGAAACTTGTCCTTTTCAACATCGACACACATCATAAACTCTCCCAGCTCTACCTTATACAGTTGTGGGGCTCCAAGTTTAGCGAAGAAGCTCATATTGCTGGAAAACTCCATTGTCCCAATGCTTTTGTTCATCTGATGCATTTATGGTGTGTTTTGGACATTGGATCCAAAAGGTCATGACGCCAAAGCACATCCACAATACGATGCCACTACCGGCCCCTGGGGGAAGGCCTTTAGTTGCTCAGTTGTATAAGTGAGATAAATGTACGTCGTTCTGGGTAGCCAAATGCCATTAACTGCAAGGCGTCCTCGTACAGCTTAGGATATGGCACATGGATATGTTTTATTGCTTCCCTAAGGCAATGGAGTTGCCTTTCAAGTCATTATTGCCAGTTCCTACCCGCTAGCCTGTTCTTCCACCAGATAGTGCGTGAGCGTGAGGACTAATTCCTCGGAGACATTTGAAGCTAGACACCTCATCGTTTCAATCTGCAGCTCTTGAATTATCGCGATCCTAAAGAGACAGAGTGGAAAGCGCTGTCTGCCCTCTTCTGCATACACGAGCTTACAGACCTCACTCCGATTGACAGGAGAAAAAAGTAACGCCATCACTCGCTCCCAGGGAGGCTCATTTTTCTCTCTAAGACACGCGAGAGCGACAGACGGCAGTGGCATCATCCAGATTGCAAATCGCAATTTCCTGACGGAAGGGCTCGAAGAATTCTTCGGGAGTCATAAAGGAGGATGTAATGTGGCGATAATACGGTGTTCCATTGCTTGTCAGATACCTTGAAAATGTACATCGAGTGCGTCAGACAACACATTTTTGGGCTGATCGATTACATCTGCATAGAATGATCCCCTTCAAGTACATTTTACATCTGGGAGCCTGGATTAGTGTCCACTTGTGTTTTAATTTATTCCTTTTTGGCTGCCTGTTTGATTTTATTCTTGGTTTAACGTCGCTGCTTCTCTCGTTCCTCTTTCGTCTCGTCTTTTCCTTCGCTTGCATTTACGTCAAGCTCATGCAGCTGGATTGTGAGCGCGGGATGCGGAGGGAATTATGTCAGTCGGAGTTGAGAGGCTATGTGTGATATCAGCCTCCTCAGATATAGATGATGTGGTGGGGTGTTTTTTTGTTTGTTTGTTTGTTTCCTCCGGTAGTCGCGCATTTCTGGTTTTTATTCATTTTTGCTTGCTCCGAACCCACAGCATGCATCTGGGGAACGGCACGGAGTCACACTTCTACATAGGAGTGTCTGACTTGAAACGGACTGGACAGATGTGGTATTGTGAAATTTAAAAAAAAATTTTAAATAACCCTTCAAACTCAAATGTGCCAAAATGTCACTTGGCACCAAAATGTACAGGGTCACTGCTTTTAGCGCTAGGGAGATGGAGCCCAGCATTGGCAATAGATGTGGGTAAATGCGAGCAGCAGTCCAAGAACACTTTGTGTTGTAAATTATTCAATAGACTCGTTTTTGCACTAAAGACACTACTTTTGGAATCTAATCTAATCCAGTCTGTACCCCCCCCCCTCCTCTTCCTCCCCTTATTATTGCTATTTGCACCTCCTTTTACTTTAGATTACATCAGCCTTGCTGAATCCATTTCCTCAGTAGGCAAAGTACTTCCTCTGCATTTGTTATCCATTTCTGTGTGCTTTTTCCTGCTTGCTTTTTCTTTCTGCTAGCAGCGTTCCCATGCCGAATCCCTTGAGCTGCAGCAGCACAATCAGACGTCGAGTCTGGGGACGGCTCTGGGCCTCCCAGCTGCCGTAACGAGTTAAATGAAATCTAAATTGCAGACCTCCAGCGAAGGTCTGCCACATAAATGATGGAAATTATATCGGAAATAGTGTTCGAGCGCCATGAAGGACAACAGCAATTCACTATCAAAATGCGTAAAAATCACTCCGCTTTGTCAAATTGCGCATCCCTGCCTCAAATAGCTGCTCCGTTTCCGACGACCGGCTCAATGTGGAATTCTGGTTTCTTCCGGATTATTTCTCAGCTTTCTCCTTGTCGCTTATTCCGTGCAATTTAACTTCATTTGAAACTATTTTTCTCTATTTTAAATAAATAAATAATCCCTATGGCGAAGGGGCACGGTGGTTAGCACGTTCGCCTCACACCTCCAGGGTCCGGGTTCGATTCCCGTCTCGGCCATGTGTGTGTGTAGTTTGCATGTTCTCCCCGTGCCTCAGGGGGGTTTTCTCCCAGGTCCAAAAACATGCACGGTAGGTTTGTTAGCACCTTGGAAAATTGTCCCTAGTGTGTGAATGTGTGTGTGTGTGTGTGCCCTGCGATGGGTTGGCATTCCATCCAGGGTGTATCCTGCCTTAATGCCCATAGACGCCTGAGATAGGCACAGACTCCCCGTGACCCGAGGGAAGATCGGATAAAGCGGTAGAAGATGAATGAATGAACGAATGAATGAATAATCCCTATGGCATTAATACAGCTATGATTTCATAGTCCTGAGGCAAATATGTAGTGTAATTCAAAACTTGCTTATAGCTTGAAGCCAGGAACACTGAACGTAATGCAGGATTATATTAGAATGCGACACATTTTCATACAGAGTGGCCACATTACATTCTGTGACCACAGTGCATCTACTGGGAGATTTTTTGGAAGGTAGGAGCAAACCGGAGAACGTGGAAGAAACCTGGGGAAGAACCTACACACACACACACACACACATCTTTCTAATCCTGAACCAATACAGTAAAAGGTCATTCTTTCTACTCAACCTCAGCCAAAGTCCAATTTAAATATGATTTGACCTTTAAGGGTAATTACCTTCTCTCTCTTCTTTTTTCCCCTCCTTCCCCCCACTATATGTGTCAAGATTCAGTGTATCCATTCACTATGATACACTTTGATCTACATTGACTATGTTGGTAATACATAAAGATGTAAAATCTTCCCCGATTGTGATTCATTCATTCATTCATCTTCCACCATCCTAAACCTACTTCTCTAACCCCTAACCTCCACCGCTTTAAAACCGATCTTCCCTCGGGTCACGGGGAGCCTGTGCCAATCTCAGGCATCTATGGGCATTAAGGCAGGATACACCCTGGATGGAATGCCAACCCATCGCAGGACACACACACACACACACATTCACACACTAGGGACAATTTTCCAAGGTGCCAATCAACCTACTGTGCATGTTTTTGGACCGCAGGGAAACCGGAGAACCCGGAGAAAAAACCCCTGAGACACGGGGAGAACATGCAAACTCCACACACACATGGCCGAGACGGGAATCGAACCCGGACCCTGGCGGTGTGAGGCGAACGTGATAACCACTAAGCCACCGTGCCCCCGGTTGTGATTGTAGTTCATAAATACCATGTCTGAATGGAGAACATACTCACGTTTACAGCTATATTACAAAATAACAAAATAAAAATGTGTGAACAGCTTTGTACACATTGTATGCTTTCGCATTGTCTCTTGATGGCCCAAAATCTTGCACAGGAAAATTCATAACTAAACCAGTTTTCTGCTCCGTCGCACATTTATACATTCCATTGGAGCAGTGTCGGTGAAAAGGCCACAAGGCTGAGGCTATTAAAAGAGCTGGAAATCTAAGGGTTTCCTTCACAGAGCTATATCAGAAACCATTAGGCACTTCTGGCCCGCCCTGATTCATCATCACAAGTAGCTGCACTGGAGTTTATCAAGGCACAGTTGCTGCTGTTAGGAAATGCAAATGGGGAGTATTTAATTAGCCATAGCATGATTGTTAAAGCAGTGCTGCACACAGACTTTACTCCAGTTCAGCCTTCTGTACTCTGCATGCTGGAGTGTGTTTAAGGGAACGGCATGGAATAGAAGGGGTCTTGAACTTATTCAATATCCATCATCCAATCAAATCCAATCATAAAACGATTGGAGGGGAGATTTTCTTGATTTCACATTGGATCAAGCTCCTGTGTGGTTAGAGTGAATATAAATTGAAGTAATGCTTTAATCTATATGGTGAAAAGTACCAGATTTTGAAGTTAACTAATCAATATCGCAATGATCAATATTTACACGTGTAGTCGAGTAGTTCAGTTCAATTCTATTTCTTTTAACAGTCGCCATTTTCACAAACATAAATGTAGATATAGATTTCTGCATTCTTTTTTATGTCTTTTGAGCAAACCAGCCTCAAAATGAATCCCCTCCATTATAAACGAAAATGCTCTCTGTATACTGTATACTCTAGAACAGGGATGTCAAACTCATTGTCACCTGGCCTCAAAGAGCCAGTTGTAACTATAAGACTATAACTAAACAGTGTATAACTATATAACTATGTAACTATATAGTGTTTGATGAGCAACACCACCTTACAACACACAAGACATACTGGTTTTTCTCCTTGAAGGACAAACAGGTCTTTGCTTTCCCATCTTTCGTGGACACTCCGTTCATCTGCATCAATTTTCCACTTCCTGGACATTTTTGGTGATGTGGGATACAGTGCCATCACTGCGGAGAGATACCGTCACTTTGCGGGTAACCTCTTTGCATTGTGGGAGATGTAGTTTATTGTCAATGCACGCTGTAAATCAGCATAGCCTTATTGTTAAGCTCTTGTGGGCCACGTAAAATGACAGTGCCGCGTGTCAAATGGAACTTGAGTAATGCAGGGGTGGGCAAACTACGGCCCGGGGGCCACATCCGGCCCCTTGGTCCTTTTAATCCGGCCCGCTGAAGTGCTTCGGCTTCTTTGCCGCACGAGAAGAATGTATAACCACACAGCAACGCTGACGTTGTTGGAGTATGCTCAGTGTTAAAAATGAAGGAAAAATACAGCCATTTTTTTTGTTGTTTCTTTTCCTTAAATAGAATATCCTTATTCTTAAGGATAGTGGGTAGCCTAATGAACATGATGATATTTAACACTCTTTACAAGAGGAAAAAATTCATATTGAACATAAGTTACGTTCAACGTTATTGTTGGTTCGGCCCACGAACACACCTCAGGTTTCTCATGTGGCCCTTTGGAAAATATAATTGCCCACCCCTGATTTAATGTGATTTATGAACTCGCAATGTGAATTGGATTGTGCAGATGCAGTTCTGTATCAGCTCATTAGGTCTGGATGAGTCACTGATTAAGCTCGAAACAGACGTATTTGTTCTTAGAGCTGCTCAGATGCCCGTGGCCATCATAGGATTTTAAAGTTGCTACTAAAAGATAGGCAGTGTGCATTGGAAGTCCATTTCTTTCAGCTGATTTATTCATATGTGATAAGGATTTGTTTATTTGATGGGATAGAAACAATATATTCATCCCAAAAAATAGGCTGTAAATAAATCATATCTACCGATATAAAAAACTATTGGTTAGAAGCTTTACATAATCCCCAATATATGTGAAAGGTACAGTTACAATAATCAATATACAATACATACAATAATCAATAAATGATCGAGTTTAACTCGCAAAAAACAAATCTACTGATCTCCTTACACAGCAAAATGCTGTCTCTTCAAGCTTTCATTTTGTTCTTAGCTTTTATATATTGAGCAGTTGGAAAGGACAGTGTTTTTTTTTTTCCCCTTTTCCTCCCCCAAGCATCCTCAGACACGCGCACCTCCTGACATTTCAGCTTCAGCTTCAGTGAAATGTATTCGTTCCCTTCTCGATTAACTTATTCCCTCAGATATTTAATAACTGTGGTCTGTTGAATGCGCTCCTTTTATTGCTTTCCATTTCACCGTGACACACACACACACACACACACACACACACATCACCAGCATAAATTAGGGCGTCTTTCACATAACTGAGATGCAGACGGGGTAAGTCTTGTATGCATGTGCCATGTCAATAAGGGACTGATGGGCAGGTGGTTATTTCCACACAGATGAAACTGATTGACCATTTGCATTTAAAGGACTACTTTTGCAGGGGATTCCTGAATCGGACAAATTGTATCGTTGCAAGGTGAAATCTGAAGGATGACTGTGATCACTTTGAGGAAAATGCAGTTATGTAATGGGATATAAGGCCATATCAAGAAGAGGAATAGAACAAGGGATTAGAAGTGCCCGAAAAACACTGTTTTTGTTTGTTTATTTATTTATTTATTTTGCATTGGCAGCAGGTAATACATTTCGATTGGATATTTCACATTTACCGGGTGATTAGAAATGAAGTAAATTAGAGACACCACAGCATCCTTTGACCCTCTTCTCCTTCAATGAGCATATCTACCAGAACTGTCCGATATTCCTCATTACCCTGAAACTGCACCCTACCCGGTTATCTCCATCGATGTTATCCACTTAAGGTCCTTCAACCATCTGGACTTGTGCAAAAAGGGCATGATTGACCTTCATTAATGCACCAAATACATCAAGAAAAAAAAAAAAAGAAAAAGCTGCCTCTGGTCAGTGCCAAGAATGCTGTCTCTCCGAATATTATCCTAGAAACACAGAAACAATTCTTCTATATTTCACTCTTTATTTCTAGCCCCCACCGTGATCTGTACTTTTCCCACCAGAGGAGGGGTACATAAGTTATTTATTTCACCACAGTTATGAATTCAGTCTGGGAATTATAGACTTGTCTGGCTGCAGAACGTAAAACCAGCTCTGAATTCTAAAATGCATCCCCTGTACTGGTTTTGGTCCTCTTCTCAACTGGTCTCAGATTGACAATTCTTTGTTTGATTGATGGGAACGAACCGAGATTCCACGCCCAGACCGTTGCACATTCGCTGATACAGAGAACGATGTGCTCTATTCGACTAATGACATCTCTGACCCACGCATGCACAAGATTCGTACCCGGCTTCGGAGAGCCAAGAATTTCTGCTTCTGCAACAGGCGAACAAACAGATCGATATTCCTGTGAGCTGAATATGAAAATGTGCTTCCATATTCAAACAGCGTCTACCGTGGTAGGTCATGGGGTTAGGGGTTAGATGCTGAGTTGAGGTTATAGCGAAGTTTAGGCATCACTTTAGAGCGCAACTCTCCAGGGGGATTCCCTAATGGGATTCCCTGCTTTCAATTGGCTGGTTTTGTTGCTCGAGCACTTCAGCTGTTTATGTGAGTGGGAGAGCGATCAAACCGTGCTTTGCTTTTCACCAACAAGGATTGTTAAAATGCGGTGCAAGGCTGACGCTGGTTTTGAGTGATTGGGAATGGTATCCGCACCAGCGCAGGTTAACGATCTATTCTCTGCCTGGACGGTGTACTAAACTAATCCAGAGATTGCATGTTCTTGGCAACACACTTACTTAGATACTAATACTAGAATATGACATGCACAAGAGCAAAACACAGGTGTATCTGCATAAAATGCAAATGCAGCAAAGTCGAAGCTGAGTAGGACAAGAGGGGCAGTGAATGTGGGCAAGAGAGAACAGAAATGCTGGGAGGAAGAGCGCTGATGAAAAATAGAGCAGTGTGAAGAGACAGAGCCTGGGGTGTTTGTCAGTTTGGTCATGGTAGGATATAATTAGTGTCTGGTTGAGGGGATAGTAAGAGAGTCAGAAAGGAGGAGCGAGATGCCTATATCTCACTGTGAGCCTTGTACAAGGGAGGGACACTATGTATCTCTCTTTCTCTCTCTCTCTTTAGAGCTGAGCAGTTAAAGCCACATTGGATTCCAAGACATTTTCCATGAGAACGGAATGGTTTGGACATTGGATAAGAGAAATGTGAAGATCGGCTGCTCCGATTAGAGGCTTTGATAATCAGCCAGGCACTTTCATCCTCATCACTTCATCAAAAAAAAAATTGAAAAAAGAGGAGGAGGATTTAAAGAGCATGAAACTTCTGTTGGAAATGGGAACAAAGAATGTTTTAAGCAAGCCAAAGGCCAGATAGGAAGCTTGAACAATATGGAGGAATATTAGTGCACTACAATCTTTATATATATATATATATATATATATATATATATATATATATATATATATATATATATATATATATATATATATGGTATATAAATGTGTGTGTGTGTGTGTATTATATACCTTTTTGTGTTACTGTATGTAAATACTAAGTAAGGTATTTTTTAATATATTTTGTATTGAGTTCGATTCTATTGGTCTATTTGCACAAGTTAAACAAGAATGTTGTTTGCATTAGATTCAGAGGAATTGATTGAACTCTTTTGAAATGTAAATGCAAGAACAAAATGGGAAAAAAAGGTTTGTTGAAGCAGCAAGTCATGGTTTATGCTTTCTTACTAGCAGGTGCAAGTGAGCGTCAAGTAAAGCTTGTAGAAAATGGAACAGGATGATTCTTTAAGCAAACGGGTTCCTTAGTTCACTTTAATGATCTAATAATGTATGAGTGACTGACCTTTAACGAAGGTTTCAACTTTTTCCCCTTTTTTTTTTTCCTTTTTTGTCTCATAGACGACCTGCTCAGCAGCGAGACCCTCAGGATCCTCGGGATTATAGAGATGGAGAAGATTCCTTCATGGGCCATGCTCCATAACACCAATAGAAGCGTCCTGCTTTCTTCTGCCTTATTTTTATGAACTGGTAAATTGGAGCGGTCTGTCTGTATATTGTAGCTTCTCAAACTACCTTTCTGTCCAGTCTGTCCCTGTTCCTTCTCTTCTCCAGATAAATTGAATAGAGTTGATTGCAATCAGAGGTAGTCTTCAGTACCACTCAGACAATCAGCAGAAGATTTGCTGCTGAACGACACCGAATGAAAGCGAATGTAAACCAAATCCAGTTTGCCTTCACATGTGTATGTGTGTGTGTATATATGGGTGTATATATATATATATATATATATATATAAATATATATATATATATATATATATATATATATATATTAATATTACAAATATAGTGCTTTTTTATGGAATGTGAATCCCAACCCAGTACGCAAATACAAACATGTCTATATATATATATATATATTTTCCCCCCTCTTAATTAGTTATTTCCACCAGCTATATATGCAATTAAAGAGAATGAAAGCTAAAACATGCTTTTGTAGAGACACGCTTTCTCTGAGACATGCGATGCCTGGCACTTCTCCTTTTCCAAATGACTGTTCATGCATCACAGGGCAGCGTAACACATTCAGATGAAAGTGTCTAAGTGCCCTGCTTATATGACAGCAGCACGCAGATGCCCATGATTGGTCGTGCTGATTGACGTCCTCCGAGAGAGAGCGTACGTACGCAATCCCTGCCACCCATGGATGATGCGCGCTGATTTTGCTGTTCGTTTGCGGTGCTGCTGTGTTTTCTGGATTCAAAAACCCTGCAATCTCTGATCCACAGCTTTGCGGGACTTATCAATATTAAAGAGTGTGTAAAAAAAAAAGGTTATCTTATTCATATAAAATCTGTTTGACCAAACACTACAAATGAGTTTGATGCAAATATATATATTTGTGTGTGCTGTGTGTGTATGTGTGGGGATGTTATGTATGTATGTATGTAGGTGAGTAGTGTATATATATATATATATATATATATATATATATATATATATACATATAATATATATACATACATTATAACAGTACGTGAGACAGACAGGATACCCCCAGGGGGTTCCATTTTTTTAGCATTGAATGTCTTTTTCTAAACTGTAAAAATAAATTAATTAGTTAATAAAAGTAGAACAAGAATAAATTTATTTTATAACTTAATTTGAGTAAAGGGCTTCATCTTGTAAAGGGCACTAGGACATATACATACATGTGTGTGTTTATTTATATATATAAATAATATATTATATATATATATATATATATATTATATATATAATTAATTATATTAACCCTCAATTGCTTAGTTTTGTAAGTCACCCTGTATAAGAGTGTCTGCCAAATGCTATAAATGTGTGTATATATATATATTATATATATATATATATATATATATATATATATATATATATATATATATAGTCATATATATATATATGCTATATATGACATATACCTATATATAGTATACTATTATATATATATATATATATATATATATGTGTGTGGGTGTGTGTGTGTGTGTGTGTGTGTATATGTATGTGTTGATGGATAGATTGGATAGATATACACACATACATATATGTTTGTAAGTGTGTGGGTGTGTGTGTGTGTGTGTTGTACAAAATGCACAGCTGCTGAATATGGGAATCTATGGCAACAACAATATACTCTGATGGATGCAGCAGTTATTAGTTATTATTGATTATATATATATATATATATATATATATATATATATATATAATATAATATAATATATAATTCTATATCTATATGAAACACGCACGGGCACACACACTCATATACAAACCTTGCTGACTTTGCTGTATTGATACGTATATGACCGGATGTTCCCTGTTGCAGCACTTTGCGAATTCCGCATTTGGGAAGTTTAATCTAATCTTGGCCTCAGATAAAAGGAGCAACAGCAAAGTGTTCGGGCTGCCGTTTGCCTTTATAGAAATTATGTCCCGTTTTATTCGACACCCATTGATTAAGTGGCGTAGCACAACCAGTTCCCCACACTTGCCCTGCTCTTTTCGCTTTGCCTCTTTCACCTCCATGCCACGATTGATTTTTGGTCGCATCACAAGTCAAAAGGAGAAGAGCAATGGATTTAACGCCGAGGCACGGCTCAGCACAGTCGTTATGTCATCATCCAAGACACCTCAATCACCAGTTGCAGCACCATCACCGCTAATAAAAGCAACTCTGGTGGAAAACAACGTGCTTGTTAGTGCAGGCAAGCGTACGGAAATAAAAAGGAAGAGGGCCTGATCTAATTTACTAGCCATTTTTAATACGATCAATTACCCCTAGTTTCCAAACTCATCCGTGCTCGCCTGTGTTCCCGCAACCACACACATCTCCTGCTCTGGAGGACACCAGATAATGTTTGTGTTGACAACTATTAATTGCCATGTGGGTTGCGAGATGAAATTAGTTACGTGAGGTGGGTGTAAGACGCTGCGCCGCTTTACAGCCGGGTACAACGTTTAGTTTTTCCCGTGCCGTTAAATAACTATGCGGGGGAACGTTTCTCCCTTGTTTTTGGTAAACGAGCCAATATGCGTACGCCCTTCCATGAAACAATGCCGATAATAAAGAATCATTCGAAATTTTCCGTCTCCTCTTGAAAATAATTACGCCTGAAGTTATTTAGGCCATTAACGACAAGCCGGATTTTCCTGCTGGAAATAATGGGACTTCTGGTGACATTTTACACACAACATGTATACATGTGAGCACGTGACCCCCGGACCTCTGATCACGTGACCTCTGCTCACTTGTATAAAATCGTTATACAGCAGTATTTTCTTCCATTAGTCAACAATATCATACAACTGTTAACAATAAAATGTGCTTCTAGAGAGAGAGGTAAGCATCTCTCTCTCTCTCTCTCTCACACACACACACACACACGCTCTCTCTCTCCCTCACTTCCTTACTCTCACTTGTTTTTTTACACACACAAACATTGAAATAGTTTTCTTCTTACCATATAATCCCACTCTGCGCACCCTAAATAAGTATCCCAGTAGCTTTTAAACGCCTCCTGCTAGAAACAAGAGGAGCAATTACTGTTAATGCATGCTACAACTTCACACAATAAAAGTGCCAGAAAACCACAAGCTTGCAATAAGGCTTTACTATTCACACCGATATATTATCTACACGATAATCTCATGCCTTGGAAACATTCATCTACCGGAATCCAAATCACATTAGACACTATCCTTTTGAAAGAGCTATGCGAAGTGGTTATGTGCGTGTGTGCGTCTGCTTGCGTTCAGAGGTGTCGAGTAACACCGTACAAATACTTCGTTACTTTACTTTAAGTAGAGATCTATACTTTACTGGAGTAATTCTTTTTCTGCCGACATTTTACTTCTACTCCATACATTTGTACGGAATTATCTGTACTTTCTACTCCTCACGTCTCTTTACGGCTATTTCAACCTATCCAGATCCATCGATTCATCATAGAGTGAATTTGATTGGATGAGAAGTAGAAACATGTACCATTCCGACACCCTATTGGTTTGTACGCGCTCCCTCGCACCTGCACGCGGACACACGTCACGTGACACTCCAGTAACGACATAACCAGTATTGGGGTCGTTACTAAAAAATAAAGATGATTTATTAAAAGTGTTTATTTCTCCACTACTGGCTCATTTCTATCCGTCCTGCACCAATTAAGCTACAGTAAGTAGTTTGGTAGAGAGAGAGGTTTGAATAAATGAATAATTGGTGCGGGCTAAGATTTTATCCGTAATTTTAATCCGTTTTTTTCCTTACATTACTTTTACGTTTATACTTTACGACATGAAACCATTACTTTTACACTTTTACTTGAGTAAAATGCTTCAACTTCTATTTTTAAACCGCAGTACTTCTACCTGAGTAATGAGAATACTTTTGACACCTGTGTGTGTGTGTGTGTGTGTGTGTGTGTGTGTGTGTTAGGTGTGTGTGTTAGATATTGGAGAAGTAAGCAGAGCCCTGGGCTCCTATCAGGGCTGACATGTACATTTGGCCATCTTATATTTGTGACAGATGAGCTGCTTCTCTGCTGAAGTAGGAGGAACCTGAAATCCATCTCTGGTTGTCAGAGCTGGGCTTCGCGGTCGATCACGGTCTGCCAATCAGACACTCCGTCCTCGCTCTGTCCCAGCTGTCGGTGCCAACCTTGGCTTTCCAAGCAGCAGTGCCATCTGCAAAACATAATAAATCAAATACAGGACTGAACAGGACAGACAGGTATGCACACACGGACCCAGTGAGATATGAGCTCTGCAATCAAAAAGAACTGACCCTTTTTTTTTTTGCTCTCTTTCTCTCTGTTCACTCATTAATAAATCATTCTGAACACATGTATGTATATCATAAACACATACAAGTTCAGTAAGGTAAATGCAAGAAATCATATCCATGTATGTCAGTGCGATATACGAGACCACTTAATTAACTTTAATATGTTGTGTGGTGTAGGGGCACGGTGGCTTAGTAGTTAGCACGTTCGCCTCACACCGCCAGGATCCGGGTTCGATTACCGTCTCGGTCGTGTGTGTGTGGAGTTTGCATGTTCTCCCCGTGCCTCAGGGGGTTTTTCTCCGGGTTCTCCGGTTTCCCCCGGTCCAAAAACATGCACGGTAGGTTGATTGGCACCTTGGAAAAATGTCCCTAGTGTATGAATGTGTGTGTGAATGTGTGTGTGAGTGTGTGTGCCCTGCGATGGGTTGGCATTCCATCCAGGGTGTATCCTGCCTTAATGCCCATAGACGCCTGAGATAGGTACAGGCTCCCCGTGACCCGATGGAAGATCGGATAAAGCGGTAGAAAATGAATGAATAAATGAATGTTGTGTGGTGTAGGGGCACGGTGGCTTAGTGGTTAGCACGATCGCCTCACACCGCCAGGGTCCGGGTTCCCGTCTCTGCCATGTGTGTGTGGAGTTTGTGCATGTTCTCCCCGTGCCCCAGGGTTTTTTTCTCCGGGTTCTCCGGTTTCCTCCCCCGGTCCAAAAACATGCACGGTAGGTTGATTGGCGCCTTGGAAAATTGTCCCTAGTGTATGAATGTGTGTGTGAATGTGAATGTGAGTGTGTGTGCGATGGGTTGGCATTCCATCCAGGGTGTATCCTGCCTTAATGCCCATAGACGCCTGAGATAGGCACAGGCTCCCCGTGACCCGAGGGAAGATTGGATATAGCGGTAGAAGATGAATGAATGAATGAATGTTGTGTGGTAATTTCCCGTCCCCACATCTTTGTATATAATTGTGTGTTTGTGTGCGTGTGCTTGTCTGCAACAATATTGCGTTTCTCTGCCTTTTTAAATTCACCTCATGTATATGGAGTGTGTTCTCGCCCTGAGACAAATGTTTATTGTTGTTTATCTGTGACTGTGGTTATGCATTTTCTGTAAACAAGCTTTATTACGCATATCTCTGCTTTACTGAAGGTTGCTTTTTCGGCGCACCATGCTTCACAAAAACTTGCCAGTACACAAAAATATATGAGTTTGCTTGTTATTATTATCATATTGATCACAGCCACCCATATATCAATAACTGAATAGAACTGATGACCTTCGTTCTAGACTGTGTCAAGTTGTTCGACCTGGCCATTTTAGTCAGCTGTAAGTTGTCCGGTCTTGCTCCTCCAAAGCCACGTTCTTTATCCTTTAGCTTAGCCGGAAATCAGGCTGCAGCATAATAAGGATATTCAGCGCATTAAAGATACATTCCTGCCATCCTTAGGCCTTTAAGCTCTTGCTACAGCCACACTGGGCTTCCAGGCTCCTAATCTTCACACATGTTCTTAGTAATGCAATCCTGAGGCCCTCAAGTATTTATCTCTTAAGAAGCTTCCTCAATATCCTAGTGCCACTCCCAGCCTTGTGTGGACTAGCTCCGGTCTCGTCTACCCTAAAGGCCCTAACTGGTATATACTTTGACCATATTCAGGCCCTCAAGGTTCACAAAGACCCAAGGTCTTCTATTCCTGCCAATTTCTGACCATTTCAAGCTCCTAACAAAACCACAAGCCCCTTCCCATACCATGCTCAGGATCACATACCCAGGATCGTTTCTCCTTGGTCAATAGTATTAGAAGCTACTACTTTTGCCATCCCAGTGTGTACAAACTCCTATTGTTTCCATTTCAAAGTCCTCGAGCTTGAAAAATCTTTCTACTTAGGGAGCAAGGTCTCCTACAACTTCCATCCTTTGAATCATAAGCCTCTGCCTTACAAAGCCATACACATACTAGAGACCATATACAACCACCACTACCATGCAGAGGTTTGATCGATTCTCCACTTCCATTCGGAGAGGCGAAATCTTCTATCTTCTGCATACATTCTTCTTCATGCCATTCCGCGATCCCGCATCGGAGATTGTAAGAGCCACAGTCTCCTACCTCTGCCTTTCATTGTTCAGCTGTCAAAGGGGAATAAGATCCTCTTATTGGACTCAAATCTTCTAGACTTGTAATCAACAACCTGCTCCAGTTAGTGTCCTGTCGGTTTTCACTCATCTATCAGGTACAATATCAATACCTTCAGTTTCTTACTACTTTTACAAGACTCGTTCACCAAGGAGAGGGGAGTCCAAGCTAATCTGCGAAGAGCATCTGTGGGTTCAGGTTTCCATTGCCAGCTAGCGGAAGCTACACCTGATTCCGCCTGTTCAATCAGCCGATCTCAGCTTATTTGGAATGACACCCTGAATGCTGAATACGTCCTAAGACTATGCACCGCTGAAATACACCCCGGGAGATAAAGCCACAGCGAACGTAATAAAGATTCCAGTGATAAAGAACATTTTCATTTTGTGAATGCTGCCCATCACATTGTCTTTATAAACTCAAATTCCTAGACTATCTGACTTAAAAATAGCGCTCACAGAAGGATGGGCTCCCCCTGCTGAGTCGATGTCCTTTTTTCTTACGGGTTCTTTTACTTAGCTTCATCTACGACAGTTTTTCATTTCTTTCAGCTTGCTCACTAGGGACTATGACATGAAGCCTGAAGCTGTTTTGAAACAAACCTTATTGTAGAAACACAGCGAAATATATTTTGCACTCTGGTCATTTTTTATCCTGTATACTGTAGATACAAGAGTATACATGTGTATGTTGTGTAAATGCACGTTTAGCCTTTTTTGGATGATATACAATCGAGTAAATCATTGAACAGAGAAATGTTTTTGTCAGACACTGCCATTATTTCTAATCCGGCCGGTAATTTCTGACATTTTATCCAGGTGATGGTTGCTGACGTTTGTGCCTGGGAGAGACGAGCAGCCTGTAATTAAGGAAATAATTGAAAAGCATTAGTCCCCAGCCTCTTAGCTCATCTGGATGGATACTGAAACATTTCACTGATTCAGCTGACAAAAAAGTGGAGTTAGTCCACTGATACCAAACTCGGGTTTCCCTATTTGGCTGAACCTTCATTACAATCCCTTCTGATCAAAGTCAGTTCTCGATCCTGTTACATGCCAACTCCGTATCCTTCTATTTATTTATTTATTTATTTATTTATTGCACTAATGTGGACCTGCAGAATTGCCCATGAAAGAACAGGAAACAGATGTTTGTTTACAGCAGCCTGCCACTTTATGTGTGAAGGAGGGGTTCTAATTTTCACTATCGGAGCAGAAGACACCTGTTCAGATGCCCATTCACAAGGTGAGTGTACTGAATGAGTCATTCCAGTGCTTTTTTGCTCTGCTATATGTTTATAAAATAACTGTAACCGCTTTACAACCATTCTTGTAACCAATTTTCCCATCCCTGTTTGTCTGGTCCATTTTTTTTCTGACACTTATATATGTGTCATTTTTCTGACATATATATATATGTGTGTGTGTGTGTGTGTGTGTGTGTGTGTTACACAAAGCTACAGCTTCCTGTGGTGCTGCAAAATGTGCTAACAATATCAGGGAAGACATGACATAATGGTAGTGCAAACGGCAAGGCTGTTGTTGCCTAGAGAAACGCCTGCTGTCCTGTTGGTATTCACTCCTGAATGGATATTTTAAGAATACACAAATGAATAATGTGAGTTCAGCATCTAATAGGTATAATACACCGGATTTTTCAGCGGTAGATGATTTGATATTCTACATCTAAGATGTGGTGAAATTTAGACATCTTACTTCACGATCATTATTGGGTTGTTCACAGTTTTGCTCAACCAACAAGACCTACATTTTTCAGCATTCTTTCATTTAAATTGCTGAGTGATGTGCAATGATACATTATTTCATTACTTAAAACATTTGTAATAAGTGTTAAAACCTGGTTTATATACATGCAAAATGTTGTGTAGATTTAATCTATATTCTGACACATTATATTATGTGCTACTCTTCGAGCAACTTATCCACTGTGTATAATCAAACATTCTGGCTCTGAGAAACTGATATGGATCACGTCCTGCTTTTCTAAAGCAACCAGAGAGTGACAGTATGGCACATGTCCTCTTCTTCCTCGTCTTCTATGTCTCAATTCTACTGCAGAACAATCCTGTTCCAACTGGTGCCATGTTCTAGTGCCATTCTGTGTAAGAATTACAAAAAGACCTTCAGCCCCGACAATAAACACTGTTTATGATACTGAATGTTCATCTATCCTGCTGCAATGTCTGGTGATTGAGGCAAAATAGCACTGTAGTATTTTCAGTTGGACTTACTTGGGTTCATTAGAATGTTCCAGTACTAGCCATACCGATTTCGTTTTAAGGACATTGATGTCAAGAATGATCCACCCCCCCCCCCCCTTTTCTTTAAGTCTCTGTTTGCCATAAGGCATCCTTTCTTACAATTCTCCTCGCTGCAGAGAGACAACTTTTGCTGGATCAGTGCCTCAAGGTGCATGCACACTGCACATGCCCGCCTTCGTACCAGGCCTAACAGGCTGTGTGAATTCTCCAAACGACGCATTCCAGTCACATGTCAGTATAAGCAGTCGGCTCAGGAATTCGCCAGCCTACCGACTCAAATAGACGGTGATGAGCAAGTGCCTCACAGGCATGTGCACTAAAGACCTGTTCAAGTCCACCTGGCAGCGGGTGCAGAATGTTTTCACCAAATTCCACCACTTGCTTTTGTGTCAGCCAACTTGCCTTCTCAACCCTGAGATCTCCTACCTACAGGTGATGACATGAAAAACCCATAAACGAATCTATTTCGACAGATTCTACACGATATGCACTTCATTAGTGGTTTGGTGACGATGGTGCACCATAGGTGTTCAGATGAAAAAAAAAGTACAATATTTTTCTCCTTGTTAAAAGGCCTTGCCCGTAGGATGTGGGACAAGGTCACCTAGGAGACACCACTCCCATAAGGATAGACATGTCTCGTTATAGAATAAATGTGATCAAGCAACAGAATCACTTTCAGTGGTATTGCCCTTTAAGAAGAAAAATAGACCTAAACGATGTAAGCAAAATGCTGTCTACACCATAACAAAGTGCTGCAGGATTTCTTTGTCATGGGCATTTTGTCTTTACACAATAATGGAAATAAAACCTCCAGTATATGGCATTTCTAATATGATGCCATAGAAGCCCCGAGCATTTCTGCTGTCTAAAAACCATATCCTTGTGAAATCCATGCTGGACCTATTCACCAAAATCAAAGGACTTTTCAAATAATGGTGAAACCATTTCCTGAAAGTGTGGAGTTTGATACACACACGGGATAAAATAACTTCTCACAGCTGCTGGAAATCCACGGTTCCAAATATAACTGGTCCTGGATCAAGGTGGTGTGGGGCACGGTGGCTTAGTGGTTAGCACGTTCGCCTCACACCGCCAGGATCCGGGTTCGATTACCGTCTCGGCCATGTGTGTGTGGAGTTTGCATGTTCTTCCCGTGCCTCAGGGGGTTTTTCTCCGGGTTCTCCGGTTTCCCCCTGGACCAAAAACATGCACGGTAGGTTGATTGGCACCTTGGAAAATTGTCCCTAGTGTATGAATGTGTGTGTGTGAATGTGTGTGTGTGTGTGTGTGTCCTGCGATGGGTTGGCATTCCATCCAGGGTGTATCCTGCCTTAATGCCCATAGACGCCTGAGATAGGCACAGGCTCCCCGTGACCCGAGGGAAGATCTATATAGCGGTAGAAGATGAATGAATGAATGAATGAATGGATCAAGGTGGAAATTTCCTATGTCTTTCCAAAAATCTTGACTAACCTTGGATTGCAAGCCATCCACCCGCTATCACCCATGTTTTAGAGAAAGAAAGAACGGATAATTCCTAAATCAGGTAAACACCAGAAGAGGAAAAAAAACATACTCAAAATAAATATTTAGTTTAGTAAGAGCCTTATTCACAAAACCTAAATCAATGGCTTCCTTTCAAAAGACACATTGATTTTCAAATTCTTGTCTTCAGCTTTTATTGCATGTTGTACTGTATTTATCTTTAAACGCCGTGGACCGATAACGTATTTTACAAGTGGTAGTATTTTTTTATGATAGCATATTTATGATTGAAATGCAATATGCTGTCAATTTTAATACCTTATAAAGACGAGAAGGAAATGTAATGATAAAATAGAAAATAAATAAAATCTTCATGCTGATATATACAAGCAAATCAAGGGAAGAGTTGTGCAGACGACTTTGTTTAATAGCTCAATGGAATGTTTCTGTATTTAATATTGTCCTCAAGTGGATTTCATAGTTTCGGTGTATATAAATGTATACGTATTGATATCAGGGAGGAATAATGTGCTTACAGCAAATGTGGTTACATAATAATGTAATAATAATATATATATATATATATATATCTTCACACTGTGAAGAGCAATGGAAACATCGATAAAATGTCCATTCCATCAATAGCTTGAGGTTATATTAAGGCATTTTTAGAGAATTTATAAAAGTGTCAAGGGCGTGTTAAATGCTGGAATGCCGGGTGTAAATAGCGGATGAGATGCACCTCTGTTTAAGCCCATTGTTAGAATGTAGCGTTTGTAGTTCCATTATAACGTCTGAATATCTTTATGTTGAATTTAACTACCCTCAATATGCCCCAAAAGTGAACTATTAACACTGTGCTTAGATCATAGACATTTCATTCATCTTCTACCGCTTTTATCTCGATCTTCACTCGGGTCACGGGGAGTCTGTGCCTATCTCAGGCGTCTATGGGCATTAAGGCAGGAAACACCCAGGATGGAATGCCAACCCATCACAGGGCACACACACACACACACACACACACACTCTCACTCACATTCAATTTTAGGGACTAGGGACAATTTTCCAAGGTGCCAATCAACCTACTGTGCATGTTTTTGGACTGGGGGAGAAACCGGAAGAACCTGGAGAAAAAACCCCTGAGGCACGGGGAGAACATGCAAACTCCACACACACATAGCCGAGACGGGAATCGAACCCGGACCCTGGCAGTGTGAGGCGAACGTGCCAACCACTAAGCCACCGTGCCCCTTATAGAATAGAATTATTAGAATGCTAATAATTCTGTTTAATAAATGTAAAAATTATTGCAAACAAGATCTAATTAGGTTTAAAAGATGGATGAAAACAGTTGTAACTGTTTTTATATATATATATATATATATATATATATATATATATATAGAGAGAGAGAGAGAGAGAGAGAGAGAGAGAGAGAGAGAGGGAGGGAGGGACAGAGAAGGGCAATGCATGAGAATATCAAAAACTATTTAGATTTCCGTTAGAGTGGTAAGAGATATAAGGGGAGGAAAAAGTGAGAGAACACCTGCAGGGTGAGAAATATCAAATATCACTCAAATGTAAATAGTGTTGCTCTTTTCTTTCCATTCGTTTCTTTATTCTCTCTCTTTTTTTTTTAGAGAAGTAGACATGTCGTTATGTACGGAAGGATAGAAATCTGACATTTCAATCACACTGGACAATGACTGCTTACTGAAGACAAACTATAACATAAACCCAAAAAGATATGAAAATCCGACCTTGAATGTGAAAAATGAATATATTTTGTAGGAGTTTTGACCTTCCGACAGTAAAAAGTGGCTATTTAAACAAAACTTCCAGCCTTTTTAAACTAAACTAAACTCTCTCTCTCTCTCTCTCTCTCTCTCTCTCTCTTATAACTGAGGTTAAGATTAGGGTTAAATTTAACATAACATCAATTAATTAGCTGCGTTAATAATAATGTCAGTGGAACGTCCTCGGGGATAATGAGACATATGTGTGTTTGTGTGTGTGTGTGTGTGTGTATGTGTGGTAGAGAGAGAGAAAGAGAGAAATAAAAATATGCTGATGGAGCGCAGGACGTGTTTTGCATGAGTACAGGTGGAAATAAATGGAGAGGAGCTGTAAATCAGAATAAAGTAATCCTGCAGGAATTAAAGGACAGGTATAGAAGCTCTTTTCTTTTTTTGGATAGCTCTGATTTGCAGAGAGCAGTGCAGGTGGAAACTGGGAAAAGAAAAGAAGGCAAGTTAAGAAATATGTCGTAGAGTCGTAAGAGTCCATCTAATAATGCACTTCCCCCACTTTAGATAACAAGAGAATGAAACTCTCTTTTATTCAGCTAATGGATGCCGGTCTCCGTAATTTACTCTGATGCTTGAACTGCAGGCCAGATTTCCCTCGAGTGGATTGGCTGATTGTAAAGACATCCCTTATACTCAGGGTCCGGAGTAATGACTGAACTGCATTCTGTCAAACACACTCAACACTTCACAAAGCAATTTGCACACACAGTACAGTAAGCGCATCATGAGGTGATGTCTGTGTTACCGTTTTCTGTGCTGTTCCAGATTACACACATCCACGTCGAGCGGGACGTGGGAGGGGGGGGGGGGGGGGGGTCGGCGGCGACAGATGCTAGAGATAGACATGAACACACTTTTATGGGCTTTACGTCAGAGATGTAGTCGGTTCATATGGATCGGCAAAGCGTTCGGGGTTTTTACTGGGACGGCAAGCGCGGTTCAAGTCGTCTCAACAGCAGCAAATAAAAACCCCACGTCTATTTAAAAAAAGGACGTGCAGAATAAACAGAGTTGTATCACAGTTGTACAGCGAACAAAGTGTCTGTAAAAACACAAACGCAGCAGAAATCCAGCTAATCCCAAGCGTACACTTTAAAAAGCCATAATATTCTCTGTACGACAGAGTGTTGTATCTCATATATGTTTCTTTATACAAGCACAAAAACGTCCTCAAAGTGTCAAGAATTAGCTTTCAACGTAATGGGAAAATGAAATTCCTTTCTTTCTTCTACGAAATGTCTTTACTTTGAAACCATCATTTACTGTCAGTCGGACTTTGGTAGCAATTTATCCAGCTGTGTTTTCTTTAGGGATATTTTATGCTATTTTTCTCTCATCATAAGCAGTAACGAAGTACAAATGCTAGAAATTTTGTGTATCTTTATTGGAGTAATTCTTTATTTATCCGACTTTTTACTTCTACTCCTTACATTTTCATGTATTTATGTGTACTTTCTACTTTTAAAAATAACCTCGTTACTCCTGTTTCAGTTTGGCTTGCTCTCATTCTGCTTCCATTCCCATCCAGGTAAATCACTGAATTTGATTGGCGGTTGGATGAGATATATATATATATACCATTCCGACACCCTGTTGGTTTGTACGTCATCGCAAATGCACATGACACAAATAACATCACACTCCAGCAAGGACATAAACAGTGTTGGGGCCATTACTCAAAAAAAAAGATTATTTCTTAAAAACTATACATCAAACTGCTTATTTATCAAACAGATGCTTTCCTTCATTCTCCGCAAATTAAGCTACAGACGGTAGTTCGGAACAGAGATAAATTAGCGATTGTGATTGGCACGGCCCGAGTTTTCGTCTTTAATGGCATTTTTTTCCCCTTATATTACTTTAACTTTTAAGTACTTTTACACTTTTACTGGAGTAAAAAGCTTCAACATCTACAGAAGTCTTTTTAAACCAACAAGCTGTTACCTTTTTTAATAACCATTTGTTATTAACCATTAACAGGTATGTAAATTTGTGATATATGATTTTGATACTAGGGGGCACGGTGGCTTAGTGGTTAGCACGTTCGCCTCACACTTCCAGGGTTTGGGGTTCGATTCCCATCTCCTCCATGTGTGTGAGGAGTTTGCATGTTCCTCCTCGTGCCTCAGGGGGTTTTTCTCCGGGTTCTACGGTTTCCCCCGGTCCAAAAACATGCACGGTAGGTTGATTGGCACCTTGGAAAATTGTCCCTAGTGTGTGAATGTCAATGTGTGTGTGTGTGTGTGTGTGTGTGTGTGTGTCTGGTGATGGGTTGGCATTCCATCCAGGGTGTATCCTGCCTTAATGCCCATAGACGCCTGAGATAGGCACAGGCTGACGTGACCTGAGGGAAGATTGGATAAAGCAGTAGAAGATGGATGGATGGATGGATTTTGCTAGTGGAAAAATGAGCTGACACTCACGACTGTGCTGCTATACTGAATATCAGCTAAAATATTAGATATTTCTGCATGCTTTCTCATGCAGCGTTTCTTAAATAATGCACGTATGGACATCAATATGCAAGAAGGACATAATGATACAGGCAATTCCAAGCCAAATGCCTTCACATTATGCAAAATAATTGATCAGTCAAGCATTGTTTGCTTTTATGCAAATTAGATGCCTTTGTTTGAATGACAAATCTATAGGGGGGGGAGTGATCATTTAATAGATCATATTTCTAATCCATTTATGGAAACAAATACTTGTTCCTTTAATCACAGAATGGACCTTATCCACACAACATTTCATCATGTCTAGATTGTGCGAATGTTATTTATGTACAACTCGCTCAATGCTGAAATCTTTAGAGTCGGTACATTGCGGAGTGTTGCATTTTATTAAGAGTGACAGAATGATTGTACAACACTGATCTTTATAGAAAACTGCATTGGCCTTCACAAGCCATGCACAGACGATTCTGCATCGCCATCGTACTTTTACAATGAAGCTTTTACAAGGAACATTTCAGCTAACGAGTCTGTGTATTGAATCACAGACATGTTTTTTAAAAAAAGGGTCTTTTGATAATAATTTGATGATCCTTTAGGTTGCTACACTAAATGGGCACATTTATTGGGCGAACTGATGTTCCATGTGGTTCGTGTTACTCACAAGTAGCAGGCGAAGGATTCCTTTGGATGGACTTGCATTATATTTCCCTTCTTTTTAAACTATAAGAGCAAAACCTGTTCCAGCATGATAATGCCCCTGTGCCCAATGCAAGCTAGATATGGTTTACATGGGTTGGGGTGGAAGACTGAGTGACCTGCTACGGAGCTCAGACCTTAACCCCATATATTTGGCCTCCTCGTCCTAACTCAGTACCAACACCCTTATGGCTGAATGAGCACAAATCTTGTGGCTTATGTCATATTTAGGAATGAGGCAGGAGTGAAGGTTATAGTGTAGTTCTCGATGGTGGAACCGAAAGGATCATCAAATTATTATCAACTTTTATTAAACTTTATATGTCTGTAATTCAAACACACGCCTAATGGAAGAGTGGAGATTATTATAAATGGCAAACTAGGAGTAAATGTTCCAAATTTCCAAGTTCTATTTGTACCTCCACATCAGCAGAATAAACTACCGAACAAATTGACGCTGACTAGTTTATTCATTCTCTTAAGACTAATTTGGTGATTGGGTTTTTGGTTATGGTCTTCATAATAGTGCCTTTAATTTGAATTAAATGACTGTAGGTTTCATTTTCTTTTATTTGATACGCTCAAGTTTTTATTCAATTTCATTCGAGGCACTCATATTAACTTACATGTGCTTTTACTTCTATTCTGTTCTATTATATATTGCCATCACTGTGTCTAAAGTATTTCTTTTCTTCTTTTTCTTATTATTATTGCTTGTTTGATCATACCCGGCTTGTCTCAAAGTGTAAAATCCTCATTCTTCATGCTGATTTTCAGCCTCATTCTCACCCCGGATTTGTCTCAATATTGTACCAGGAATTTCTGCACACTTGTACATCTTCAAATCTCGCTGGATCTGTTATAGTGACATACAGTAGATAACCTTTTATCAGGTCTTTCACAATGCCCCGCTGTCCTTCTCGCTGATACCCTGTGTGTATTTGTCTGCGATACACTGCTAGCTTTATACGTTTTTTAAATTGTGACCTTAGTAGTAAAAGGATAGATCTGAGTTTCGATAATACGGAGGTCATACTTTATATACTTTAGATTTTAACCCACCATTTGTGCTGTTTTTCCAAACCGCAGCCATTGTTCATTTTATACAACAGAAGGTCTTTTCGAACGGAATTCATTTTGCAATTCTTCCATTACTGAAACTTTTTGTGCATACAGCATACAACATGTTGCCTCTTTTTTTTTTTTGGCTAGTTTATTGGACATTATAAAGCATTATACCCATTGCTGAATTCGCACTTCTGAGTGGACAAGCGTTTTTTTTTTTTAAATAATAATAATATATGATATTCCTTGATGGTCTCCAGTTTCAGTGTTTTAAAAGTGTTTTTTTAACACACATTTTGCAAGTGTTCAGAATTTTGTTGGTATCAAGCCCTTTTTAATGTCTTTCCTATTCAATAGCAATAGAGAAAAATATATATAAAACTTCTGAAAGAATAACAACGGATAACTTGTTTCATAGGGGGCACGGTGACTTAGTGATTAGCACGTTCGCCTCACACCGCCAGGGTCCGGGTTCGATTCCCGTCTCGGCCATGTGTGTGTGGAGTTTGCATGTTCTCCCCGTGCCTCAGGGGTTTTTCTCCGGGTTCTCCGGTTTCCTCCCGGTCCAAAAACATGCACGGTAGGTTGATTGGCACCTTGGAAAATTGTCCCTAGTGTATGAATGTGTGTGTGAGTGTGTGTGTGCCTTGCGATGGGTTGGCATTCCATCCAGGGTGTATCCAGACTCCCCGTGGTAGAAGATGAATGAATGAATGAACTTGTTTCATGGACGTTCCAGAACATTTTATGCAGCTGTAATTGGATAAGAGTAGGACATGTACTTTTTTTCAATTAATACAACTAGTCACAAATTGCCATGGTATCAGCATGATTAAATACTTGTTTTTTTGGGGGGGGAAGAGCTGTAATTAAAATAGTGTCAGCTTTGCTTTGCATCACTGTGTGTTGTCAACAATTATTTTCCAAATAACAACACGTGATTTACTGTCTCAGCTGCTTGCATTGCACTTGGCTGCCTTGACTCAGATTAATGGCAATCATGTTTTTTATGTGTTGCCTGTACGCCTGACCTCTCTGATAGTTCTGTGATTACTGGGAAAGCCTTCATAAATGTTCCTCAGCTCCGTGTCTGTGCTGCCTGCGCCTCCTAGAATTGTCGGCAGGCTGTTGCTCCAGACATATGGCTGCTGTTTGTTCATTGTGTTTGTCCAGGGAGCTGCTAGAATCTGATGAACATCTCCTTTATTGCAGTTTCAATCCTTGTCACTGGTGACCGAGTCCTTGATTCCCTCGTGTCCTTGTTTTATTTATTTATTGTTTTATTAATTTATTTATTTCCCCCCCCTCCCCCTGTTTCACAGACATCTGATGAGATTGAAACCTCTGAGCTGAGCATGCTCGAAATCAATCACAGCAGACTGAGCACTAAAGCATAATGTGTCAGGCGCTATAAAGCCATTTCTAATAAATACGTGTGTGATTAAAACAGCACTGTTTTGGGTTAATAGGGATAGGGATGAAAGGCTGCGCTGGCCATTTTCTCAAGGTCACAAACCCCCATTTCTGAATTTAATTAAAGTTTCTCGATTCAATTAGCCAGGTCGAAATAAAGATTCGTTTTCCCATGTGTGAAGGGTGTAAGCATGCTGTAAGCCATTGTGATTGAAAAGTTTAGCTTTGAATGTCTCTCTCTCTCTCTCTCTCTCTCTCTCCTTGCTTCCACTCCCCTTCCCCTTTTCCTCGAAGGTATCTCCCATTTCCTGGATTAGGGCTGATCAAAGGTCTCTCACGTTTCCATTCAGACAGAAAAAGCTTCTACAGATCTGACAGTCGTACAGGCCTTCCTCCCAAAACGCTACAAAGGTAAAAGCTTTTGCGCTTTTTTTCTACTGCACTCTCTAATGGCGCAGTTTGGGATCTGATTAAACTTTGTGATTGAAGTCTTTTTTTCTTGTAGGAGTTAAGAAAGAAAAAAGAAATCATTTCTAACGACTTGAGTGAGGATGTTTTCGTGCTGTGCTTGTTTGACACCCTGACCTGTCTCTGTTGTTATACCAGTTATATAGTTCGGATTTTTATGCTGATTTGAACACACCCATTTAGTGATGATTGTCACTGCTGCTTAACCAGTATGAGCTCCTTGAAAGAGTTATGCGTTATTATCTGCCGTCAAACTCGGTCATTACCCAGCCATAAGTGTTTGCCTGAGGCAAGGAAACAGAGGGGTGTGTAGAACGCCTTTGTGTGTGAGGGGTGAAGTCTGAGCATTGTACAATAAGCCACCCACAGTGGCTTCCCAGGGTCCCTGGTGGGATTGGGGGGGGGCACATTTTGCAGAGTAACAAGCTGGTAATTCCTCATGGTGCGATCAAAGACCTTTGCTCCAAATGAGCTCTTTATCCTTCCCTCCTTCACTCCTGCCCTTCATGCGCCCCACCCCCCTCTCCTTTCCTTTCCCTTACTCCTGCCTCATTCCTAAACACTACATAATCCCACCAGTCACAGCTCTCATTATTTCACACCCTACTGAGCACGGAACCAATGTAAGCGGCCCATTCACACTGATCAGAGCTCAGTCTTGTGACATATGTGACGCGCGTATTGTTTGTCCTGTCAATCAGATCAGAAGTATTCATTGTTTATGCCTGCATTCCTTCAGAGTCAACTTCATTCTATCAGGAGGCGGTAGCTCATCAGTCAAGGCATTCGCCTCTGGACCAGAAGATTGCAGGTTCAAATCCCACTAATGCCAAACTGCCATTAGTGGGCCCTTGAGCAAGGCCCTTAACCCATCATTTCTCAGTTCGATGTCGCACTGGATAATAGCATCTGCCAAATGCTGTAAATGAATAGCCTTACTGTTCTTTCATAATAATAATAATTCATTGCAGTGCTTTTCTAGACACTCAAAGGGCTTTAGGGGGGATTTCCTCATCATTCCACCACCGGTGTGCAGCATCCACCTTGATGATGCAATGGCAGGCATAGTGCGCCAGAACGCCCACCACATACCACCTTACTGGTGGAGAGCAGACAGACTGATGAAGCTAATCATTAGATATGGGGACGGTTAGGAGGCCGTGATGGTCAGAGGCCAATGGGCGAATTTGGCCAGGATGCCGAGGACACGCCTCTTTTCAGAAAGACATCCTGGGATTTTTATTGTCCACTCACAAGTAGCAGGCGAAGGATTCCTTTGGATGGACTTGCATTATATTTCCCTTCTTTTTAAACTATAAGAGCGAAACCTGTTCCAGCATGATAATGCCCCTGTGCCCAATGCACAAAGTGTCAGAACCTCGGTTTAACATCTCATCCGAAAGACTGCTTTTTTTTTTGACAGTATAGTTTCGCCATAACTATACTGGGGTGTCATGACCCACACAGACCACAGGGTAAGCGCCCCCTGCTGGCCCTCACTAACACCTCTTCCAGCAGCAACCTAGTTTTCCCAGGAGGTCACCCATCCAAGCTCAATCCTGCTTAGCTTCAATGGGCAACCAGTCTTGGTCTATACAATGATATGACTACTGACCACTTTCAGTGTTTTATATCATTCCATCCAGGTATAAAATCTAACAAAGAAAGATATTGTAATATATATATATATATTATCTATTGAAAACACAATTAGAGAAGTAGAGCAAATGTTGCACTTCACTGAGATTACAGCGAGGTCTCCTATATAAACATTGGGGGGGGGGGGGGGGTATGAAGTTTTAAAAAGTCACTGTGTAGTGTAAATATCTTTAACACCAGCAGTTCATACATCTCAAGGCTACAGCGATAATCATATTTTAATTATGATCATGATTTTCTTTGGCTTCCTTGATTAAATGAGTTATGATCTCTGGGAGAAAGACCAGAGCCTGAAGCTCCATCCTCCTCCCTGTTAACTGCCTATAAATTCCTATCTCGTTTTTGATCCTCATAACAGAATTTTATTTCTGCCTTAACCACCCCCCCCCCACCACCCTCCCCCCTCGAGCTCCTCTCAAATATTTAACAACTCCTTTAATACAAGGTTTGGGAGTGTTGAGCAGAGTAGAACTACAGTTTACTGGGCAGAATGCCACCGCCATCAAGCTTTATTGAAAAGGCACAACCTTCTGATGTTTATGTGCTTTTTGGACGACCTATTCCACATCACGTCCACGTTTACTGTTCGAACGATCTCCATTCTTCTGGGGAGATGTTCGGCGAGACTTTGGCATCTGCTTTATTTCGAGAATCGTTTCCACAAAAGTCAGGTAGCGATGTCGGGTGTGGTGGTTTTTCAATCAGTATTTACACAGATAGACAGATATGATATATATATATATATATATATATATATATATATTCATAATTATTTTGTTTAGCTGCTATATTTATTCAGTTTTGTTGTATCCATAGCATTTTTGCCTGTTGCTGAGATTCAGTGCAACCCTGATTTGACTCATTTCAAGTTTAAAGATTATAATTTAGTGAATTTTTAGTGGGCACGGTGGTTTAGTGGTTAACACGTTCGCCTCACACCGCCAGGATCCGGGTTCGATTCCCGTCTCGGCCATGTGTGTGTGGAGTTTGCATGTTCTCCCCGTGCCTCAAGGGGTTTTTTCTCCGGGTTCTCCGGTTTCCTCCCCCGGTCCAAAAACATGCACTGTAGGTTGATTGGCACCTTAAAAAATTGTCCCGAGTGTGTGTGTGTGTGTGTGTGTGTGTGCCCCTGCGATGAGTTGGCATTCCATCCAGAGTGTATTCTGCCTTAATGCCCATAGACACCTGAGATAGGCACAGGCTCCCCGTGACCCAAGGGAAGATCGGATATAGCGCTAGAAGATGAATGAATGAATGAATGAATGAATTTTTAGTGGATTTTTAATGCATGATCCAAAAAGACAGTGACTTTAAAAAAAATAAATAAATAAAAGATAATCGTTCTTTAGTTCAGAAGTACAAACTAGGATGCTATCTAATATCTTTAGCTTTAAGAGAATTTGCTGTGTAATTTTATCTCACATGCTCAGCCTCCCAGCTTCTTCCCTTCGCTGGGTAAGATGTCTGCATTCTTCCACAGAGTTCTCACTTATTCATTACAATATTGGGCCACACTGCTGCGAGCAACCTGACACACTAGCCTCATTAGTCTCTAGTCCATTCGGTTATAAATCTTTGCAAAGTACCGAAGAACTTAATCTCGTTGTGCTTTTAGATGTTTACACCTATTAATCGATAATAATGATCGTTTTGTTCAATTCATGAAGCTGTGCTATTTTTTATTAAAGGTTACCATGTTCGTGACCTTGTGTAGCATAGCACGGCAGAGATCAGTGTGCCTCATTGAATACTGAAAACCCAGCCTGAGAGGGGGGGGGGGAAAGATACCAGTACAACAGCCTGAAGGGCCTATGAGACTGCCAGCTAGGCTAGTGCCCATAAAAGGAGACTGGTGCATGCTGGGACGGCAGATGATACCTTCTTTCTTTCTGTCCTTGAATATCCAGCACATACCCATCTGTGGGTTTATTTTTTTCTGCTGATGCGCAGTTTAGGCATGAAACACATAAATCAATTATGTATTTTCTTAATTAGGCATGCAGGGGGAATCTGTAAGATGTTAGGTGTTTGTTGCTGCTTTATTGGGGGATGAAGATTAGCAGGGGGAGGGGAAATAAAATCTACCTACAAAAGAGCCAGGTCACTTTCGGAAGCAGCTGTGCTGTGAAAGATAAGTGTTCCGCTCTGTCTCTTCTCTCATTCCCACTGGATTCTTGTCAAATTCTCGCTGCTATCTCAGCGGTTCTGACGATACAGCTCTATTGCTAGGTAGTATAGGAAAGCACGCCGCAGGAAATGATTCATCAACTGATTAATGACGAACATGGAGGATTTGCAGGTACAACCTCAAACGCCGCTCATCAACGGCACGTTCGATGAAGTGTCCTGGTATAAAGGCAAATAAACAGCTGTGTCCTCTGCACGTCCTCCACAGGAGTCAGCGCCCCTTTTATATTGGATGAATGTGCTTCATATTGCAAATTTCGATCATCTTGCCAAGCCAAGGACCTTGCTTTTCATATCTGCATGCCATTTCTCTCTCGTTCTGTCTTGGCACGCTATTACTTTCTGTCCCATTAATGTCCAAGTTTTGTCTAGGCTTAGTCTGATCAATTTTGAAGTGATGCCTTTATGTCTACTTTGCAAATAGCTCTTTGACCTCTTTCTATCACTCCATCCCTCCATCATTCTATTCCTTTTCCCCAGTCTGTTTGCCAGGTCTCCTCTATCACAAAGCGGTAGGTCATCCGACATCTCCTGTCTGTGTAGCCCTTGTCACGCAATGTCATTTACGGAAAGCCAGCCACTTATAGAGCTTCTGAACTGATTAAGTCAATACCAACCTTGACATTAAGGTTTAATGTGAGCTAATGGAGTAGTGTGATGGTCAGCACTTACAATAAATGCATTTGTCACTTGCAGAAAAAGCCAGTTAGGTCCTGAAGGGCTCCTGTTTATAGATAGTCATCATTATTTAATGAGATGTAATAATGCTGACTAGGTCAGTCTTTGTTGTGAGGTCTATCCATTTATAGCCATGTAGGCTGGCGAAGGTTTTTATATGCAGTACCATTATGCACTTAATAGCATAGCAATTCTTTTACCTACTAGGCATTATGGATATAATAATCCATGCAGAGCTGTGTGAATATTATGGGATGTTGGTCTTCAAATGCTAAATAATTAACCGATATATTTGAAGACTAATGATCTGTACAGGCTTGTTGTATCGCGCTGAGATGAATCCAGTTTCCATGGAGAATATAATGTGCCAGGAGCAAGAAGCTACTGAATGCAGTTCATACAACTGCAGTTATAGTGGTTAGTTTTTTGTTTGTTTGTTTGTTTGTTTATATTTATAAAACTACAACAAATGTAATTAAATGTTTTTTTAATTATGCAGACTTAAATTCCTCTCAACTTCAAGCAAGAATTAAAATAACATGAATAGTCATCATGTTCATTCATTCATTCATCTTCTACCGCTATATCCGATCTTTCCTCGGGTCACGGGGAGTCTCAGGCGTCTATGGGCATTAAGGCAGGATACACCCTGGATGGAATGCCAACCCATCGCAGGGCACAAACACTCACATTCACACACCCACATTCATACACTAGGGACAATTTTCCAAGGTGCCAATCAACCTAACGTTCATGTTTTTAGACCGGGGAGGAAACCAGAGAACCTGGAGAAAAAACCCCTGAGGCACGGGAAGAACATGCAAACGCCACACACGCATGGCAATCGAAGACGGGAATCGAACCTGGCGGTGTGAGGCGAACATGCTAACCACTAAGCTACCGTACCCCTTTAGTCATCATGTTATATCATTTTAATGGAGATTTTATGCAGTATTTATTTTATTTTTATTTTAGCCTATGTTTTAGCCTTTGCGAAAACCTCTACATTACTTCACTGCTTAGTGAAAGGAGAATTATTCATTCTTATTATACCTATATATCAATATACATTTTGATTAATGTATGTACTTTTACTTTGAGAAAAGAATATGAGTACTTTTACCAGCTCTGTGGCAACGTCGACTTCTTAATTTTCAGTTAAAATGTTTGCTTGTTTGTGAGTAAACCAGTGAATTAAGCTTCCGTGATTGGCGTTCTTATCTTTGCTCGCATTCCTAACACATCAGCACGGATCTAAACGAACCAATGAGAGGTAATTGGACCTATTTGTTGTTAATTGGTGGTATTCAGGAATCCTTAATCTTCTCTATATAGTTGAAAGCGTTCTGCAGACACGTCTAAACTGATTTTGTTTGCTGGAGGAAAAAGCGGGCTCACGAAAATTGATAAGATTTAAGATGGCAGGTGTCTGTGTCTGCTGCATATCATCTGGCTTCAGGTATTTTACTTTATCACAGGAAAGCTTTCATGTGATTTGGAGCTGTCTGGCATTTCATGGCTAAATTTAGTGATAACAAGAACAAGACATTATTTGTGGATGAACTGCCTTTCATTTCCTACAGATAAAGATGTTCTTCTTGACTGAGAATAATGCCAAAATATAGTGGCCTTTTAACTACATTATGATTAATAATTGTATTAATCATTTGCATAAAATAAAATAAAAATAAATGATAAAATAATAGAAATATATTAAATTTATATATATATATATATATATATATATATATATATATATATATATATATATATATATATATATATATATATATATATAACATGACCAGCCAGGGGGGCACGGTGGCTTAGTGGTTAGCATGTTCCCACCACCTCACACCGCCAGGGTCCTGGGTTCGATTCCCGTCTCGGCCATGTGTGTGTGTGGAGTTTGCATGTTCTCCCCGTGCCTCAGGGGGTTTTTCTCCGGGTTCTCCGGTTTCCTCCCCGGTCCAAAAACATGTACGGTAGGTTGATTGGCACCTTGGAAAATTGTCCCTAGTGTATGAATGTGTGTGTGTGTGTGTGTGTGTGTGTGTGCCCTGCGATGGGTTGGCATTCCATCCAGGGTGTATCCTGCCTTAATGCCCATAGACTCCTGAGATAGGCACAGGCTCCCCGTGACCCGAGGGAAGATCGGATAATAAAGCGGTAGAATGAATGAATGAATGAATGATTAATAATTGTATTAATCATTTGCATAAAATAAAATAAAAATAAATGATAAAATAATAGAAATATATTAAATTATATATATATATATATATATATATATATATATATATATATATATATATATATATATATATAAACATGACCAGCCAGGGGGCACGGTGGTTTAGTGGTTAGCATGTTCGTCTCACACCGCCAGGGTCTGGGTTCGATTCCCATCTCAGCCATGTGTGTGTGGAGTTTGCATGTTCTCCCCGTGCCTCAGGGGGTTTTTCTCCGGGTTCTCGGGTTTCCTCCCGGTCCAAAAACATGCATAGGAATTGGAAAATTGTCCCTAGTGTATGCGAGTGTGTGCCCTGCGATCGGTTGGCATTCCATCCAGGGTGTATCCTACATTAATGCCCATAGACGCCTGAGATAGGCACAGGCTCCCCGTGACCCGAGGGAAGATCGGATAAAGCGGTAGAAGATGAATGAATGAATGATCATGACCAGCCATCTATAGTAATAGTACATATAGTATATAGGATATATATAAATATATACATATAAATATACATATAATAAATAGGAAATAAGGCATTTAAAAAACACCTAATGTAATGATAATTTTTCCTTGATTTAAAGCCCCTGATGCAATAAATACAACAATAAGTACAACAAGCTTCCTTCAGTTTCTTTTATTTGGGTGGCGATGCCCCTCATTATTAATGTGTACTGTACAGAGATGTCTAAAATGTTCAGGGTCGTCGCAGCATCTGTTTGGAAACAATCGTACAGTCTACTCTATATCACTGCTACATCACTATTTAAAGCCTGATGTTGTCATTTAGGATTTTTCACATGACAATATGTATGATTTGCTTGACTTTAATATTTTGTAATGAAAAACTTGGAGCTCTGGAACATCTTCCCGTGCACTTCTACTCTTCCTTTCACCCAGACAAGCTGAAAAACCCCTATTACAGACAACAAAAATCATGGGAATGAGGCAAACATATTCTGTGATAATGGAAAAAAGTCTGGATTTATTTTACACAATGGCTGCAAGCAAAATGTGTCAAAAAAACTGTAATATTGCAGCAATATAAAAAATATCTAATGTTTCCGAGGCAATGGAAAGGAAGCCGTGTTTTTCCTGTCAGTACAAGTCATCTTGGAAAGTCAGTATGTAGGTTGGTATTGGTTTATTGAGTTTGAAATATCACTGTTAACATCAGTTTAGATATTACTTTGTATCAGATTGAAAAAAAGATGAGTTGTATCACCGTAATATAAACTGTATTATTGTTGTATTGGTTTTGAAAAATGATAAAAAAAAAAAAAACTGGGATTGTATATAAGATGGATGCAGCTATAATATATCGACCTACTCCAGCACACTAATAATATCCAAAAGCCAAATATTAAACATTCATGTATATATTTGTGCTCAATGCATTTTATTCTTTAGATAAATTTTGTATATTATTGTTTATACATATTGAGGAATAAAATGTAACTGAGGAATTTGGGAAAAGAATGGTGCAGTGGTGATGCTGTGTCACCACATCACAATGCTAATGCTCCCAGGTCAGTCTTGTCTGTATGCAGTTTCATATGCTTGATGTGTAGGTTTGCTGTGGCTGTTTCAGTTTATTCAAACATGTTGATATGTGAACTGGCTGATCTAAAATGCCATGATTGTATGATTGTATCAACATGTATGATTGTGTATTTACCTGGTGCCCCGTGATGGACGGGTGTCCCAATTTGTCCACACGATTACAGGAAAAGGATCTGGATTCCCGGTGACTAGCTTAACGTGAGTGCTCAGGACGAAACATTAATTAAGAAAAAATGTTTCTCAAAATATTTCATAGTTATTTATTTGATAATGGGATGCCATGATAATTCTGTATGGAACAAAAACAGATATTTAGGACAATCCGTCTAAATAATTTTCCCATTAATGTTCCTAAAATTAGTGGCGAAAGCAGTTGTAGATTCTAACATTAACACATGTATTATTTCATTCTTTATTTCAAGACAAGACAACTGTGTGTGTGTGTGAGAGAGAGAGAGAGAGAGTGATGCTGTGTGTGTGTGTGTGTGTGTGTTTGCTTTTTGAACTCTATGATGGGAATCCGATCTCTCCACCCAGTCTCTCTCTGTAAGCTCCTCCCACTTTAGGTTCCACCCCGCCCCCCTGTCTCCGGCCCTGCTAGCGCGACTGGCCCATAGAGAGAGCCGCTTCCTGCCCGCGCAACTAAACTTACCCCAGGGAAAACACGGAGGAACCGCAACACTCGCGACTCAGTTGGAAACCGACGGAACTCGAACAATAAAAGCCACCCCGAAGTGTTTGGCCCTTCGGGGGTGAAGCAAGGGCCGGCCAGAACAGAAAGTAGGATGTGGGTCTGGTACCTCCTGCTCGGGTCGGGAACGGGCACCAGCTCGGTCGGTAAGTCGCAGTGTTTCCGCGGCGCAGGCCACACGGGTTTCACACGCGCTGAAACTTGTGCACTGTCGCGCTGGAGTCGTGACCTAGTGACTGAAAACGTCTCCAGAATCCCGGCGGCTGCACTCTTGTGGCACTTGTGTTGCGTTTTTACGGCTGTTGACGTACAAACCGCGTCGCGTTAAAACCCCCTGTATACGAAGTGCAGGGACTATTTCGGTAGTTTGGAGTGGAGTGAGCGGTGATATCGAGGAATTCTGTGATGAAGCGTCGTGAATGTAATACGTAAACACACTAACAAACAAAAACAAAAACTTTTTATTACGATTCGTAGTTTTTAACCGGAGCTCGGTTCTGGTTTAAAGGGCATATACGTGTGTTAAATTACCCATATAGAAATATGCTTCGAGGGGGAAAAAGTCATATATATCACAAAAGTCACATATATATGTATCACTATATTTACCAACAACGTACCATAAAACAACAAATGTAAAGAGACACAGATTAGAGAGCGGTTTTAAACATTTCTTAGTACTCCTGGATTCTGATTGGTCAGAAAGGGTTTATTTATTTTTCTAGCGTCGCAGCACTGAAAGTAGTTCCGGTTGCAGGGCAAATCACAGGTGTGTATTAAAGCGCTGGGTCTAATGCATGGTTATAAATATTGATTGGGATTTGTGTAGCAGATAATCCAGAAATAATTCACATTGTAAAAAGTCGTATCATTTATATGGTTTGTAAAAAGAAGTGTAGTAAGTGTGTTTGATGATGTGCCACATTACACTGGACCTTCTTATTATTTTCCAGTGACAGAATGCCTCTTTATTGTGAATAGTAATGGGGTAGGTAAGTAATGTAGACCTACAGTAAAAATTAAAAATAGATTTGTTGTAGCTTTTTTGTGTGTGTGTGTGTGTGTGTGTGGATGATTTACATTTCCAGATTCTGTATGGAACACTTTGTGAATGTCTTGCCTCAGGTGTAACACACTACCATCAAACATTTAAGGATACACAGAAGAAGCCCTTTGGGGGGGCTGGACCATTTTTTAATGTCAAGATTTGAGCAGAGTCTCTCTTGTGTTTCAAACAAACAGTTGTCTTTATAGTCAGAGTATTTTCTTTTTGCTGGGAGTTAGCAACAGATTGTGTGATTCATGCGAGATAAGGGTTCCCTTTCAGACACCAAAAAGCCATTATATGCATAGCTGTAAAACTCCAGGAACATTCTGTATCACAGAATTCCTTGTTATATTTCATATATACATACATATGTGTGTTCAGCATGTAGTCAGGAATATAGCCATTATGATTAAAAAAAAAAAGAAAACGCACAATCACGTATTTGTCATCGATTCAGTCAACCATACATACATACACTATATAAACAAACGTATTGGGACACCTGACTTATCCAGTCATATGTGGTTCCTCCCCAAACTCCCACCCTAAACTTAAAGCACACCATCGTCTTCGGCTGCGGTTCTATTGAGATGATCCTTAACTAGGAGACAGAAAACCTTTTCCAGCACGATTAATGCATCTCTGCACAAGGCAAGCTCAATGAAGATTATAGTTTACATGGGTTTGAGTGGAAAATATTGAGTGATCAAACTCTGACCTCAACCCTATTCATCACCTTTGAGATGAATTAAGAAAACGGTAACGGCAGACTCACCCCGCATCAGTACCTGAATTTTACTAACACCCTTATGGCACAAATCTGTACAAGCCTGCTCCAAAAATTTTGTGTAGAATTTTCCCAGAAGACTAGAGGATATTATAACAGAAAAAGAAATGTTGTAGTCAGTAATCGTTTATCCCCGTAGTGTTAATGATTAGTTCTCATATCTAAGTGGTCAGAAATGCATCCGTGTTATTACATTTCTATAACACACAATTACACTGAATAGAGTTTCGACTACAGTTTTTACATATACCATGTATTGATGTGTTTGGTGTTCTGTTGTAATACAAAGCGGTGCACAAACAAATGAAAAAGCTTATCTAGTTGCTTATATGAGCCGGGGTGCAATGTTTCCACTATCAATGCTTGTGCTGTACCGATAGGGCAAAGCTGTTTTAATATAAGGAACTATCAGGAGTAAACTTCCCTCCAAATTGTTCATGTTGAATTTCATTGTTATTGACCAGGCAGTTTTAAAGATTATTTAATTTAATGGTCATTTATAAGTCGGCCATTGTTGTCAATTTCTGAAGGCTAAATACTTGTGTATTTAGTGTTTAAAAATTGCACGTAATGCGCCACTTCAAGTTGTCTGTTTTAATACAGTGACAGCAGTGAGTTATATCTTCAGTTTAATCCTTGCATTCCTGCGAAAATAGCAGATATCAGATTAACTGTATAGATACACTGACTGGTAATTAGCAGATGTATGGTAATCTGTTAAACATTTTAGCTCAGGTGTAAAATATCCTAAAGTGATGTTTACACACTTCCCCAAATAATCTGATAACTATAGAGATTAGGTTATTAGTGTGCATGTAAACTCATGGTCTTTTCTTAAAGAGCAGGCTCGATCTGGATAGAGAGCAAATGCTTTCATAATTTCATTATATTTTGTGTCCTTGCCTCGTTTAAATATTTCACACACATAAGTGCATTGGATAATACAGGTTCATTGTATTTGAAACATCTATATCTCACCATCGGCGAGATTCTGCTTATAACATAGCGAAGTGGGAATCCGGCTACAGTAGCGTAGGTTATTCTGTACCATAATTCTGTTCAAGGTCATTCCAATGCATACCTTCTGTCAGTTAATCCTGTGATCATTTAGTAACTATATTAAGAATCATGTCGGAGTTATGTTTGCCAAATGAGACCACGTGGCCTAACTGTACACTTTTAGTGACATGGAAAATACTTGTCATGTTGTTAGTCATCAGTTCGTTCTCTGCAACATTGGATTCGAAACAGTCTACATTTCCCATGGTGTAATTGTATAAATTGTATGTATAAATAACAATTTCATACAGATATATTATGGTAGTCAAGAGACATAACAGCTTGACCATCCATATTTTTTGAATTTTTAGATTCAGGTGAGATTTTCCCCGTAAACTCCACCATCTTAATGTTGTACCTCATTATATATTTACAGTGCATTTAGTGACTGAGAGAAAAGTAGGCTATGACTGTAGAAGGTCATCCATCTTGGTTTAGAGTTTCACCGATGTCTGGAATTGAATGGAGTGGCGTCTGATTGGGTCCGATCAGCATGGCTGGACAGTGATATCCAAACCCATTGTCTCATTGACCATTGTCACAGAACTGAAATTCATCCGGGTTAGCACCGTCACACACCCCGTCACATATTCCCCTTTATATCCTCCAAGCCGATTACCTCAAAGACGATTGTTTTGAGACAATTTCGCTGACATGTCTTTTCCAGTTGAACACCAGACTAAAGTAGTATAATGACAGATCACTCACACTCCAATAATATGTGGAATGGGGCATGGGTTACATTTGCCTTTAGGATACAGTCTTTTTCACAAGTGATAAAAGCAGTGCAGTATTTATATTTGTTTAAAATACAATTCTGTCATTAAAGTAATCATTTTGATGTTTCATGACTGTTCAAAGACACCGAGCTTGTCTAATAGCTTTCAAAGGATGCCCGTGTTTGCACTGCACTCTTTCAATTTGAAATTGTGCCTATAGTCATTTTGATGTTTGCTCAGAACTCGCGTTAACATTTCAATTTAAATAGTGCAATGTCTAATTTCCCAATCATATTCCCTAAATCATTACATTTTAACAAGCATTGCCATTCTGAGCCTAACAGCGGTAGTAGGTGCTCTAATATAAAGTTTCAAGCACACATAGTAGTGAGAAAGTCAATCTCTTCACATTGTATTGAGGTTAAAGCTGGTGTGCGGTGTTGTGTCAAATGTGCACACTCGGTGTTCAGACTTGCAAATTTGAGAGATTGAATTGACCCTAACCATAAACTTTTGGTAATAATGAATTGGTGTTGCATTGGATCGGCATTGGATCTGCATGGTGATTTGAACAAAGTCAATACACAGAATGCAAACTATTCCAGTCACCAACATAACTCGCTCGACTAATGTTTCCAAATTTATCAGTCATTTTATTTCTTAGGATTATTCAGGACATTTCTTATTGCTTTTATTTCATGAAGAGTCATTCTGTGTTTGGATTAATGACCATGTATTAGGCGTTTCATATTATAGTTGTCTATAACTGCACTACATCTCCTACTCGCTCCTTTTCTTAAAGGTCTCAGGTTTAGTTCTATAAAGAGTGATATCTTCAGAGGAAAAATAAATGAGTACACCAACGAGTGATGACAAGAAGCGATTAAAATCTTTGTCCAGTTCTCCCCGTTCAATCCCAGCAGAGCCTGAACTCTTGTAATGTATATTAATGTGTCATTGATGTGTTTCATTAATCCATAGAGTCAAGGGCAAGATGAAGCAATTAGGGCGGAAATCTGAAAGTAGAAAATGTATGCCTATTGAATTTGTATTGACCAAAGCTACACTGTGGTAAGCTTAAAATGGCAAGCCTTTAAGGTTGGCAGATGAGCCTTCAATCGAACCAGAGCAAAGTAGAACATCACTAACTGCCTCAAACTCAAGAATAACTAGATGCTTCTGACACCTTTTGCTAAAAAGGCTTTCATTATGGTTTAGACCTCGCCCTTTCTTGCTGTCTTAATGCGATTCCTGCGCTGTTTAAATAGTGAGGTTCAGGGGAATTTCACATGTGGTCGGTTTGACTTTGATACAGGCATTTTTTTCTCTTTGGTTTAGTCTAATTTTCACAGCACACAATGAAAGTAATAAACAAAAAAACCCCACAAATTTTCTCAGAAAGGTTTGGTTACAAATCGGACAAAATCATCTGAGAACACCGTAAGACATCTCCAAAAGAAATGCTGGCTGAATCCCACAGTACCTGGCAGTTTTGGCTCCAATCATGCAGTCGAGTTGATTCAGGGTTGAATCACTTTCTCACTGCCATCAAACCATTGCAGGATTCATTTTCAACCAGAGCAAGACCTTTCTCAGACTCTGAGCCTCAGAATATGCATCATTTGGACTAAATGCTATTTATATAAAACCAATTCATAAGGATTCATAAGAACATAATACATTAGTTAATAATAATTAAAAAATATAGCTGTGAGAAGCGATGAATTCAGAAAGATTGTTTACGGAAAACAAGAGGACCATGTCACTGCAGTGCTTGGGTCCTAAAAAGCAGGAAACACAAAAGGGGCATATATATATCTATATATATATATATATATATATATATTATATAATTTTTTTTTCTTTTACCAAAATTGTTGCCATAAACTTCTATTTTCAAACTTCTGCCCAAGTTAAGTGTCACATTCCAGATTTATACCACAGTTCAGATTTGTGTGTGCGAGATCCACAGAGACTATGTATCAGAAGAGAGAACCTCCTCACAAGTATCTCAGCAGCTGAGTGAAAATTCCCATATCAGTGACCCTGAACATAAACACTGTATTGACTCTGCTGTCAATTTTAAGTTCTGTGAAATTCCCCCGAGTGAGAGACGATGAGCTCTGTTTTGGCAGCGCCGACTCTTGAAGTCTCTTATTGTTGTTTTGACATTCTAAAAGGACATTTTATGTATTTCATCTTTTCTCAGAAATCACTGTGCCCTCAGGCTTTGCATGCTGATTTGAGTCCAGCTGTGTGTGTGTGTGTGTGTGTGTGTGTGTGTGTGTGTGTGTGTGTGGCACATGAAAAGCTTTGAGAGAAAGGATGGGCCTCTAGCTTCCTCATAGGAATGATGTGAATAAATCTGGGACTTGGATCAGCATGCTTTGGCTGGATGTGAAACACAGTGGGCTTTACTATGAGGCACAACAGTCATCTTCCCCCCCTTTACCTCGTAGTGGTGTTTGTGGGGTTGAGTTTGGGATTTGGACGAAACAGTTTTCCCAGCAGCACCAAGCAGCAGTGTGTGTGGGAGGATCAGGGTTGTTCATCCATCTCTGTTGCCCTTCCAATCCTTTTTATAAAAAGTTAGCGGAACTATTGAACTTCTTAACTCTTTTTCTCTCCTCTCTTATTTATCACTTGTCTTTAGCAGCGTGTGCTAATACTGCAGATATGGTGTAAGAGAGTGGGTAGTGTGCCAGAAAATTGGGCCTCCTGCTGCTACAACTGTCAGCACCCACTCGCTTTGTGGTGTTCGAGCACGTGTGTGTATTTGGACAAAAAAACAATATCTGAAATTGCTCTCCGACTCCACATACTGCAAATCAGATCTCAAGAAAATGTGTTCTGGGTCGTCTAATAGGTAGCAACATATGATTTGGTTTACAGCATATGCATTCTGTGCTTGTAGGGCTTTTCTCTTAATACATGTTTGTGGACACATTTGCACACAATTTTGAGCATATTTTGTCCCTTTTGCAAATACAATGCTGGCTTTCCCACTAGATTTGTGTAGTGTGGCAGTGGGGATGATTTCTACATCTATGACAAGGGTTTGAGAGGTTAGGACGTGATGATTTACAGTGTAGTACACGTGAGTTCTTTCACTTAACCTTGGGATCTGGAAGCCCACCTGTGTGTCCACAAACATTTAGTCCTGTAGAGATTATATTATATCCTGTGTATTTAAGCATCTTTCACTTTATTTTCCTATGACAATGTACCCAACTGAGTGCATTGTTTAGAGTGGGGTTTATAAGAGGGGGGGGAAAAAAACTCGGCCACCAATCTCAAGCATAAGGAAAGCTGATCGGGTTTTGTTGCTAGTGCCAAAACAATTCCTTTTCATTTTTCATTCACTGATTTTCTCATTCATTTCCCAGTAATATTTAATGTCACGCTAATTGGAAATGCAGCATACACGACATACGTGACTGATTGATGCGATATCAAATTTGTGCAGTCGCTATTAGTGAAACCACCAAACTGTGACAGGATGAGTGCCACCAGCATCTCCGTGTCAGCTTCTCATTTCTCACAAGCCCGTAATATCCTCTTGGAGGCAAACCAGGAAACGTAAAGCACACCTCATTTCTTGAAGCAAAAAAAAAAAAAAAAAAAAATTCTAATCCTGTCGGCTTTTCCAAGAGGAGGGTGTTGAGGCAAAATCAGATGTAAAGCTGGTCTTAATAGTTTTAATGCTGGCAGTGCAAGTCTGATGCACATCAAGATCATCAATCTGCTCATTGGCTTTCCCCCCCGTTGTTCATTGTTACTTTCACACGCAGTGAGTTGAAAAGCTGTAATCTACCCTCACTAATTAGTTGATGGTATTGATTGTTGAACCAGATTTGATTGTGAAGCATCAACATGTCTAATTGACTCGTCATCGCAAGATGTCTAAGTTGTCACTTAGTACTGTTTTAAATGGGAATTCCACATCCTAAATGGTGTAATAGAAAGTCTAGAGTGCAGTCTTCTGTCTAGAGATGCCAAGATGCATACTTTATCTCTCACATTGTCTTAGTAACCAGGAGAGCCAGCATCTATTCTCCAAATGTGTCCTCTAGATATTTTAACGGTGATATAAATGTGATTATTCTTATGTTCAATTAAGCAAAAAAATATTAACTTTCCAGAATTCCTCTCCAAAGCACTGAATGATTTTATAATATACAAGCACTGTTTATATATATATACATATAATACTATATAGATATATTATATATATATATATATATATATATATATATATATATATACGTGTGTGTGTGTGTATATGGGCACGTAGGCTAATAGGTTATCACGCTCGCGCCTCATACCTCCAGGGTCCGGGTTTGATTCCCATCTCGTGCCATGTGTGTGTGTGGAGTTTTGCATGTTCTCCCATATGGGGGTCAGGGGGGTTCTCCGGTTTCCCCCGGTCCAAAAACATGCGCGGTAGGTTGATTGGCACCTTGGAAAATTGTCCCTAGTGTATGAAGGTGTGTGTGTGTGTGTGTGTGTGTGTGTGTGTGTGTGTGTGCCCTGCGATGGGTTGGCATTCCTTGCACGGTGTCCTCCTTAACGCCCATAGACGCACTGGCTCCCCTGTGACCCGAGGGAAGATCGGATATAGCGGTTAGAAGATGAATGAATGAATATATATATATATATATATATATATATATATATATATATATATATATATATATATATATATATTAGATGGATAGATGAGGGTTTTTTTTTTGCCTGAGCAAGAATGTTTGTCTTTATTTAACTGTTAAAACTCTTAAATGAGGGTTGAGAGATTATCCCTGACACTTTGTTTTGCAGCCGAGCCCAGGCTAATAAGATTAAGACAGAACAAATCGCTCTAATCATCCATATAAAAAAATTAATCTAAATAACTGATGCAGGTCATATAAAGTGGAGGATCTTTACAGTTTTCCATCACCAGAATATTCCTTTAGGACACTTTTGTGGCGGAGATTATACTGATTTCGACCACTAACGAGCTGTAATGGATCCAACCATTCTCGCAAACGTTCAGTGCGCAAAAGAGGAAAATCTCTAAATGTAGTCCTGCCATAGGTAATGTTTTTAGTCTGCAGCTCCATTTATTTTCATTTAAGACGGTGTCAGAGACCAAGCCCATATAAAGGGTTGGAGTCGTGCGTCTCTGTCAGTGCTCCTCCCTCCATTCCTCCACAGGACAGATGGCTTAATGGCAGTAGTGAAGAGAAATGAGCCATACTTTCACACCAAGCGTGCAATTCCCTCTAGCACTCGTCTAAAATGCTTGTCTCACCGCTTTCCTCCGCACAAGTGTGACATGCGGGCTAAATGGTACGTGGATCGTCCCTGACAGATGCGTAGGAAGAGGCAGGTGTACCTGGACGCTCAGAGCGCAGATGATTTCCATCATTGCTTTGTGTGTTCTGAATTGTTATTGAAAGTGAGGAAAATGGGTAAAGAGTTATCTGTGGTCCAATACGGCTTTAAAATGAATCTGTTAGAAATGGCATTTGACGTGTACAAGTGGTTCATACTCGGGGAGTTATTTATTTTTTATGTTTTAACAAAGGGACGTTTATGTACCGGGTCTGTTTTGAGGCTTCTGACGCAGGCTTAGAGGGCCGTACAGTCAGTCTACCTTCTCCATGAAGGTAGAATCCCCCTGTTTCTTAGGAGAAAAAGTCATGTGACTGGCTGTGGTGTGATGGGAATGACCAATCCCTTCATTATCTCACATGTAAACATTGATTCAGGGAATGATTCAACGAATGTTTTCACCAGTTTTCTGTTTTCCTAATTTAGTTACCAGTCATAGAAGGTGAATGATGACTTGCCCTCTGAGATGCAGGATACTAACTTTCACACCTTCTCAAACTACATTATAGATCATCTGCCCAAAGCGCGAAGTGTCTTTCTGTGTATAGATGTGCTAACATGTCTGTGAATGACTAGAACCAATGTTTGACAAGAGAGTGAAGAATGCCTTCCTTCCCACCCAGAGAGTGGGGTTTGTTTACTTTCAGGCTTTTTATGGTCTCCCAGCCATAGATTGCAGTCTCCCAATAATAGAGCAAGCACTTGGACATTTGCCCTGCTCAAAAGGGGTCTTTTGGTGAAAATGCCACGTGTCTTGACATTTAAACCAACTAACTACAGACTCTTGTTTATAGGTAAACGTGAGAGAAGATCACATTTTCACACCAGGAAAGTATTCAGTCAGAATTATGAATGGATCGAGTAACTCGAATTTGTGCCATCAAATTTTTCAAAGGTTGGATGTGTGCAAATCCAAGTACGTGCGAATAGTTGAATTGCATCCTTCAATTCACTTATCAGATGAGTTGAAACGTCATTTCAGAAAACGGAGGCTCCGAATCCCATTGTTGTCGTGTTTTATGCGAAGTGACTTCTCTGCAACAGAGGTAGAAACTCAACACCCCTGCAAGCTTGTGCAGCACAACTTGGCCCGTTATTGCCAAAGCAGGTCTGAAAGGGCCGAGTGTCCCAGGGGTCATGTGATTCCTTGGGGGAAATAGGAATGAAAGAAGAGGTTTATCAGTGGAGCTTTTCTATTGCTAAAATCATCAATGAGGCATCTGGCTTTGTACACCTGGCTTACCTGTGTTTAGACTGCTAATAAACAAGCAATCTTATTCATATTCACATTGAGTCACCAGTTTATGTAGTAAATCTAGTGTGTACTGAACTGCCTGTTGGAGGTATTTTAACATGGTGTGAATTTCTAGAGACCTCATAGTTTGATTTGGTTAAATTCAGGATGACGTCATGTAATTATAAGTAGGTTATAATATTGAGTGCTTTAGCTTGCGATATATGTTGTAATTGCTAGCTGGTACAGCAGGTAATAACAAATCATTTATATAAGGTTAAACATACGTATGTATATAATTATGTATCCGTGCGCCACTTCTATGACCAGAAGTCACCTTAAGGGATTTCTTAATCAAGCCACAGTTCTTACAGTTTTTTATCAGCATGATTTTTGGTCCTGTTTGTGGATTTTAATTGATAGATTTAACAGTCTTTTTTTCCCTTTCCTTTCTTTTTTTTTTTTTTAAGCGTGTTTAAGAATCTATTAAACGTTGTTACAGTGTGCTATTGTAGCATTTGTGGTTGCATTTGACATTATTTTGACTTGAATGGTTTAATGGACTGGGTAAGAAGGTCTGCTTGGACATTTAGTGTACAAGACATCCGATGCATAATTCAAGGCTCCCTTTTGTCCCGCTCAATCATATCCTCGTGAATGAGGCTGCCGACCTTCCCTTCAATGGCAAAACGATTTTACTTTCAATTAGAAATGACCTCAAAAGGAAGACATGATGTCTGAACGAGAGAGAGAGAGAGAGAGAGAGAGAGAGAGATGTGCATCATCTTCCAGTAATCTTCCTGAGTTTTGTCCTTCTAGTAATACAGTTGTGTTTGTCTATAGTCAAGGTCAGGGCATGACTACATATTTATCTGTGTGTTCCTCCAGAAAGCTGCAGCCACACTTATTGGCATCTTCTTCATCCATCAATGTCAGACACACACACACACACACACACAGGCTCAGGAAATGAGGGCCATTTGAGACTGGGCTGTTGAGTCACAAGCTGCTGAAGTGTTGCAGTGTTTACTGGGGCGTCACACCGCCTCATGGCACGTCACTGCGCACCACACAGCACAATGGCAAATAAACCCGAGTGACATTTAGCCCTGTGCTGTCTCCTGACAGTCACAGGTGGAGGGGTGGAATTAATGCAGCTGTCTCACCATCCCAGCTGCACATACAAATAAACGTCTCATTAATATGGCCACATATGGATATGAAATGGATTGTTCTTTGTTTTTTTTTCTCCTCAGGCGGGTTTTGCATAATCACCCCCCCCCCCCCTCCACACACACATAATTCCAGTGCAACAGAGAAACGCTTACATTCCATATTTAGACAAGCGACAGGGCGTCGAGCGATTAGGACTTCCCAGGCCTGCTACAAAAAGATGATGTCGGTATGCATTTTAACCAAGTTGTTAATGATTCATTTTGAAATCTGCAATATCATCGTTTGAGCATCAAAGCAAGCAACAGTCTTTAGTTGTTCTGCTTCCATGCCCACTCGTACCGCATGTGTGAAGTGAATAATATGGCTTCACTTTCTTAATGAAGCTATGCATTGTGGGAGATCTGCTGATTACGATGTATTGACTGCATGATTGGGTTGAGTAATGACCCTGCACTAGTCCAGGAAATGATTAGCAAGATTTTAGGTTGACTGCTTTGCATAAGTTTACAATAGGGCCTGAGGGATATAGCAAAAAATAAAGTTCAAGAAAACAGTGAAGAAGAAAAAAAAAAGGATATATATATATATCTTTGCCAATTGGGTCACCTGGTAATTCTTACCTCCTTCCTGTATCCTGCAGCAGCAACCAATCAGGAAAAGAGAAGTTCAGCATGTTCTCCTACCAAGCCACAACGAAGCCGAACAGTTATATATTTCTAAAACTGCGCAGATTGAACTGTACAGGGCCGATTAATGCAGTCTACCTTCTACTTGCATGAGCTCATTGATGAACACACTTGGCTAGTGGGACTGTGATTGACAGGGGATGTGCAATTCTTTCCACCCAAAGAAAGAATTCTTCCTGGGTTCCTGGTCTGTTGCGGCTGTTTTAATTGTTTTTTTGTTGTTGTGGTTGTTTTTTGGACCAAAAATTATGTTTGTTTTTTGTAAGTTCCTATTGTCAGTGCTCTACATACTACATACCAAAAAACGAGGTGCATTTTATTGTGATATTAATATCTTGCCCTATTTATTTTTTATTCAGTAGCCATCCTTTTTTTGTTTGAGTTTTTAGGTTACAGAATGGATTTTCTGATTAAATGCTCACAGTTCCTGTATCGGGACTGGCTTTGTAGAATTGCGCTTTGTGCCTCCAACTAGGACACGTCTCACACACACACACACTTTAAAACTTAAATATGAAAATGTACACCAATCACCAGCGAAATGTTATGTTGAGCATTAGCAGCATAAACGTCTTTACCGCTGTGAGCTACAGTAACTGGATCTCAGTCAAGACTTCGCTAACCATGTGCATCAATGATCCTTGACCCGGTCACTAATTCACCACTATTCCTTCCCTGGACCGATTTAGGTAGATATTGATCACTGCAGACGGGAAGCACCCAATAAGAGCTGAGGTTTTGGAGATCCTCTGATCTAGTCGTCTCTTTCGCCCTTGTTAAACTTAATCGAATTCTTACAGTAGCCCATTGTTTCTAAAACACCAGCTGTTATGATATATAAAATGCCCCTAATATAGCATAATATACACCCCCCCCCCCTTCAAAGTGCCATGATGAAGAGATAATCGGTGTTATTCACGCCATACTCGTACTGCATTAATGATCGGAGAGCTCGTCGCCGCCGTGCATCAGTTACAAGTTAACATTTCACATTGGACGCCTCATTGTGACGGAGACTTTGAATTATGCATCACTCTTTTCGCATTCATAAAAAAATCAACAGCGGATCTGGTGTGGATAATGCCTCGAAGGTGTGCGATTCACTCAGCTGGATTTAATTAAAGAGTACAGGGACTTTGGGGAGATTATGGCTATGTGCTGAAAGGTACAGAGGTGATCACGGTCTTTACTATAGAAGCTTCATCAGCGATTCTGTCTGTGTGCAGAGAACAAGCCCGTGCTGTAAATGGCCATGTTTTCACAATATTTGTGTGCGCGTGTGTGTGTGTGTGTGTGCGTGTGCTCATTTTGGTAAGTACTATATTATTGTACAACAGCAATAAATAAACGGATATTTATTTAATGTGTTTTCAATCTTACGGTTTCATCAAACATGCTTTTTTTTGCCTTGTTTTTAAATCCAAAGGCACAGTGCAAAATATAAATCATTCTACAAATGGTACTTTTTTTGTCATTATGGTGGCATAGGGACGTGAATTAAGGCTACGTGATATATATTTATTGTAAGTAATTTAACCTTGTGCTCGTAATCTTAATACATACTGGTGAATTCGGGTTGTCATGGTTAAAGATCATCCTCAGTAGAATTAATGTATAATACATGCATTCCTTTTTATTATTATTATTATTATTATTATTATTATTATTATTATTAGATATGGCAGTGGGGCACGTGGCTTATGGTTAGCACGTTCGCCTCACACCGCCAATCCGGGGTTTATTCCCGTCTCGGTATGTGTGTGTGGAGTTATGTTCAGTTCTCCCGTGCCTCAGGGGGTTTTTTCTTCCGGGTTCTCCGGTTTCCCCCCATCCAAAAACATGCCGGTAGTTGATTATTGGAAAATTGTCCCTAGTGTATGTGTGTTATTATGCTGTGTGTGTGTGTGCCCTTGATTTTATTATTATCCTGCCTTAATGCCCATAGACGCCCTGAGATAGGCACAGACTCCCCGTGACCCGAGGGAAGATCGGATAGCGGTAGAAGATGAATGAATATATATGGCTAGAGCTGGACAATGGGAGGTGGTCATTCAGAGAGTTGGACTTCTAATCAGTAGGTCAGGAGTTCAAATCGGATCTCTTGAAATCTGGCCCAGAACCCTCAACTGCTCTATTGTGTAGCTAAGAAATTTTGAAGTCAGTGTAAGTAAGGGTGTCTGCCATTTTCCATTTCATTCCTGTGATCAAATTATAAAATCTTTTATAATTGATAAAGATCTAAAGATTATCTTTTAACTTTAAAAATGTCACGTTTTTTTTTTCCCGTTATATTTCTGAGATCTATTGATGATGATAATCGATCATTGTGTCATAATTAACTCTAAAAGCATTGGATTTGTTGTGCAACACATGGACAAGCAATTTTGTCTCTAGAACTGGTCCCACTTCACATAAGCTGGCATTTAAAGCGAAACATGCAGCGGCATTTTGTATAGATTTTAAAATTAATATATGCAAGCAAGTGAAGACGGTTGACACATCGTCTATCCCTGCAGGAATGTACAGGCGGCACATAATAAAAACACAGAATAACAAATTCCTTCTTGCTCCCGTTAATGCCAAATAACATTAAATGTATGACTGCAGTGTCGACCTTGAGAGAGCAGATGTTGAGAAGAGATGTTGGTCTGGATGATGCTACACATCTTCCCTCACTCCACACACACACACACACACACACACGTGCCCTTCTCGTAGGGTGCCTGGAGCCAGCTGTAACATTAATAATTCATAGAGGCTTCTAAAGGCTTTTAGCCCACTCCCTCTTGTGGTGTGCTCTTTGTAGAAAGGCTGATGGGTAAATGTGAACCAGAGACATGCAAGCAGCTAATATATGCATTGTTTTTCTTCTTTAATGTAGTATCTTGAATCTTTTCACTTCATTTGACACTATTAGGACGTCTAAACCCTGCCCCTGGATTCAACACTTGTATTTCGCTCATCATGAGGTTTGATGTCCGAGAGAAAAAGACAAACTTCACCTTTCGCGGCTCTTAAGAAGGCATGCTGAGCCTTAAGAAGACTCTGGCGAAAGGTTGAATAAGTTCAGAAAACAAATCCCAATACTAATCCTGCAGCACAGCCCCAAAACCTCTACAAAATGTTTAGGAAAAAGAAAACCAAGACAACACCAAACACTGTTTCTGTCTATTATACAGCTTTCTATCTGTGCCTTATGCATGATGGTTCAAGTGTGACTGACTGCTCCAGCTTTAAGCCTGTGTGCACTGAGAGAACCTCAGCTTTGCCTCTGCTGCTAATCTTCTATGCTACATGCTCTGTGCCCCCAAAAGCTACTTAACTATTTCACAAAATCATGCACAGCAAGTGACAATACAGCTTTTATTCCGAGACCAAACAATATGAGAGGAGATGCCTGAAAGGAGTACAAGCTGTTTGCGGGTTGAGGCTAAAGCCTTGTTTCTTTCCATATTAAATCATAAACTGTTGCCTTTTAATATATTTATCAGGTTGCTTTCTATAACACGTGCCGTTTAAATCGCTGTAAAATCTCTCTATTGGAACGCAGACTTAAACTCACAAGAACATCGTGATCTAATTATTCAGCGCATTGACAGGATGGTTGTTTTGTTTTTTTTGTCATTCTTCCACTTCATGGGTTTGCACATTATTATAATTACACTGTGCACTACTCAGTATCACGAGCAGGTTCTTTTTCCCTAAACATAATAGAAATCTTGATTTCACACAAGGCTACTTTCTAATGTTACTTTTCTTTTTTTCCCCCCTTGTCCTACACCCCCTTCAGCTCACTCACCAGGATGTTCGTCAAGCCGCTTTGTAACAGGTGTTGCTGGGAAATGTGATATCAGTAAAATCTGAAATTGACAGCAATACTGATAAATATTTAGGGCCAAAAAAAAAAAAAAGCATCTGAATCTGCTGCCAAGAACCGTGATGAAGCAGGAAATGAAATGCTAATAGTATTTAATCCAAACAGGATTACAGTGTATTAGTGAAGATGATTCCTTACTAATATAACTCAAAATGTGTTCAGTGAAATCGGTAGTGATGGGCAGTGAATTAAACACAACATGGCATGCTGGTGGAAAGTGGCAGCAGCGGGTGTTTCTATTAAAAGGGAAGAAAAAGGAGAGGAAGGAGTAAAAAAGACTGAAGAAGAGATGGGGGGATGAAAGAAGCAGGATTGAGAAGGAAAATGGACATGAAAGGAAGGAAACAAATGAACGGATAAATGTACACAAAAAGATGGATATCCTGAAGTTGCAGCTTGCAAGTTTCAAAGCACTGACACTGGAGACTCCTTACCAAATCTAAGGGAGGGAGTGTAACTCAGTTAAGGCTCTGGGCTACTGATCGGAAGGTTGGGAGTTCGAGCCCCGGTATTGCCAAATTGCCTCTTTGGGGTTCTTGGGCAAGACCTTTAACCCTCTGTGCTCCAGGGGCGCCATTACATGGCTAAAAAAAAAAGTTTAATATCCGATGGAAAAAAGAATTTCCTTAATTTAAATCAATAAAGTAAATAAAATTAGAAAATAAATACTCTTCCAAAGTAAAAGTCTTTTCGCATCAAGAATTGCTTATGATGAAGCATTCATACGCCACTTTCAAGAACCAGTGCTGCATAGATTATCCTCCGTTAAAACTGCGAGGAGAAGCCACGTGTTCCTGTTTAAAAGGGAACCAAATAGTGTATGAACAGGACATTCAGGAATTCAGATTTATACAGATTTCTCAAACAGTTGAAGTCATGAAGTATCAACATGATGGATACATTCCAGCTGTTGGTGCTGCAGCTGGGCTTTTGGTTCGGGCTGCGCTTAATGTGAAGCACACGACGTTACGTCATGGCTTTTCATGTGTTGATTTTCGGGTGTTTGGGTTGCTGTGCCGTATTATCAGCATCCCATTGTCTCCACTGTACAGCGCTCATTAGGGATATGTGGGAATTTGTGACCTGGTCTGTTGTTAAGTGTTATTAAGCTGTTAAAAAAAAAGAGAAAGACTCAAAAGGCAGCAGGCAGCAAGGCTGAAATAAGTTCATGCACCGCCTGTTTTCCTTTGACGTAAGGAATGATGTTTCCTTGTTCTCTTTGCTAGTTTCCTTTCACCGCACTAAAACACACGAGCCCCCCGAGCTGCCTGTCACCTGCCGTAACTCTCATTAGCGCCAGCCAGTATGAAAGCTGCTGCTGTGGCATTGGGGGGGGGGCAACACCATACACCCTCTCTCGCCTTCAGATTGCCTTTGGGCTCAAGAAACTTCCTGAGATGGCAGGCCCATTAAAGGCAGTATAATTGGAAAATAACGTTCCTCTGCTGGCTAAAAAATCCGCTCATTTTCCTTCTGAGCCCCCACACACACACACACACACACACACACACACACACACACACAAAAGTCTGTTCAGGAGGTTATCTGTATTGATCCAGCTCTCTCTTTTTGTTCCCTGACATTCAGAACAACAATGAGCCCCTCCCTCTGTTCCACGCACATTATTGCAGCTGTAATTATGTGCAAAGATTCTCCACCAGTCTGAATCAATTCATTCTCGTCAAAGCTTTCAGATGAACTTAGTGTTAGTCAAATTTAATTCTCATAGATTATAAAAAAAATACAGCAACTCGTAGAGGTTTTTTTTTTGGTGCTTAGAGAATCTTTTTCAAATACAAACATGCATTGCATTGCACTGAGGGGAAAACACGGAGAGAAAATACTAATTGAATAATTAGGAGCATAAACAAAGGAGAAAGTTGAAAAGGCAAAACTTGCTTATACCATCTGTGAGGGGGAATATTCTATTTTGCTTGTTTTCACTGGTATAGTAATAACTACTGTTGTTCATTTTAGAATGTTAGAATAGATTTACATATGGGAGACTTATAATGTTTTGAAGGAGGGTCAGATGGATGAAGATAGGCAGGAAAATGGTACAAATATTGTTATAGAACATGAGATGGTAATTAGTTCATTTGTTTATCCAATCAATTTTCCTTTGTTTTGTTTAATATATATATATATATATATGTATTTATGTATGTACGTGGTATTGATGCATATTTTTTTTTATTTAATTTATTTATTTTAGAAGAAATTCGATGTGGGGAAAATGTGTCCGCTAATTTTACCTGTTTTTAGATGGTGTTTTGGGGCTGAAGGAAACACACACGTCCCCATGTGCGCCACACACACCTCCCCATGCAACATAGCAACTCGTTCCTGTATAAGGTGCTGGAAAAAATTAGTCTTGCTACTTTTACAAATTTTAAAGCGGGCATTAGCTCTTCAGATTTGTCAGAACATGCCGTCATGTCATATTTCGCAAGTGTAACGCGTCGCGGGAGGCATAAAATCGATTTTGTTTTTTTTCAACATTGCCATAAATGATAAAGTGGAAATTATCGATAATACGATGAACCTCCCTGCTCCACATGATCATGTCTTATTAAGTCCTTGGTTGATAGAATTTCAGGTTGGGAGTTCTGTGAGTTTTTATTAGACACACAGCGACCTGAATCTGCCATCTCAATAACGCCAAAACCCATTTATTGTTAGCCGGAATTTAATTTCTAAAGCGGATGATCATTTTGAATGAGACGGCTGATGATTCAAATGGCTTTTATTTTTTGAATACTGCTTTCTGGTTATTATTCAGTCATACGATCACACATGATCCAGAGCATTCTGTTTGTTTGTTTGTTTGTTAAGATATATGAATTAGTTAACTTGATGGTCTTATCAAAACCAGAATAAGTATAGATTTGTTGTATAAGGTTCCGGGTTGTGGAGGAAAGTGCACATGTTTCAGGAATTACAGGAGGCGTGCTTGGTGTCTTATAAGCTGCTGATTGGTCAAACCCGATTTTTAGCTCCTGGGTATTTACAGATGCTTGCGTAATGCTGAAGGCTGAACAGAAGCGTTTTCTGATTTTTTATTTATTTATTTATTTTTTTAATGGCAAGTCAAACAAATGTGGCAAGGCGGCATGTTTTTGTAGATGCCTCTAGCTGGCATGAATGTGAAGCATGAAATTATGCTCCAGGCACCAATGGTCATGTTCTGTAGCACATGCTGTGCGTAGCAGCCGGTTTCAAAACTCTGCGTTAATATTACCATCGCGATCATGCGGTAGAGTCAAATCTTTAAGAGCAAACTCAACCTGGACACCATTATTGTAGTGGGGTGAAAAGGGTGCGAAAGTTACGGCTATTATTGAGTCTTGCTGCGTATGCTTTCCAAGCATTGATCTACATCTCACAGCATTTGGCAGACTACCTTAACCAGAGCGACTGAGGGTTAAGGGCGTGTTGCTCAAGGGCTTGGTGGTGGGATTTGAACCTGCGACCTTCCATTCCAGAGGCCGATGCCTTAAGCACTCCTATTCCTAATGCACTCCTTCCTCAAGGATTTCTGATTGGAAGGTTATGAGTTCATATACATAACCACCACCACCACCAACAAGTTTGTATCAAAGCAAAAGCTCTTAACTGCTCATTTATAAGTCACTCTGGATTATAATGGGAGCTGCCATATGCCATAAATGTAATTGTTATCCACCGTTGTGAAGATGTGTGATGAGTTAACCACTGTATCTTATTTAGTCTGAATGTACTTGAATACACATGAATCTATTTATTTATTTATTTATTTTAGCTCAGGGGCACGGTGGCTTAGTGGTTAGCACGTTCGCCTCACACCTCCAGGGTCCGGGTCCGATTCCCGTCTCGGCCATGTGTGTGTGGAGTTTGCATGTTCTCCCCGTGCCTCAGGGGGTTTTTCTCCGGGTTCTCCGGTTTCCTCCCCCAGTCCAAAAACATGCACGGTAGGTTGATTGGCACCTTGGAAAATTGTCCCTAGTGTATGAGTGTGTGTGTGTGTGTGTGCCCTGCAATGGATTGGCATTCCATCCAGGGTGTATCCTGCCTTAATGCCCATAGACGCCTGAGATAGTCACAGGCTCCTCGTGACCCGAGTGAAGATCGGATAAAGCGGATAAAGTTTAAAATCACACTGAAATTAGATTTGTGATTTCTTTCTAGTAATGTTAATGTCGGAGATGAAAAATTGCTGACTTTGCAACATTTACTACAATCTTGACTATTTATTTCTTTTTGTCAAATATGCTATGCTTTAAACAGCCTTTTTAGGTCTGTCCACCTGTTATCTATTCGCTCCTATTTCATATCATTGCTTTATTTTTGGAACGTGAACAGCTTTTGAAGTTTATATAGTCAAGTCCTCCGCCAGGGGTACTTCATTTAGTGTCTTATACCACAGGCACACAAGATGGTCACAGATGAGTCTAATGAATGAAGTGCATTATTGCATTATTTCTAGTAAGCGATTTTAACTCCGCTATTTGTTACCATTGCTGTAGAATTTGTTCAAAAGATGATTGGACCCCCACAGATTGCTGCTGGTAGCAGTATTTATCATTTCAACTTCAATTTTCTTTTTTTTAATATGAAACAAACATGTTTATTTTGTACTTCATGTTTGCCTGAATAATTCAAAAAGTATAGATGCCTCGTATGATTAATTATTTGTCTCCA
>JACRUU010000005.1:19292870-19380370 GCA_030449085.1 Kryptopterus vitreolus | reverse complement strand
ACGCAAGCATCGATGCCGGCTGGGGGGCCGTCCCAAACATGTTCATTAGGATTGAGTTGAGAGCTTGATAGCAGGCCTTTCAAGATCTTCCACTCCAAATAATATAAAGTGGATCTTCAGGCAATGCACACAGACAGGATCATTGTCATGCTGGAAAGGTTTGGGGCTAATAGTTCAAGTGAAGGGAAAAAATGTAATGTCCCTGCATCCTCCAAGGTCAAGTGTCTGACGACTACTATCTATTATTTATAGAAGATTATGTGACACCCAAATGGTTGTTAAAAATAGTAAAAAAATAAAAATAAAAGAATAAACATTATTCCTAGTGGCAAACACTGAATATCTTGTTCCAAGCTAGAATCCCAGGTTACGTTTACATTCCTTTTTTTCCCACAATTTTGTTAGGAAAGCATTCTAAATAACATTTGTCCTAAACATGTGCAGGAATAGTAGATGTGTATATTCAGGAGAAAACAGTATCTGTGGAGTCGGCACACTTCATTTGGAATCACTACAGGTGCACTATTGATTACAACCACCGTGCAAAGGAACGGTGTGAGCGGTACGGCGATTCTAAGACGTAGTAAATGTTAGTAGCGTAGCATGTCCTTGCCATGAAAGGTGCCGTGGATTGTCAAGGAATACTTTTTTGCAGCGAGCATCAGCAGCAGTAGAGGATGCAGCCGATCCCTGCTCTCATCCCCGCCGCTCAGATCCCGGTCTTGTCTGATTCGGTTCTGCCAGGCCGTCTGAGGTGCTGATAGCGACGCTCGCGCATACCTTCCTTTCATCCTCCCGCGGTGATGAAAAGGAAAGCAGTGGAGCAGGATATGAAATGGAGCCTTTGCGATTGTGTGGGTTTGGGGGATGTTTGAGATTAGAGGGTCCTCAATGACTGTCATCGAGTTCTTCCAGTGTAATGGCACTGGCGTAAAGTGGAGTACGGGGAATGTGCATACACGTCCACACACACACACACACACACACACACACTAGTGCACGTACACACACAAGGAAAGAGAACAAAAGCCCATTTTCTGTCACCATTATTTTGCGCCGTCTTACTGAAGGTGATGAAAGAGCTTTAGAGACATGCTGACAGAACGAGAGAGAGGGAGTTTTGATGTGAAGAAAGAAAGAGGACAGAAAGAAAGCCTTACCTGAAGGCAGGATTACTGCGAAAGGCTTTAGACAGAGACTTGCGTTTCTGTATTGTCGCTGCGTTTGCGTCGCAGTGCTTTTCCCAGTGTAGTACATGCCTACACCAGGCAGCACATGGGGTGCGGATGCTTTCCGAGCTTTGCTTTTGTTTTTATCTCCGTCGTCATTTGTTTTTCTGCGTTATGGTGTTTGTTAGAGAAACAAACAAGGGCTGATAAAGTCAGATTTCTCCTTGTTCAACATGAATTTTCTTGCCTGTAATATGATGATGAAGGTCTACGGTGGATAACGGAATTGTACCGAGCGCTGATCTGGAACACTGTCTCTGGTTTACGGCCCTTTACTAACATGTTTACAAGCGTCCCTGGCAAAACAAGGACATTTGTGTGACATGAAGGGCGGGGATGGAAACTAGCAAAGAACAAACCCTTCTTACAGACAATTAAGAGTCATTTAAGATAAAACGTCGCGCCATTTTTATACAGAAAAGCCCCATGAACATTCCAAACTAGGGCTGTCGGAGTAACGCGTTAATAATGTGTTCATACAAATTAACGGCACTAATTTGATTAACGCATTACGATCTGCTCCTTCACTCGGCGCTGCGTTTAGCGAATAAAGGAAACCCGGACAACAAAGACAACTTTTCTTTTTCTGGACAAATAAGAAACCTAAATGAATAAAGAAACATCAGTCCGTGTCCTTCCTAGATAATTTCAGCATCGATCTTACCGCTTGTACTGTTAGGATGGAATATAAAATAGGCCCCCAAATTACGCCTGCTAGCTGCAAAATCATAACAGGTATGATCTACTCACTATTACTGTATGTAACTTAAACGTATCACCAGTTTATATGGAAAGCAACCAAAACCGGAACATAATTCTTAAAGGAGCCACGTACCATATTTAACGACAGAAATGCATAGGAAATGAACGAAGCAGAAATTCATATTAAAATAATCATTTCCTGAGTGAAATAAAGATCAAATAATTCATTTATTTTGAAGAGAGATTCCAAGTCCAGTCAAGTGAAGTAGGCTTTATTGTCATTTCAACAATACACAGTGCAACAACCTTTCCCGAGGACCAAGATGCTATAACAGACGGCATAAAATAAGACACAGGACTGCACATAATTCTGTAAACTAAAACAAAAAGGAAAATTTAGTGGAAAAAGCAAAGTGCAGGAGGAAAAACAAGGGGGGGCGGGGGCAAGACATTACACACTTGACAGTAGTAGTACATGTTGTGCCAAATAAAGGATTTGTTCTTATGCAAAATTGTGAACACTCAGAGGTAGAAACTATATATATATATAGATATATATATATATATATATATATATATATATATATATATATATATATATATATATATATATATATAAACATGAAGAAAAACATGAAAATTGTACAGTAACAACAGTAAAATAGTCGATTAACTCTCGACTTGCTCGTAGCAGTCATGCGATTTAAATATTAGATTCCAAACACAAGCTTGATATGTATCTGCCGTTTACACTCGAACAATTCCTGACCCTTTCTTTAAATCCAGCCTGTCTCTGGCATGCCTGTGTTTGTGTATGCTGCAACCCCGAGCATCATGTGATGACACAACTCAAAATCGATCGTCACAAAAATAATTAGAAAAGACAACACATAAAAATTCTTGCCCGTGCAGTGCCTCGTGCCTCTTCCCTCTATTGCCATTCCCTGCCAGAGATCTGTTATTCTCCACTTTTATTGCGTGCGCTATTAGAAAGTGTTGCATCAGCGTCTGTGCTGCGGGGATCAGCTCCTGCGAGAGAGAGAGAGAGAGAGAGAGAGAGAGCGAGAGAGCGCCGGTGCAGAGTTCAGGACTAGGAGGCAGGGTGCACACAGTGGAAAAAGTGGAAGCACTCGCTCTTCTGTCAGTCCAACTCGGATTTCATTAAGTCGTGATTTTGCGTTTCTGGAGTTATAAGTGGCTTCTTTTGCGTGTTCTGTAATCACAGGATGATTGCTCCGAGCCTCGCAATATTCTACTGTAATAAAATGTTCTTAGCGATCCTCAGAACCGTGTATGAAGATGCATTTTTCCCCCTCCCCCCTCTGTAAAACACTAATATATAATTGCAATTTTACACACCACTGTTCTATTTCATTGTGGGAAAATTGGAGGTAGTGCGCGTGATCTCGTTTCACACGAGGTTTCGCACGAGAATCGCATACCGCTTGTGATGTTCGAATAGTTTCAGGATTAACCAAACAAAAAAAAAGGAATATAAAAACTCTGTAGGGAATATGCAAATTCTTCACACTGCAAGTGATACAATGGGTTTTTAATTATACACTTGAATATAAGATTTGCATACACTATCAAAAGTATTGGGACACCTGTCATTTTTTCTTTTTTTTTTTTTTTTTTCTCCCTCCAGCCGAATGTGATTCTTTTCCAAACCATTATTACTACTACGAGACCCGGACCCGGATTGGGGTTGCGTACACAAAGCCAAATCCATGAAGATTTCCAAATTAGAATTTTTTTTTAGGAGTGAGCGGAATATATTGAGCTGTTGAACCTCATTCCATAGAGAGGGCCGGGGTTCAAAGACGACGTTTGGGATAAATCGGAAGGCTTGACTGCACCCCAGGCTTCCTCAACCTGCTTCAGTACCTGCCTTTTACATACACGCTTGAGGCTGAATACGCACACATTTCCACAATCTTCCCAGGATAGAATAAAATGTGGAATTTGGAGTTCAGAAAGCATTTAGGTGTCCTCAAGCATTTGTCTATTTTTTTTCTATATAATATACAAAAGTAAACATATTCTAATTGTATTCAAAATAATGTATCAATTAAGATGCATTTTTAGTGTTTGAATTATATTAAACCCAGTGTCATTTTATAAAACACAGTATAAAACTGTTACTGTTCAACACATTTTGTCATAATTCAGGTTTAATTTCTTTCTTTGTGCATATTGCCTTTGGTTTTGTTTTACCGCATGCCTGTAGTGAGTCTAATGGGAGAGGGGGGGGGGGTGTCGGTATTTCCGTCTCATTCCTTCACTAATTAACTTCAATCTCCATTCTCCACCAGGCTGTTGCACATGTTAGCGTCAGTTCATCAGGCCACACGCTGGGCCTCTCGCTCTGCCCTCCAGTAAAATGAGCGCCGGTAACGGGGTGCTAGTTGGCTAATTTTAGTTCGCTACCTTGTTAGCCTTTATTTGAGCTTCTTCCCTGAGGCTGTCAGACTCCATAACACTCTGCTGCCCCTCGACAACCGATTGATTTTTACCTGAACGAAGCTAAAACGGGACTTGATCAAACACGCACACACATCTTCTGCACATTTCAGACGATCATTATCAGGAGTGTGCTGACGTGCCCTGAAAGTTTTGCACATACATGTACTTCTATTTATGACTCGACTCGATTTTTATGGGTTGCACAGCGGTGCATGGTTGCGTAACAGCTCCACCATCTCTGTAAACAGGCGCACATCATCATCATCACTTTCGTCCATGTTTCTTCCATTAAAGAGTACTTCAGTTGGATTTTGTTTTTAGGGGGCTCTAAAATGTATAGTCACAACTACTGTGGTAGGAGGTAGCTCAGTGATGCAAGGCATTGGCCTCTGAACTGGAAGATCTCAGGTTCAAATCTGACACTAGTAGTCCCTTGAGCAAGGCCCTTAACTCATATTTGGATAAGGGATAATTCGCTCTGGATAAGGCCGTCAGCCAAATGGCATAAATGTAAATGCACTGATCTACCACATCTCTAACCAGGATACACCTTTTTTCCCCAGTTATGCTTAACTTCTTACTCTTCTCCAAAGCATATTGTTCTTCTCCACTCTTTCACCCCAACTACATGTCTTCCATGGCCACATCCATAACCCTCCTCTTTGGGCTTCTTTTTCTTTTCCTCTTGCTTTGACCCTCCATCCTTACCATTCTTCTCCCCGTGTACCCCATGTCCAAACCATCTCAATCCCTCACCTTTGTCTCGGAAACAGCCTCCGTCCCCCTAATAAACCCATTTCATACTTGTCACTCCCAATGAAAATCCCAGCATTGAATCAACTTCTGAACATGAGTATTTCCCAGTAGGTTCTCATAGCGGTATTATTGCAGTGCCTTTGCCTAACGAGACTGTGTATTTTCACCAATAAATTCACCAATAAAACTGCTGTTTAAAATCACAGCCCCTTTTTGCAGTCAGTTTTGGTATATACTAACGTTACTGCAATGTCTTGTTTTTTTTCAGAGAGCCAGATTCTCCCCGGGAATAACTTCACCACCGAATGCAACATTCCAGGAAACTTCATGTGCGGCGATGGCTTCTGCATCCCCGGAAGCTGGCAGTGCGACGATTTCCCCGACTGCTACGACAAGAGCGACGAGAAGGGTTGCCGTAAGTCACCCGAGCCTTTTTAATTACGCCGCAGCTTCGCACAGACGCTTAGCAGGGACACCTTCCCTTCCACGCCAGCAAAGCAGTGTGTGAATATGCCAGAATAAAGCGCTCGTTACGATTGTTACACACCAGTAATAACAGCTAGCACAAGACCGCCTCGGGCACAGTGTTTGCTTTGATCCTTCTTGACTTCCCCTGTTTTACTCTCTCAAGCGCTCCGCTTCTCTTTTCATATCTCGCTAGGCTTTGCACGTGGAAATTGGAAATGTTGGTATGACATAGTTTTGCAGTCTTTTGCCTGGCTGGATTCAGGCCTGCTTTGGAAAGCCCCGTCATGTTGTGTATTCGCTTCCCTGTCAGGGAGGTTCCCCTGCCCTTGCTGGCATATCTGCTCAGTCTCCTTCTCTCCAGAACTGTTTTCTTCTTTAATTAAGCAGCGTGGAGGCTGTGTGATGTTGGAGCAAAGTAAAGTGGGTCGGTGCCAAACCACCAAACCCCTGCTGGCCCCAGCACTCATTTACTGCGACTAGGCGACGCCTCTGGAGAGTCTGGTGTGTCTGCTGTCGCCTACAGACACCTCCCTATTCTCTCTCTCTCTCTCTCTCTCTCTCTCTAAAACGCCCCACTTTATTATTGCCGTGTTTAGAAGCCTGAGGAGTTTGTGGTTTCTTGCCTATGTGCTATCTCGCTGCATAATTTGGCAGACCGGCCTTGACAAAATGTGGAACGCAAGGTGCTGTACTGGCACAAAATAGCATCATGTGACTACGGAGTGTTACGGTGTCAGCGTGACAGCCTCATCTTTAGTAAAAAGAAATACATAAATCCGTTTCATAGTATTAACTGACTGATTCACCGACTAACCAATAGCAATGGAGATCAAACCCAACCTTGACAGCATTTTATATCAAATTTGGCCACCAGAGTTTAATAAGAGATTTCCATGTCCTTTACCCAATCACCTTCTAGATTAGTCTGAGGAAGTGATATATTCCAGAATCATCAAAACACCATGTATGATTTCCTCCCTCCTGTAAATGAATAAACCTTTAAATGTTTCTTCACGTATTGGGGAAAAATACTGGAATATTTGCGGCTAAAAATGCAGAGAATAAAACCGTGTGTACTGATAACGAGCTGGAGCTGGAGCTGCCTCTAAGGTGGGACATGTGGTCCTAGAGAGTATTTCATTTACTATACTATTTTTATACTTATACTATTTTCCCAGTTAAAGTAACATATTTATGGATTGTAAGGGCGGACGATTTATTTAAATAAAAAGGATGGTCATGCATGTTAATTGCACTTCTTAATGAACAGCTTTTCATCCAGACCATTTTTTCCCCCCATCTACACCTCATGCTCTCCCATGTGTTGCTCATTTAGCTCGAGCCGAAATTCCAAATCGCATCCCGCTCCACGCCCTTGCTCGCTGAAGGACCAGCTTAAGCAAGTCTTTATCGCATATTTAATATTCTGAATAAAACCCTTCATAAAGGCTTCCGAAGACGAATGGGCTTTATGGAGACTCTAAAGGGATATTTTTGGACTGATTAAGCCGACGCTGGTTTACTTCGTTTCTTCCATATTTGTGCCCCCTCCAACTTTCATCCGCCCAGGTCGAGTGACGTGTACATATCGTATCCTGAATGAAAACTCAGCACAGTGTTAAGGGAGTGGTGACACGAGGCAGAGATGGGGAAAGAGCCAGAGGTGAGATCACTAAGTCTTGCTTTGTCTCTCTTAACCCAAGTCATTTTCCCTGTGGGAGGTGTGTCTCTTTGTAAAGCTTCTGCTTTCAAGTGCACAGCCAGAGGTGGCCAGATTTTTAACACGGCTTTTCATTTGTAAATGCTTCAGACACGGAAGCAAACCACAATAGGCACTCGATCACAAAAGCAGCAGCCCGTTCTCCCCGAGAGCTGAGAAAATAAGCACTCTAAGAGAGAGAAAAGGACAGAAGCAAATAAAGCCAGCCTCGGTCCCAAATGGAAATAAGGTTCCACCTGCTTATCCGCTCTGCGATTAGCAAGCAGACTCTCCTTTCCTCCGATGCGTTTCACGTCTTGCGTTTTTGCCCCCGCCATTAGGAGCGGCGCATCTGTAGCTCTTTGGATCCATTGATCTTACTTTTGACGGGCAGCTAAAATTCTCTTAGGGCTTGTTAATAACCGATTCTTCCTGATGTCGGGTCAATGACTCGACTCTTTGACCACTCGTAAGAAAGGCTGCGGCGTTAGTGCCCGAGACGGATGAAAAAAAAGGGAGGGGGGGAGGCCTTGTGCACACAAATTGGACTGTTTATGCAAAGCTAAGAGGAAAGGTCAAAGCCACTTCAGTCCCCCGTGTCTCATTAAAGGCAAATGGTTTTTGGAAATGACTCTACAATAGGGAATGTGTAAGAGCTCGGCTACTGCGAGATGTTAACTGGATCAGGATGAGTGTGTGTATTGCGGTGGCTCCTCTGTATTTAACAATGCTATTTATCTGAGCTCTTTCTACAGTAGGCTCACGGATCACTGTGTGTGCATGGCGTTTAAAAGTGTGGATTGGTGCGAGTAGGCATTTGGCTCCTTGCGGTTTAGCTGTAGCATTTACCATTGTTTACTCCTATCGTAGCTTCTCTATCGGATTGGAAACTGATTTCTCCATTTAATAGGAATGACCTACATTAGGTAGGGTCCATGTTTTCTGATGGTGCCTGGGTAAAATAATAAGGTTACTCATGCTGTTTTTGAAACAAGGGATTGATTGATGTGAGCTCCATATTATGATAGATTTTTGGCCACTTTGTTTTTTTTTGTGGATCGAGTCATCGTCGGTCATGTTCCCCCAGTCGGAGTCGATCCAGGGCTGGAAACGAGGCATAGTGCCACAGGCTGACGAAGTGTGTTGTTTGGTGTTACAGTTAGGTTTATAGGATGACCTGGATCAGGTACCGCTCCACCGTCTGAACATTTGTCTGTTTTTTTTTGTGCATCATTGCAGTTACAGCATTGATATCTGTTTCTGGGAAATGGACTTTTGGAACAGGTTTGAATGAATGAATGAATAGCCTTTATTTGTCACATATACATTACACACAGTGAAATTCTTTCTTAACATATCCCCCTTGTATGGAAGTTGTGGTCAGAGCGCAGGATCAGCCATGATACGGCTCCCCTGGAGCACAGAGTTTTAAGGGCCTTGCTCAAGGACCCAAAGGAGGCAGCTTGGCGATACCGGGGCTCAAACCCCGACCGTTCCGATCAGTAGCCCAGTACCTTAGACCACTGAGCTACACACCTCCTTGCATGAGAACAGCTTTTATGCATTTTCCTTTACCTTAATTGTGGTGGACAATCAGGGAAGAGAGCTCATGTTTAAATGCCCTTTTGTATCTTCACACAGCAGCTGGAGGTTTTTCAAAAAAACAATCATTTCTATGCACATACACACCCCAGAGCAGCAGCGATAAATTAGCATTGTCTCTCTGCTCATACGGTGTGCATCGGTTCACCTTCTCGTTCTATACTTGTGGACTAATGAGACAGAGTTCACCAGAGAGCACCCCATAAGCCTGACCTGCACTCAACTTTACGTAGCCCAACTTCCTGAATTTTGGGGAAAGAATGACTCGGCCTTGCAAACATAGTTTTCTTTCTTTCCTAACTGATGTGTGTGTGTGTGTGTGTGTGTGTGTGTGTGTGTGTGTGTGTGTGTATTTAATACTAACGTGTGGAATACATTTTGGGATGGGAGAGATCGGGCAGTTCAGATTCATATTACAAATTTCAGATCTGTGTGAAGCTGCAGTTCAGACCCGATCACTCACTGAGCAAAAACACGTCTGTCTGTCTCTCTCTCTTTTTTTTTTTTTTTTTTTTTTTTTTTTTTTTTTTAATAAACAGGTTGTTGTGTTTAATCATGGTTTATAATGGCGAACTACTTCAAAGGTCACATTTTAATTAGATCCAGCTTCTGAATTCTTTATGCTGCATATTAATAGCAGTGTTTTGGCATTTGCACTGCTTTAAATTCCATGCAGCGTTTATTTAGCAGCATGTGAGGTCTTTTGTAGGACTTTTTGTAGAAGGATTAAGACATGCTCACAGGAATGCTGACACCGGTAACACTTGGATAATAAAAGGGGTCATCAGGTCAGAATGTCTTGCGGTGGACGGAGGAGGAATTTGTTAAATGTTCTGGAGGGGGGAGGGGGGTCGGGCAAGAGATTCGGGTGCTTTATCTAACTTCTCAGAGGGGATTACCTTCAGCATCTCGGAGCTGGACAATCAGCGCGCGCACACTTCCTCACCACCTCACCGCCTTTGCTTTACATGCAGTCACTTTTGCTTACGGCCTTCATCAATCTCGACACGGACGCATTAATTGTAAAACTCGTACCTTCGTCATTTATAAATTGCGCGTGACCTTTTTCCTCAGGGTTAATGAGTCATATCGAAAAGCATAGTCTTAAACCTTTTACTCCTCACATGTGTACTACATTGGTCCACTGAGATGTTTCTAGAGGAGTGTGTGTGTGTGTGTGTGTGTGTGTGTACACGATTAAGTGGGGTAGCTCAGTGGTTAAGATGTTGGATTTCTGATCAGAAGGTCATGAGTTCAAATCCCAGCAGCACCAAGCTGCCGTATTCACACTGTAAGGCCTTCACCCTTCATCTGCTTGCATGGAGAAATGAGATAATTGCTGTGGCTAAGAGCATCCGCCATGTTGCCTAACTGTCGAATCTAGTCTAATTAACGCAGTAGGATAAAGAAAGTGTTTTTTATTAATTATAAACCCCATTCGTCAGCATTTGGTGGTGTTTATTTTGACGGGGTCAGGATCTCTTCGACACCACCATGTGGAATGAAGCGGAGCTTTTATCTGTACTAAATACAGTCTTGTGCTGTTGTGCTTCTCTCTCATACTTTAATATAAATGTAGGTTTCTTTGTACCTTTTATTTATTTTGTGTTCTTTTTGCCCATTCATTGTAGGGTTTAGAGCATAGTAAAGATAGGCTGCATGTTCATTCTGAAACTAATGTATCCTTAAAGTTATTTTGAAAGTATTTAGTACCCATTTGAAAGGGAGGATCCACTGGACAAACCCTTCCGAGCATGAATGCTTTAGCAACGAGTGCAGGTAAAAATGGCCCCAAATGATTTTGGTTTCTACCCGACAGAATAATTATAGTCATTATTTGTTACCACAGAAATGAACTTCCTCACTCGAGTTGGCTTTTCATGGCGAAACCTGCAGGTAGAATTAAAGCAAATTTCAAGGCACTTTTAAACAAAGTACTGGTACATTTAATCAAAAACGAATTAGCAGTATTAAAACGGCACGGCAATTACGCTACTCATTCATTAGGCTTGGACAGCACCGCATAGGAGAAAGTGCAAACAGAATGCTTAAAATATAGTTTTGGGAATAACAAGTCAATCAGTGCTGATTTTTGTTGACTTAATTTGTGCTGAAATCACTGACCGACAAAAGCAGAAAATAAACAGCTGTCTGTAATGAGATCTGAAATCCCGTGTTGTTGTCTAGTCCGCCTGATTTTCTTTTTTTTCAGTCTATAGATTTTTATCTCATATTAATGATTTATTCTCCATTTCCACTGACAGAAAGCTAATGCGCCTTATGAGCGAAGTCGGATCCAGCCGAGGTTATGTAAGTTGGACGAGGCTTCACAGCACATGTTGCATGCTAAACATTGCAGGTTTATATGGTGATCAACTCATCTAGTGCTTTATTGGTGACTGTCTGTTTTTGTGTGTGTGTGTGTGTGTGTGTGTGTTTGATTTGAGTGATGGCTTGAACTGGCGTAATCCGGTGTCGAATTACAACGCGCCGGTGCAAACTCTCAAAAGGTTAATGACCCTGGTGTTCCAATATAATAGGAATAAATGTCACAGGATATTGTGGCAGGGTAGTATAATGCAGAGACAATTAAATCGCCAGCCTGGAGTGTCGATTAATCAGTGTGGAACAATGACTAAGTCATCATCACTTCTGTGAAACCACTGATGTAACAGAGTAAAGCTTATGCTAGGACAAAGGTGCTAGGCACACTTAAAAGGCGAATTTTAAGAGAGACACACAACAGCACACGTCTCGTGGCTGAATTGTTAGCCAGTAGGCAATTGGTTACACTTTGCCAATGGCAAAATAAAATGTGCCACATGGAGATATAATTAACCTTATCTCTGTTTCCCTTAGGCTGTATTAATGTGGCTAACTAGCTTGAACCTTATTAGCATAGCCAATAGTTTTGAGACCAGTTATTTAGATTCCTGAGTAGTACAACTGTCAGATTTGGCAACACAGGACACACTTTAACTTGGCTAGCAACATTTTATAATTAATTTTTGGGTCAGTAATTTCAAAACACACCTTTTTTAATGAAACTATATATACATATACAAGTGTGTGTGGGTGTGTGTGTGTATGTATGTATAATTCTTCCTCTTCATTCTGATTTAAATACTTCTCTTATATTCCGTTGTACTCTTATTACTTATAGAAATATAGCTGAACAGAAAAGAGCGTGTTCCCGAGCAGTAAATAGAAAGTGAGCACTTAAGACTACAGTGTAAACACGGCCTTTCAGAAACGTTGTTAATTGTTCAACAGCCGCACAAGCAGCCAGACAAGTCTTTTGCGGTTCTTGTTTTTTTTTTCATTATCAGCCATGTGCACTTGTTTATTGAATAGAGGCATCGTAATGAGCGTTATATTGCAAAAGGGATTTTTTCAGATCTCGATGGGCCATTAACTTACACCGCCTGGAGTGTAGTACTGCAAGGATAAACAAGGCAAAGGAATCACTGTTAATTCCTGGAACAACATGACCCAAGCATGTTTTTCATTGTTGAATTCCCGACCATAATAATTATTACTTCAATATGCTGCTGTTTCCCCATGCACTGTTTATATCCTGTACACAATAAATAAAAAATCAATAAAAATATTATAATTTAGAAATATGATGCCAGTGTTTGGTGGGCTTAGGGTGTCTGGGACTTTATAGTGACAAAAAAAACAAAAAAAAACCTGGTGCTGCTGTGACCGTCACCATCGTGTATAGAATGTGCCATTTGTTTAAGCACGAGTTTGTGCAACATTCAATATGGACAATGGAATAATGCTGCATTATGAGCTGTCAGTTATCACCTTACCATCGGAGTGCTTGATACACTCACAGCAGTGTGAACAAATAGGATTGGATTCCTTTTAGAAGTCGTTTTCGAATGCGTGTTATATAAGGGCATCTGGCAACGATATTAAATTGAAATTCTTTTGCAGATTGGACATTTTGAGATCTTTACAGAATTCGGTTGGAATCTGATGAAGGAGGACTGTTTAGAACATTTGGTAAAAATCTTACACAAGCCAAAATGGACCGGTTTTCCTTTTGGGCAGACAAATATGTGCTTATTAAATATGTCTTAAAAAGACCCTTCCAACTTTTCTGCATGTAAGTAAAATGTGACTTCCTTCAAATCACAAATCCTACCTCATTACTGAGGTAGAAGTATAGACCTTCTGTAGAAGTATAAAACCTTCTGTAGAAGTTGAAATTTTTCACTCACGTAAAAGTACTGGTTTCAAATCAGCTTAAAGTATAAAAGTAAAAGTAACAGAAGGAAAAAATGACATTCAGGACAAAAGCTTAGGCTGTGCCAAACGCTAATTTATTCAAACGTCTCTCTTACCGAACTACCTAGTGTAGTTTAATAAATGATCACTAGTAGTGGAGAAAAAATCACTTTTAAAAAATAATGATGGCTCCTGTACAAACCAATAGGGTGTCGGAATGGTCTATGATTATAATTCTCATCCAACCACAATCTATTTACCGTTATAGTTGTTTTTTTGTTTGTTTTTGAACAACGGCAAGTGGAAATGGAATAGGAGTAAGTATTTTTCAAATGTAAGGAGTGTACAGTACAGATAATTGCATGAAAATGTATTAATGTATGAAAAATAATTACTCCAGTAAAGTATAGATACCCAAAACTTCAACTTAAGTAAAGTAACAAAGTATATGTACTTTGTTACTCGACGCCTCCGGGTGCTATGAACCCCTAAAGCTATTACAAGACTTTTCCCGCCAAACTCTTGCCACAATCATATGCGGACAGATGGCTAGAGAGTGATTCTACATTCAGTTTTTGCTTCCCTGGCACTCGGGTCTTAAAACATGTTCCGCTTTGTTCTTATGTACAAAACAAGGACTTTGAAGATACGGATTCGTAAACAGTCACTGCACCCCGGTGGGATGAACCAGGAACATGTGAAGCTTTCACGTCGGATATCAGCGCCCAACTTTCACTAATGCTGTTGAGGTTGAATGAGCAAATCCCACCAGCCTAGGCTCCAAAGTCTAGTGGAAATCCTTTCCAGAAGAGTGCTGTCACAGGCCAAGACTCTTAATGGATGGCTGATCAATGGGCTGGTATAATTAATACTAAAGAGCAAAGATGGAATATCGACCAGGGTCTGTCTCTCCTCCTTCCTGTTTCCCCACAGCTCACAGAACTCCCCCCCCACACACCTCCCCTCTCCCCAGCAGTCCAAGGACAACAGAGAGGATCTCAAATGTTTTGGGGGGGGGAAATAATAATACAATAAAATGAACATCTACTTGAAATAAACCTATTAATATGCATGTGCAGCGCTGTTGAATATTAAATCTTTATCTTTTTCTTTCCAAACCCCTTCTCTTTAATTCTGCTGGGGATATCCATTTGCACAGATCTGCTAACGCCTGCTACTTAAACAAACTTGTTCTACAGGGGTCTGTGGGATTGATACCGCTCGAACAGACTAAATAGAAAAAGGAGATCTCTGGTGCTGATGGCTCACAATGCCTCTGAAGAATCCGAATGTTTTCTGACGGCGAGCGAGACAAAGTTGTAGCCACGAATTTGCGCCGGAATGTTATTGTAAAATCCACACCGAGACCAAGGTCAAAGAAGCAGGGATTGCCTAGACCACTTGCTCCGCCCACCTGGCTGTGGTCCTAATGCCCTCATGGCTTTCACATAGACGCCATTACCTATTGATTGGTGTCTTTAGGAGTGCTTTCCCAAGGTAAAAAAAAAAAACCCTCTTATCTTCTTCATTGTACATACCATTTTTCTCCCCACCCCCCTATATTCTCCTTCCTTCAGTGAAGCTTCATTCCCAACACAGGACTGTACAATAGTGTTCAGTTTCACTTCTTGTGCTTTTAACAAAGCACAACGCTGGTAATATAGCTATAGATTTACACCCTGTCGATGGAGGGTTCTCTGATGGAGAGAAACCAGGCTCAAATGTGAACATCTACTGGTTGATACAGGATAGTGGGATTATACATAGGGATTGATACATAGTGGGATGATAAATCATCGTTTTTAATCACATTTCAACAATATACTGTAAAGTCATTAAATGTGTTAAAAGGATGTTCAGTTGGAGCCAACAGTACAGCCAGCAACAACGCTGCCAGAGACAAATAATTGAATAGTGAATTATTCATGCAAAATCATCTGCAAATACACAAATAACCAGCCTGAATGTGACATCTAACAGGTGTAACTAATATCATTTGTCCTATTTTTCCTCTTAAAATATAACGAAAGCCAAAAAACAAAAAAGTCAGCTTGTTTTGATCATTTACTTTTCTATCTCCTCTATAGCTGTTCTAATTATTATTCTCTGTTATGATGCCAACAAATAATGTTTAAGAAACATTTTGCATGAATATTCATTTATAGGTTTAAATCGTTCTTTTTTTTTTCTACCCGTATCGGAGTAGAAAAAAAAGGAGGAAGTTTTAAAACTACTACATCAAAAATACCTCTAACTTATTTGGTTTCGGGGTGCTTTTGGTTTCTAGGTAGATGCAGCCGAGATGTGCTGCTGGTGCATACTGCATACTGTTTCATTGTCTTATATTTGGAACTCAAGTGTTCGCTGCTGTCATTCAAAGTTCCACCAGCGATATGAGATTTATCGTGTAGTGTTGCAGGTGCGCGTGGAAAGACGTACGTGAGGCAAAAGTGTTTCCTCGTGTATTCCATCAGTCATGCTTTCCCCCCCCCCCTTCCTTTACGCCTCACAAATTCGTTTTGTTTAACAGTAACTTGGCACAAAATGAAACTAAATCTTTTCAGATGAGATGAGATATATGGTGCATGTGAAATCATTCTGGCTGTTTTTGAAATCGCACAACTGCCCCAGTTGTCTATTGTACTACGTTTTATTAAGAAACGTAATCCTACTATATTCACTCTTACTTTAACACAATTCTGTTGCTAATATACATACAGGTGTGTGTGTGTTTGTGTGTGTGTGTATTATATATAACTAATGTATGGGTAGTAAGATCAATATATGTTTGTGTGTGTGGTATATATATATACCGGTGTATATATATATATATATATATATATATATATATATATATATATATATATATATATATATATATATATATATATATATAATATGTATTAAGATAATCAACTAATCATTGCGACTGCCATCTAGAGTATGAGAAAAAGATTCTCTTCACTAAAGTAAAGTTGGATCTTGGCATAAACTGTGTTTTGGAAGTGCATTTAGCATGGGACCATTTACATAACGGAAAGTGTAGGATGATATTACCTTGCAGTCCTAAGAGACAGTGTAGCAGTGTTCTAATATTGCACAAGTTTCCCATGATTCTTTCTGGTGCTGAATGCATAATAATGTAAAAGTTTCTCCTTTTACATTAAGACTAAAAAAAAATAAGCATATATAACTTTTGAATTAGTAATTTTTTTTCCTCCATAAAAAAAGTGCTAGTTTCATTATAAGTGTATTTGTCCCATGTGTTTGTCCCATCATGCTCCTGTAAAGTCTGAAAAACAGTTCTCTGAAAGCAATTAACAGTAATGTTAGACTTTACTGTGTGTGTGGGGGGGTGATTTTAGTATTGTATATTGTAAAGTATTAAATGACTATCAATTTCCTATTATTACCATTGCACCGAGCTGCCAACTCTTTTCAGATGCACACAGGGAAATCTGTATTAAAGAGATCAAGCTTGACACATAATACAGTATCTGACAAATCACACACAAAGGCATGATCTCTGTTTCAGCTGCATGTAGGACAGTCTTCCTGACTGAAATCCAACAACCTTTTTTTTCCTTCTCTAAACATTCCTATTTGTTACAGAGACATGAGATGAGCTCAATAAGTTGTGGAAAATGCGTGTGCTAGAAAATACAGAATTGCAATGGAAAATCTGTATGGACTGTGTGACTTCTCTAAAAGAAAGACCTTGACGAGGCAAACAAATGTGTGTGAATGACGCAGGGATTTGCCTGTGTATGCTGAGTAAGAGATTTACAGATTTATTTTTACAGATTTATATAATATATATATATATTATATATTATATATATATATATATATATATATGTATGTGTGTGGTGTGTGTGTGTGTGTATATGTGTGTGTATATATATATATATATATATATATATATTATATATATATATATATATATATATATATGGACAAAAGATGGATCACTTGTTTTCTGAATAAATACATGGCACAGGATGTATTCACAGTGAGGGTGTCGTTCTCGTGTGATCATGTGATACACAAATGTAACTTCGAATATAATGCAGTTTTGTTCAGACAGAATAAAATTGTAAAAAAACCTATGGTGTGCTGTATTGTAGGATGTGTTGTGGCTGTAATATGCGTTATTTAATTTTGCACAAAAAAAAAACTGTATTTAATTTTTTGTATGTATGTAAAAAAAAAAAAAAAAAAATATATATATATATATATATATATATATATAAATAAAAAATGTATGTATATATGGGAGAGGTGGTTGCTCAGTGGTTAAGGCATTGGGCTCTAGACCAAAACATTGCAAGTTAGAGTCCAAGACAAGCTGCCTCTAGCGGGCCCTTGATCAAGGGCCTTAACCCCCAATTGCTCAGTGTTGCCCAGCCGTTATGGTTACACACGGCACTGGTTTCTGGTGCCAAGCCCGTATAGATGGGGGGGAAAAACATGCGCCAAATCTTATATTCGGATCATCCGCTGTAGCAAACCTGGGTTTTGTCATAGAAGTCGGTGTATAATCTTTAAAAAAAAATTAATGTGTAATATGAAGACAACTGATTTGCATTGCTATAGAAAACTCTATAAGACTTTTGGACCAATCGGAATGAGGTGGGAATTCGTAGTAGTGGGATTGTAAAATCTGTAGCCGCTTGGCATGATTTTCCAGAGTGCAGTACCATATAGATTTAGTGTGTCTGCCCTGTAACCCTGTATTCATTAGCACAGAGGATAAACTGTAACCGAATCTCAATACAGAGGCTGGAGTTTCTGTAAACAATCCCTCAGCTCAGTAGATGGAGAAAGAAAGAGGAAAATTTGGCCCGGAATGAAAAGAGTTAAACAAAAGGGGTAGTGGAGATGAAGGGTGTGTGTGGGTGTGGGAAGGGGGGGTGTGTGGAGGTTGCTTAAATTCCTCAGCAAGGGATAATAACGTACATGAATATTCAACCCATGCTGATGTCTTGCACAATTTCCTCCTCAAATCAAATTTTAGCCTGAACTGTAAAGGTTATTAAATTGCTAGAACGGGATTCATGTGATTTTATTTATTTATTTGTTTGTTTTGTTTTCATATCCAGCATCCGTGAAATTAGCACGGGTTCTAGTTTGAATGCAGCCACGAGAATGGCCACGGCTCATGTGCCCACACACCCACACACTGAGTGAATCTGACAATGAAAGAGGGGGGAAAAAAAGCCTGAACAGTAACACTGTTGGTGTGCACTGGCTCGGGCCTGACCCATCCTCCAACCTTTTACTACTCAATTTCAGACGCGTCGGAGGGCTAAATAAAAACAGCAAAGTGTTAAAGCAGAAACAAAAAAGGGTTTCGGCACGGCGGACCGCAGCTTGTCGCTCCCGCTTCTGTTCATTTTGAAGAAAATGAAAAAGAGAAAAAATTAATTAGCTTTGTCCGTTTTGTGCTTGGTGATATTGCTCATTTACATTCATTCATTCATTCATTCATCTTCTACCGCTATATCCGATCTTCCCTCGGGTCACGGGGAGTCTGTGTCTATCTCAGGCGTCTATGGGCATTAAGGCAGGATACACCCTGGATGGAATGCCAACCCATCACAGACACATTCACACACTAGGGACAATTTTCCAAGGTGCCAATCAACCTACCGTGCATGTTTTTGGACCGGGAGGAAACCGGAGAAAAAACCCCCCGGAGAAAAACCCCCTGAGGCACGGGGAGAACATGTAAACTCCACACACACATGGCCGAGACGGGGAATCGAACCCGGACCCTGGCGGTGTGAGGCGAACGTGCTAACCACTAAACCACCGTGCCGTTTTGCGCTTGGTGATATTGCTCATTTACAGTCCTATATAAATATAGGTTTTTTTTTTTTTAAACTTTGCTTTTGTTTTGTCAAGCCGTTCATTTTCATTTAAACACAATTAGTAGTTTCAAAATGTGTATATGGTTTTCTAACGAAACAAAAATCTCCAAATATTTAGAGATACTGAATGCACCTGTGGTGGTGGGATTTGAACCTGTGACCTTCTGGTACCAGAGGCCAGGAACAACTGAACTACCACCTCCCTTCTAGGTTTTATAAACACAAGCTGGTACCTATAAGATTCTTGATATAAGAATTTTTCAGGAGTTAGCGTTTACTTGCCTAAACTTAAGTACAATTTTCTTATTGTCAGATTTACATGTGATTTAAATGTGATTTTTAAGACACTTTATTTTTCATGCCAAAAAAAAAAGACTTCACTTTTTGCAGTGTAGATACTGTTTTTGCTTACTACTGTAAACAGTGCAATAAAAAAGCATTAATTGTAAGGGGATTTTGATATGTGCCTCTTTTAGAATGGTGCGACGCCCCTCTCCCCCTCATTCTTGTACTCTTTTTCTTCCTTGTCCTTTCTGAGAAATGAGGGGGGAAAGGGTAGCCGTTGCTCTAGAGGTAAACCTTTTTTCTTGTTGTCCTGCACGCAGATTGCGTATAACTCACGATTTGACCTTTCTGCTGACTCGGCCATTTGTCATTACCACTGTTTTTCTAGCCGAACGTCTCTCCGAGACCTTCCAGGATGATGTCTTTGTTTACAGCATAGGCTGCGTAGACAGGAACAGAGAGTGGATGTCCACACCGTCTGACACGGCTCGTTCATGGGGACGACTAGTTTAGGTGCACTGCCAGAGTGGAGGATAGAACGCTTCATTTTTCTGAATCTTCTGTCAGAGCTTCTAAATTATTCAAGCAGGCGTTGCTTTTGTTTTGTCAAAACCATTCATTTTCATTTAACCACAATTGGTGGTTTCCAAATGTGTCTGTGTCTTTCTAAGGAAACAAATATTTAGACATACTCCATGCTGTTTTTGTTTTCTCATTGGATCTCCTGTCGCGTTTACATGATGAAGTAAACCAGCCCAAGTTTATTATTGGGTGTATGGGTTTATTATCAGTGGGAATCTTTACAGACAGTCCGCTATGCCCTGTGTATTCCTTTCCTCACCTGAGAATTGTATGCCAGGCGCTAAACTGACACACATCTGTCTTTCTTATCGACCTGCATCCGATCAAATTGCCGAGACAATACACTTTGCTTGTATAATCAGGAACAAAGTGATAAATCCCGGCCGCTTTTTCTCCGACTAAGGCCACATATTTATCTCACTGAAGCATGGCAGCATGAAAGCACTATAAATTCCATGCAGCTTTTTTTCCCCCCATGGCAAGCTCCTAGCTGAGTACGGATGATGGTGTTTCATTTATCATTTTGGTGACCATATGCTGTATTATTATTTTTTTTCTTGTGGACTTTTGTGACTGTGTGAAATATTTGACAGTCCTTTAGAAGAAATATTAGTCGGAGTTTATGGTATACATCTGTAAAGTGGAAGCAAGGTTATTTTAGTTCTGCACACTGAGAACTCCTGAATTAAAGTTTGTGTGGTCAAGAGCAAACATCTAAAATCCAAAGTGGAATAGAATGTTAGACGTTTTCCAGAAATAATACCACAGGACTGTTGTTTTGTATCAGTAGCATCCGGTCTTTAGACTTTTAGACACAAGTTGTGCAACAATTTAAGCGAACTAGAGCACATGTCGAATGGAAATGTGAAATTAATGTTTAATTATTATATATATATATATATATATATATATATATATATATATATATATATATATATATATATATATAATATATATATCATTCATCTTCTACCGCTATATCCGATCTTCCCTCGGGTCACGGGGAGCCTGTGCCTATCTCAGGCGTCTATGGGCATTAATGTAGGATACACCCTGGATGGAATGCCAACCCATCATAGGACACACACATACTCACACTCATATTCACACACACATTCATACACATGGGGACAATTTTCCAAGTAGCCAATCAACCTCTATTATATATATTATATATATATATATATATATATATATATATATATATATATATATATTATATATATAATTATATATATATTTTTTATGGTTCTAAGAATTCTGTGTAATATTCTGTATTATTCACCATATCCTGTCATCTTTTTCTCTCTTACAGCAAAGGTGAAGTCTAAATGCGCCCCCACGTTCTTTGGCTGCGCTAACGGTGTCCACTGCATCATCGGCCGTTTCCGCTGCAACGGCTTCCGGGACTGCCCCGATGGCAGCGACGAGGATAATTGCAGTGAGTATCTGAGTGCAGTGACAAACACACAGCCACATTAATGCCTCTACAATTCCTCGTCTTTATTCACATGATAGAACAAGGCTAGCTTGACAGATCAGCAGAAGCGGTTTCAGGCTTCTGTGCATCATTCCCACCTCCGTTTTAAACGTTTTAGACTAAAAGTGAAAAAAAGGTGTCCTGATTCTTAGTTTCGAAGCAGTTTTGTTCTATGTGCAATAAAAAATAATCCGGTGGGATGCCAGCCCAGTGGTTACGGCATTGGGCTCTGAACAGAAAGGTCGCAGGTTCAAATCCCGGCACCAATAAGCTGCTACTAGTGTGTCCTTAACCCCAATTGCTCAGTCTACTCCAGCCATTAGGGTTGCACAAGCCAGTGCCTTCCTATTGTTATTCCCTATGTGGAGGGTTGCGTTAGGAAGGGCATCCAGCATAAAGACATGTGTCTAAACAAAATATGCTGATCATCCTCTGTGGAGACGCCTTAACGTTAGAAGCCCAAAAGAGATGATGAACAAAAAACTAACCCACAAAAAATCACTAGTGTTTTAAAGGCTAATATACTAATGTAAAAGATCTCGACGAACACAACAGTGTACCGAGAGTGATGCAGCTGTACCACAACTGGTATCAAAATGAGCATTTGTTCATAAAGTTCAAATAAAATATCCCCCTGCAAACAAAACCAACAATAGGCCTACACGCTGATATTTTAGTTCTGCACAGTTGTGACACACACACACAATAAATATATATGTGTGTGTGTGTACATTCTCATCACCAAAACCTGTTCCAGCATGACCGCTTAACAACATGTATGGAGTCTCTACTACAGCATCAGGGCACTATTAATAGCAGGTTCATCCTGTGGAGCAGAGTGTGTGTGTACGTGCTGAGTGAGGCTATGCAGTGACATGTCTCCCGCTCCAGTGGTTCACAGAGTCCATCATAAGTTTTATTACACTTATATTTAGCCTCAGCTCTGTATTAAAAAAAAGAGTTCAAATGAGGAAAAGTGTGGGAAGACATGACGCAAAACATTCGTCAGTCAGAGGAATTTACGTACGATACACTGTCATGAGAGAAAAGTTAGACAAGATTGTGATGGTTTGGATTGCATGGCTTTGAGTTTGTGGGTACGAATTGGCAAAACTAAACTGAGATGAAGGAGAGAAAGTAAGTGGGAGTAACCCTGCCTTGACCCTAACCTCTCTACAGCACGAATCATATAAAGCTTTAAAACTCTAGAATGAATTTGTGTAGTTGGTTTCTAGAATTGGCTTCATCTGTTTTGAAATAGTGGGGCACGGTGGCGTAGTGGTTAGCACGTTCGCCTCACACCGCCAGGATCCGGGTTCGATTCCCGTCTCGGCCATGTGTGTGTGGAGTTTGCATGTTCTCCCCGTGCCTCAGGGGGTTTTTCTCCGGGTTCTCCGGTTTCCTCCCGGTCCAAAAACATGCACGGTAGGTTGATTGGCACCTTGGAAAATTGTCCCTAGTGTATGAATGTGTGTGTGAATGTGTGTGTGTTTGCCCTGCGATGGGTTGGCATTCCATCCAGGGTGTATCCTGCCTTAATGCCCATAGACGCCTGAGATAGGCACAGGCTCCCCGTGACCCGAGAAGATCGGATATAGCGGTAGAAGATGAATGAATGAATGAATGTTTTGAAATATGTTATGACATTTAACCTGCTTGTTTCTACACTGCCCTGATAATCCAAACAGCAGTGAGTATTCGATGTGCTAGTCGATCATATTCTCCTGCTCCACACTCCCTAAAGTCTTCAAGGTAGAAATGTGTGAATGTTTCCAGAAGCACCTTGGGTACATCGCTGTAATTGATTGGTGGATCGTTTCTGTTACTGAGTGGGAATATGCAGGCTAATTTTAGCTGCAATAAATGACATCGCTTGGCAATTGATGAAATTTACATCTTTTTCCAATAACTTGTACTCTCACAAGGCGCCTGGCTAATTAAATGGAAAGAACATTTGATGCTTGAAAATTTGTCACAGTGCATCAAAGTACACATTCAACTCTAATTCATAGTTTTGGACCCCATCCCCTCTCTTCCTCTCTTCCAGCCGGGTGTCCTGACAACACAGTCTAGCTTCTCAGGCTGTGTGATTTTAATAAAGCAAATCCCATCATGCAGGCAGAGCTGCTGGGTGTAGCCTGCAGGGCATCATGTATGCTCAGATCTAATCTAACCTGTTAAACAGAACTGTGCTTGAAGCAGGCAGAATGCTCTGCTGTATGATTGCCTCGATCTGTCCTTCTAGATAATTCTGCCTCCATTTACCTCTTTTAAACTAGAAGAGCAGAGACTGCACTCGATGTGTTTGCATATAAAATTCCTTTGGAGAACATGTATTTTTGCATGTATGCTTAATATCTCTTTTTTTTACGTGTTTGATATTTAATATTGATTTCCGACTGATTAAAATTAAACAGGTCTGAAATGCCATAGCTGTCAATGTTCATTCGAACTCTTATTTGGCATAAGAGGAGGCTTTATGAGAATTATGAGACACGGTAAAAATTAGTAATATTTTGTAAGTAGCAGGAAAAGGCAGGATGTTTTTGTTTGTGTACTTGTAACTATATATATATATATGTGTGTGTGTGTGTATGTGTGTGTGTGTGTGTGTGTGTGTATTTGTGTGTGTGTGTATGTGGGTGTGTGTGTGTGTATGTCTATATATATATATATATATATATATATATATATATATACATACACCACACACACACACACACACACACACACACACACACACACACACACACACACACACACATATATATATATATGTGTATGTGTAAGAAACTTCATTCCATGGCCTTCCCAGATAATTTCAGCATCTATCTTTCCTCAGGCGCACTTACCACTTGCAATGTTAGGATGGAATATTAAAAAGTTAATAGATGTGCTTCGTTAACAAAAAACACCCAGCAATGCGCATCCACTTACTCTTCTTAAATTTCTTTTCTTTTAAACATAAATATACCAGTTTATAAGGAAAGCCACCAAAACAGGAACATAATTCTTAAAGGAGCCACATACCATATTTAACAATTAAAACAACCCCTCAAAAATTACATAGAAATTAATTAACAATAAACTCATATTAAAAGAATTATTTCCAGAGTGAATTTTATTTTGAAGAAATTTTGTATGATTTTTATATATTTATAACATTTGTCACTATTAGGTGTAGTATTAAAAACATAAAGTATTAATTTATGGTATTGCGAACAGAGAAACATATGACTCAAGAGTTAACTAATGGCAATCATGCGATTATTCACGATTAAATATGTGAATCTATTGACAAGTAAAATACAATAAAAATAAATATACTATACTACATCTAAAGGCAACATTGGCAACTAAATCCGTCCCGCGCAGGTCTCTATCCAGTGAGCCAAAGAGACCCGAGAGTTTTCCTTCGCTTTGGTGTCCTCCGTGGCTTTAATAAGGCTGTATGAAGGGGTGGAATGAGAGGACAGTATAATGCTGTGTGATCAATGACAGATTATTGTGTGTCTGTACACAGAGGGACTGCAGTTAGTACAGGTCATACCCTACATTTGTTGCACTCTGCCACAGTGCTAATGATGGCTGTTAAGACAATGACCTTCTGTCATTAAAGATCCATATTGAAGTTTGCTCTGCTCGGTCGTCTCTGCTCTCTCTGCAGCAGGTAATCCTTTGGTGTGCTCAGCGGCTCGCTTTCACTGCAGGAACGGCCGATGTGTGGATCGAAGTTTCCTCTGTAATGGGCAAGACAACTGTCAGGATAACAGTGATGAAGAGAACTGCCTTTCCACAGCAGGTAACGGATACACACACACACACGTACACACACATGCAAAAACACAGTCGCTACCCAACTGTATATTTATTATTAAATTTATTTATGTGATGCTTATTCAGTAGTGAAAGATGTAGTAAAGGGCTGCTCTCTTAGCTATACAGTAACTCCTTCCATTCACATCAGATGTTTTTATAAGGCCATTTTATATGCTGTGTGTGTGTGTGTGTGTGTGTGTGTGTGTGTGTGGTGTGTGTGTGTGTGTGTGTATATATATATATATATATATATATATATATATATATATATATATATATATATATATATATATATATATGCACTTTAATACACCTTACATGTGTGTGTGTGTGTGTGTGTAACTATATAGCAGTTCCTCTTTTGGTTTCATTTCTCACCAGCTGTGTTACAGATGTGTAAAAAAAAGTGCGTTTGTTTTGCATCTTTTTTTTTCTTCATTTGGTGCAGCTTCACAGGAATCCACTGATACGACACAAAATGTCAATGTTAACTATATTCTGAACAATTTTCTACTGTTTAAGCTATAATAGTTTGCAGTGTTTATTTAGAATGAATATTAATGGAAGCGCTTGGCTGCAGCCCATTCATAGAAAGTTGGACGTTTTTCCGTCTGGACGTATAAAAATCCCAAATGAGCGAATCCAAAGAAAACCAGTGACATTTAATCCATTTTTCTATATCATATCTAGATTACTTGCATTTGTGTATGATTGCATTTATTTTCATTTCCAGCATGGTGTAGCTTGCCAAATTTTGGAAGCGGAGCATAGATATGGTCTTCAGAGCACGTCAAGCACATCAATAAACATTCTCTCTGTTCCTGTCTCTTTCTCTCTCTTTCTCTTTTATACTATCTCATTCTAGCCACACTTTTTGTGCTTTGCGCTGAACACATTCCCAAAGAGTGTGTGCATATACACACACACACACACACACACACACACTCTGCTCGACAGACTTGCTGTAATGAAACGCCAGCTTTCCTTGAGCTCTGAGCTTCTAGCATGCCTTCCGCTAATAAGAAGAGAGCTGCAGGTGACAGATAAGACCAATACCTTCCCGTCTAATGCACCTGAGCCTATCCCCTCTTTCTCTCTCTCCCTCTCTCTCTCTCTCTCACGCACACGTTCTCTCTATCACCGAGTCTCCCTCTGTTGGTCAGCACAGCACCAGCATCTTTTCCGTGTCTCTATTACAAGAAAAAAAAATAAAGAGAACAAACAAATGAAGTTTTCTAACGCTTGTCTCCTCCCTCGGTCTCTTTCTCTCTTTCTTTCGTTCTCTCTCCTGGTTTGGCTGATTTATTGTTTGGCTCTGTCTCAGTGACTGTTGGCTTACCAGGCTGGGTCTCATTTATTTATCTGTTTGCTAATGGATCCTTTGGAACTGAATTCTTACAGAACAGCAAACAGCATTGTGTAAACAACGCTAAATGTATTTACCTAGAGAAACAGCCTTGTTGCCCAGGGATTGAGGTGAATGATGTTCCCGGAGAAAATATTGACACGGATATTATATTGTAGCTAACTAAGAAGAGTTGTACAGAACGGGAGCAGAGGAGTCTCTGTGAGCAGCGTGAAAAGAAACCATAAGGTTAGAACATCGGGATGAAAGAATGACCCGGCTGCTATTCACAAAGTAGAGAAAGCAGTTTGGAAGCACATTCGCTGCAGAGGAAGTGAGCGTCTCAACTGCATGCGTTTAGCTGTGGGCGGTGTAGTGGATTTGGATTCACAGCTGAAAACAGAGCTCACATGTTGAAAGCTCTTGTGAGGAGAAATGGCGCAGCTCTCTCGGGTGAATATTCTTATAGAAGCACATGTTCAGTCGCTTGGGCCAGTTCAGTTGTTGGGTAAATACATTTTTTTTTTTTTTTTTAAAAAAGCTTTTACAAAAAATAAGTCACAAGGAGGATAAAACTGGCATGAGTTGACTGGAAACATAACTAGCTATAGAAATTCACTTGAAAAGATAACGGATTCAGTATAACCAGTGATTAACGTCCCAAATCTTTTAGATGTGAGAAAACCTAAAATCCAGTCACATCAGGAGCTCGATCAAGCACTGGTTTTGTTGAAGGGTGGTGATTAAGGAAACGAGTGGTAAAAAGCACCTTATGGTGGTTTTTGACTAATGAGTGTTTTAGTGAGCAGAAGGGGGGGGGGGAGATACAGAAGCTGGATGAAGACAGTGAGATGAACACAAAGAGGTGTGTGTGTGTGTGTGGTGTGTGTGTGTGTGTGTGTGTGTGTGTGTGTGTGTGTGTGTGTGCCTGAAGCAAGTCACTGAAAGTTTGTGGCATATATTCTGTTTCCTGCTATTCTACTATTGCTGAGCCAGATCTGCAATCACAAAGAGCAAAGGGTTATACATAACAATCATGCTTAGAAAATGTATTGCATTTGATGAGAATTTACTCACAACATTTAAATTAATATGGTTTTGCTGTCGTTTAACTCACATAGACGTGTCACTGGAAATGGATTTGTATTAAATCTCATGTCCAGCTGGCGGGAAAAGTATTATGTTTATTATCATAATGTTCTTTTTTTTTATTATTATTTCTATACGACTATTTTCTGTATGTGTATTTCTTTGACCTGTTTGTTTGTCCACCACCAGGCAGATACATAAAAAAAAAAACGAGAGAGACCTTGAAAGCCAGAGAAAAGAGCAAAAAAGTGTGAAAAATGAGATCAAAGGGCTTTAGTTTAATGAGAAAATATTTGTCCTTGTGTATTTTCCAAAATAGTCAAATATACATTTTAATAATCAAAGCGGAATGTCCACAGGTCATTTAAAGTGAAATGAAATCCTTTTCTTTTTTTCTTTTTTTTTTTATAACATTTTCCAGAAGTATCTCCATCATAACCGAGAGCAACAGTTTCAATCATGTTTCATCATGAGAAAAATCCCATTTCATACCAAACACAAAAAGCGCATCACATCATGACCAATATGCTATTTTTAAGCTGATTTTCCAGCAGAAATGACTAGGCTTTACCCTGCAACCACAAACTGCTCTGCTGAGTTACTGTCCTAGGCAGCACATGACGGTATAAATATTTCCCGACAAAAAAAAATGGAAACAATATTTTTCCTTGATGCATGTATGCCCGGTGTAAAGGGCTATCTTGGAGCACATTCGCATGTAGAGAGTGACACAGCTGTGGTGCTGTACCACATCTGGTGTTAAAATGAACATCCAATAGGCTTTTGGAAAAAGCTCAGATATAATATGACCCAGCAAACTGTTCAATATTTCAAAATCACAGCATAAAGACCTTCCAGCCGCTATTTCAGTCTGGCAGCAAAATGATATGCATGCACTCATGATTAAAAAAAACTTTCATCAAATAAAGAAAAATAGACGCGCTGTACCGTCCCTGTCCTCTCTCTTCACAGACACATAAATATAACTGTCTGAATCACAGTGATTACTTGCCTCACGGATATAATAAATATATTCAAAATGCATGTTAATGTCTTTTTAAATAAACAAACCAAGAAAAAAAATAGTCCCTGATTATGTAATCCATATAAAGGTTAGAAATAGAAATACAGTTTCTCCAGTGTTGCCTCATTAACTGTGTCCTGATGGTTTAAAATACCATAATTACTTTAAAATAGTTACAAGAATTTGCTTTGATGCTTTATGTTGAGTTTGGTTTCACTAATAATAATCATGCATTCGCGTAAAGCGTAGCTATTTGTTCATGCCCTTGTTGATTAGAGTATTAGAAACTTTAAAAGTATTCATTTAGAGTACATTAAGAACAGATAAAAATGTGTTGCTACTTTTTTTTTAACTTAAGTGCATGTCAGAGCCCTGTAACTCATTTATTTTAACTTGGGTTAAAAAAAAAAAAAAAAAGGATTGCCAGTCATTCAACTTTGACCACAGTCTTTTAAAATATAAGTACCTGTACTTACGTGAAGGATGTGTGTACTTATGCCACCTCTGCTTGAAATGAAGGTCACAAAAATCTCCATTGACATTTGCTGTCCAAGCTTTCATTGCTATTATGATGTTTTTTTTTTTTATTATTCATTCATTTGTAAATACACGGAACTTGATTTGACACATCACTGCATATTTTATTTTTAATTGCGTTTGAATCAGATCTTTCAAAAGGCCTGCAAACAGCCTGACACAAGCAGATAGCAAATTAATTTTGAGCAATTTTCTGAACGTGCATCATCGCCTCATATCTCTGATCCAATCTGTGTAGTCTCGCTGGAGCGCCTCTGTCCACCGAGTCCAAAGAGTCTCATTTAAGACATCTTGAATATGTCTGCAAATCAGCAGAGTGTTCTGAGCTGTCAAAACATATTTCACATGTGATAGGTGCTGCACATATTTTGTTGTTTTTAATCAGTGAAGAGCAGACCGCCGAGACACTGACTGGGAGGTAATTGTGTCCTTCCTGGACTCCACTGACAACAGACTGACATGTTGCATTAAATTGCAAAAAGACATTGTCAACAAGAGCAGTTCAACACACAACCAAACCTAGACAAAAAAAAGTTGCAGACATCTTTACTAACTTATAGATTTGTCCAGGTGTTACTGAAAATATCCACACTTTATACCATATTCTGTTCAGTGTCGCTCTAATTAGCACCAGACAATGGGTAGTTAATTGTGGTTAAATGGTTATGTAATATGTGTATACACTGTACAGGCAAAAATGATGTCGTGAACGCAACCCATTATCTCTTTATCATGTCACCTGTTAGTGGGTTTGATATTTTAGGCTGCAAGTGAACATTGTGTCTTCACGGTCGATGTGTTTGAAGCCGGGAAATTGGGCAAGTGTAAGGATTTGAGCGAGTTAGACGGAGGGCCAAATGTTGATAGCTAGACGACAAGGTCAGAGCATCTTCAAAACTGCAGTGTGTGTGCGCTCGCATATACTCGCAAAATAATATATTACATTCCTAGGCACCTTTCTCAACACTCAAGGGCAACAGACAATAGGCAATAGGTAACAAAGCAGTACAGTATGTATGAAAAACAACAGTAACAACAAAAAAAATTGTATCAGAATAGAATATATATATATATATATATATATATATATATATATATATATATATATATATATATATATATACACAAAATAGGGGAAATCAAAAAGTGTGTGTGTGTGTGTGTGCTGTGTGTGTGTGTGTGTGTGTGTGTGTGTGTGTATGTATATATCTATTCATATATATATATATATATATATATATATATATATATATATATATATATATATATATATACATACACACACACACACACACACACACACACACACACACACAAGTTTCAGAATTGTACAATTTGGTTCATTCTTCTCTCAAGTTTTGAGCCATCCAAATTAATGCTTTCATAACAACTAGCTGTTTGTAAACAGAGAGCATCCTCCAAACTGCAGTGCCTATACTTAAGCATGCACTGTTACATCCTCAGCTAGCATTATGTCCTCAGATGAGGCCATAATGCAACCTTTATTGTGTGTTTGTGTGTGGAATGCATTTTGTTTTGTGCATAGCTCAGTAACAGGTAACCATTATAAACCATACCCATGCTGATAATGAGGAAGAACAGATGGATATTTCTTCTCCCTGTAAGTCTGAACAGGACTCAAAATCTAACCCATTAAAGTAGTGTGTGTGTGTGTGTGTGTGTGTGAGTGAGAGAGAGAGAGAGATGTGAGTGAGAGAGAGAGAAAGAGAGAGAGAATGTCTACTGTTCACTGGCCTGTGCCAGTTCTGTAAAGCCACTGTAATTAACCATCTCTCCCTGTAACCATGGTAACTTAGTACCCACCTCAACTGTTCTCACACACACTCATCTGTCCTTTTCACACACATTCTCACACTCACTCTCATTCATTCATTTACTCCCACACACACTTTCTCTCGCTCTATCGCTGTCTTTCAGATTCACTCCCTTGCATGCATAGTCTCTTAGACTCACCCTCGTTCATTTTTAACCCAGTCTGCCACTCACTAAAACACACTTTTACACACACTGTCACTTTTTTTACACTCTTCTGCATTTATTCCACATACTTGGTCATTTCTCAGGTATTTGCTCTTGTAGTCACTTGCTGGGATTTTTAGTCTAACAGTAACTTTTAATCTCTTTCTCTAAAGTAACTTTCACTTGCTCTCCCATGGTTCCGATACAAAACGCATAAAGTGACCAGCTCACTTCAGTCTATAGTGTACAGTTTCACAGCTCTTTCTCTCCGGTGTACGGAGCGTTTGTTTCTCTCAAGTGTACACGATGGCACACAGCTCCATGCTGTTTTACTGCTTTTGTGTTGTTTTGCAAGTCTGTGTGCCTACTGAAACTTTTTTTGAAAAGCCATATTGTCAGTAGAACGACATCGCACTTTCACTATCTGAAAAGTCTGTGATTCTCTCCGTGTAGTGCATTCGGACTCGATCATGGTCTGTCAAAACGTCCTCTACAGTGGGACATCTGAAAGGTTGAAAGGAAATTCACTGCAGATCAGCAGGCGCACATAAACACCAAACATTCATTCATTCATTCATTCATCTTCTACCGCTTTATACGATCTTCCCTCGGGTCACGGGGAGCCTGTGCCTATCTCGGGCATCTATGGGCATTAAGGCAGGATACACCCTGGATGGAATGCCAACCCATCGCAGGGCACACACACATTCACACACTAGGGACAATTTTCCAAGGTGCCAATCAACCTACCGTGCATGTATTTGGACCGGGGAGGAAACCGGAGAACCCGGAGAAAAAAACCCTGAGGCACGGGGAGAACATACAATCTCCACACACACACACATGGCCGAGACGGGAATCGAACCCCGACCCTGGCGGTGTGAGGCGAACGTGCTAACACCAAACATATCGTAATGTAATATTATATATTGGGGTCGCAAGCAGTGAAACCCACCCTTTACAACTAATTTATGTTGTCTGCAACTGATTTGTAACGAAGCCTCAATTCCATCGGCATCACAGCGGCCTCAGAAGGTCTGCTATTCCATGCCAAACCCTTGGACCGATGCACATATTTGTTCAGTCAGATACAAGCCCATTTACACGCCGTTGTGCACTAATACTGTATGGCATCGTGCATATTTGTATGCGTCCACTTAGCATAAGCAGGTTTAGAAAGTGTAATGGTGCACAGAGACCTCTGGGATATTTGAGGGCTGAGCGCATTTACCCATCTGGAAATGTTACTATAAAAAAAATATTTTCTGAAAGATGACACGAGGAGCGAATGTGAATGGCTGCAGCGAGGGAAGGAGGAAGAGTGATTGCGTGTCAGCGGGCGCGTGAGATGGAGTGGCACGAGAGGGATGAAAAACTGCAGAAAGCGGGAGAGATGAACAGAAAGGAGGGAACGAGGGAGGAGGAGAAAAGGGCACTAATGAAATAGAGGATCATGTAGAGTAGCAAAGGGCAGAGAGAGTGGGAAAACAATGACGGGGGGAAAATAAACAAGAAGGAAGCAGAGAGTTGAAGAGGGTGCACGAGCGTTCTTATTTTGTGTCGAGTGTGGAAAAGAAGCTTGAGCGTATCGGCTGCTTTACACAAACACACTCACAGCAAGTCTTTCTACTGTCACATTATGTTAGGAAGGAAAACAGTGTTGTATATATGCATACTGAGTCCAGATCATATATGCGCGAGAGGCCTCTGTGCTCCGTTCGTCTTCCTACACCGATTCTTCTGGCACTTTCCTGCTTCCCAGGAAATCTTGTAAGCTGCGCAAAATGGTAATTTTTTCTCCTTTGTGGCTTTTATTTTTATCCTCCATTTTTATTTCTCTGTCAATCCTGGTCTCATGCACTCTTTCGCTCCCCCGTGGACCTAGCTCTGCTTATTTATACTGAGAAAGAGAGCGAGCAGAAAGCATTTCAGCTTTCTCTTCTTCTCTGATCTTTGGTTTTCTTTTACTGTCCTATACTGCGTGTTAACATGTCACATATAAGAGTTCCAGAGATAAAAGTGGGGACAAACTTTGCATAGACTGGAAAGGGATCGAAGAAATAATAGAGCGATGATAGGCGTATGCTAATTTGTGCAGCGCTGACTGACTGACTCATGGAAATGGAAATGTTGATGGATACAACAAGGATAACATTTCTGCATGTCAAAAATGCTACAAGCGACGCAGTGTTTGGCTAATAATGTCACGTTGATGACAACTCTGTAAAAAAAAATAACTTTTCTTCATGCTGCATGTTCGTGTCACATGTATGATGACATTGGCTTGTTTTGACAGTTTAGTAACACAGTCACGCATCTATCTGACCATTATCTTGTATCACGGTATGACATGGTGCTGCTTATTATCATTGATGTGAATCAGACCCATTGTATGATGATCAGTATAACATGACACCTCCAGTTTCAGTCAGCTTGCAGTTTAATGATCAAAAGCTTGGCATACATTAAATAGCCAGCAGTTTCTCTTTCTCCTTTCTGGACTGTTTTAGACACACTCCTACACTCTCGTCGCTCCCAGTACATCATTTATGAAGGCAACTGTGCTTTAATTGGGCTGAGCAATTGTAGAAGCAAGCAGGACTTCCCTTTGCTGTTTACAAAAGAGAATTTTGAGTGGGAGTGTCTCATGCACATAGTTGCTCTTTTTTTTTTCTTATTTTTTTTTTTAATGGCCACATCACTTGATGTCTCTATTAATAAAGGAGGATATGGATGTAGGCGATTCCCAACGGGGTAATACTGACACTGGAAAAAGGCAGATAAAGAATAAAAATTGTGCATTTGCAAGAGAACTGGTTCAGGATCCTGCATGCTCATTGTGAGGGTAGTGATATTTCGGCTTTCGCCCCCTTTCCTTTAATTCTCTGTGCTGCAATTTCGCCGATTTTTGCATAATCGAATGTCGGATCGCGTCTCTTCTGCTCTCGTTTGTGCCAAAACACGCGTTAATGACCGCTGCTGATTAGAAATGTAAGTGGGCATTATAAAAAAAATTATATTCAATATTCACCCCGTAAGCACATTTTTAAAAGGCACAAACTAGCTCCAAACTATAGCTGTTGAACATTCATAGAGCGGTCTGTTTAATTGTTTGATGCCCTGAGTTTCAGAGTAGCAGGTCTTGTTAGGCATTCAGGTCTCAAAAGCCATGAAATTGCTTTGAAGCAAGTGGGCTTTCTTTCTTGAGTTAACATTTGGCAGTGTTTGTTTTCCGAACCCACTGTGTCTCCTCAATTCTCTCGTGTTCTCCGGCTTTTGGCAGAGGAACGAACGAGAATGTCTATTCACGGACTGAGTTCTCTGCTCTGTTTCCCGATGAGACACACAACAGACTCTAGTCTCCCAGCCTCTCCACTTCCTAAGACCTCTGTCCATCTCCTCGCTTTCATTCTCTCTCTCTCTCTCTCTCTCTCTCTCTGTGTGTGTGTGTGTGACTGAATGCTTTCAGGGCTTTACTACAGTATGCATCACCAGAGCCTAATTCACTGAGTCCAGCTCTTCTGTTTATGATAGACATAGATGAGAGATGCAGCCAGCGGGACCTACAGCTTAACTGCACTGTATGAGCTGGATAACGGAGCTCAGTGGACATGTCTGTACCACAGAATGGATAGAGGCCTTTTTGTTTCAGCTGGATCGAGGTTAAGAGGCAACCTCATAGAGCGAAATAGAGGGAGAGAGGGAGCGGGCACTCTGTCTGTGCTGGTTCTTGGCAGTCCTCTCTCGGCTTTGGTTTATCAGACCATGACGTGACTGTTGACTATGAAATGATGTCCAACTCTCTTATTCACCCCAAAACACCCCCTGCTAAGCCATTTCACACTCACACACACACACACACGCACACACACGCGCGCACAAACAACAAAACCGCTTACAACAAAACCATATCTGTATCAAAAACTGCCACATTTCAAAGTGCCCTAGCCCTTCCCTGTGTAGAACGTGATCTGAGGAATGAGTTTGTTGCAGTACATCAGTTCCCGTGTGGTTTGAGTTACTCTGAGGAATGCTGAGCGAGTTAGTGAGAGAGAATTAGAGTCATGTGTATTGTGTTTCAGTGGCAGGCATGACCTCTCCGTATATCACTTCTAAGCACCGATCACCAATCAGTAGTAGGAATGTGCAGTTGGGCAGCTCAGGTACTCCTATTTATTACACTTGATGAAAGGAAATGGCTTTGGATAATATTTCAGGTTTTAACAGTGTTGTGCTCTGGAGTCTGGCTGGTATATATATTTTTTAGTATGTTTTTTGGCCTGTTGTACAACATCACCGACCTGCGCTATAAACTCACATTATACATTGTGCCCAACCATTCATTTGGAAATATTTCAAAGATGACTTTCTTGCTTGCGGAAGTTCCAATTATATAAATGGTGATTATCACTTTTTTTTTTATATGGCGCTGAATGAGTCATTTAGGAATGGTTTCTACTTTGTAGTGACATGGTGTTTAATACTTCGTTATCACTCGTGATATATAGAAATAGAGGTGTGCATTTCCCTCCTACTCAGTTGAACGCCGTGAATTGTGTGTGTAACTTGTGCAATCTTTGTTACTGAATGTGACCTTAGATTTTCCCCAGCATGCTTCATATCTGCCACCTGTATTCGTTAACCTTATAAATTATACATATCTGAAAGGTGGGGAATATATTCGCTTTTTGTCCATTTCACATTTCATCCATATTTTCTGTTGGATAATATATCATATCATTCTTCTAGGAGTATGTTCCACTGGCGTTTAGTGCGTTTGTGGATATACATGCTAATTTAGTCACAAGTGTGTAAGTCAGATGCACTGGTGCCAAAAGTATTCACATTCATTACTGGGGTTTAAAAAGACTTCTGTAGAAGTTGAAGTATCAACGCAAGCTTTTTACTCATGTAAAAGTATTGGTTCCAAAGTATAAAAGTAAAAATAATTTAAGGGAAGAAAATGCCATGAAGGACAAAAGCTTAGGAATTATCTACCTCATCAATCTCCTCATCAATCTCAATCGTTAATTTATTCGAAACCCTAGTGCCTGCGATGTTCATTCATCTGGCACCTCTGAATTATCTACTGTAGCTTCATTTGCAGAGGATGAAGAGAAAGCACCCATTTAATAAATGGGCCAGTGTGACCCGCCATAGCTTACTTATAGGTTTGGTATTTTTATTTGTTGGAATGAAATGTGAGAAATAAGTGCGATTGCATCGGTTGTAATGTTTAAGAAATAATCTTTATTGAAGGTTTTTTATTTTTTTACGACACAAGCCGGTCCCGGGGGAAATACATGTAATTGGTAAAGATAAAGTCAGGCTAATAGTAATAGCCAGTATTCTTACTTAAGTAATGTAACAAAGTATTTGTACTTTATTACTTGACACTTCTGGTCAGGTGCTGATGTAGGATGAGGAGGTCTGGGCTGCAGTCCGTTTTCCAATTCATCCCAAAGGTGTTCGATAGAATTGATTTAAAGCAGGCTACTCAAGCAGATTCCACTCCAACCCATGCAAACCATATGGTCATGGAGTTCACCTTGTTCACAGCTAAGCTGTTACACAGGAACATTTTTGGGTCTCATAGTTCAAGTGAATAGAAAAATGCGATAACATTGGAGGTACAATTGCATAGGAGATAACAGGCTCACAATGAATTACATATGAGCGGAAAAACTCAGGTGTAGCAATACTTTTGTCTGTAACAATTTTATTTTCATCAAAATTCTACATTTCTTGTACCTTATTTTGGAGCGATAAACGCGAAATACTACTACGGTATTTCTCCAGTGTTACATTCAATGCTATAAAATGGTTGGGTAGGTCTGCTACCAGTCTGCTTGTGGACATCCCTGCACTAACTCCATCATATCTACTGCTTGCTTATCAAGGTGTTGGGGTTAATGTGTACATTATTGACGGTGTTGGGAAGGTTATTTTGGAAATGGAATAGTTTACAGATTAGAAATGACTCTATTCAAAATGTAATATGGAATAGGTGTAACTTTTCATTTACTTTAAAGTAACTGATTACATTTGATTACTCTTTGATTACTGAATGGATTTTCCAACTAAATAATTTCCAAACATTTAGAACTTTACAGTTATACCTTACAGTAGTATATCAACTCGTGTTTACTGTTAGAATTTCTAAATCATTCATCACTTGAATTACGTTTATATCAATTGAATTTATAAGCACAGACACAACAAAGCCAGGCTTCATAACAAATAAAAATATTCAATGCTGTTTTAGAAATCAAATTTTTGCATAGCTATGACAGGACACACTGGCAAGTAACATGGCGGTGGCATTAATACACTATCCACTAAACTATTATTATTATTATATTATTATTATTAATAAAGAAATTAAGATGTAGCCCTATTTATAATCTTTAACATTTTCACAAGTCAGCGTAATTCAATTACACATTTTCTTCTCAGTAACCGTTACATTTATTTCGTAATTAAGTTACGTAACGCCGTTACATGTAACTAGTCACTCCCCAACACTGGTTATTGGTGATATTCAGCTGCTCAGCGTGCTTTCCAAAATGATCATGTGTGTTTGGGGAACTTCACGTCCATACATGTCATCCACAAGCAAAGTTACACTTATTCTATATTAAGTTTCTGTTAGTTAGACATTTTATATATTCGCTCTGTTATCTGTGCTATGTCATGGCTGATCATCTTTATTGGGATTAGTGGGAGAAATTACATTATGTGTGTGTTTGTGTGTTTCATTCTCCTCTAGCGTGTTTTTAAAACCAAACTAACTGCTCTAAAGTAGGAAGGTTGAGTCTCTGATTTGCAATGATCATACGTCCTCGCTTCACTCTCTTTGGGCTGACAGTTTTCACTTTGAATGCCGTTTTAAGCGTCAAATTTCAGAGAAACGTTACGGCTCCATCGCTGAGAAGGTTTTATATTTTGCCGCTTGGGCTTCAATCAATACTAAAAGTATTTGGTGAAGCTAAATGTTATTTCAGACATTTATTGTCTTGTCGTGATTGATCATTGCAGTCACTTTGTCTTCCGTGCGTCGGTGGTACAGGGAGCTTAAATCTGGTCAGATTGATCACTGCTTCTCCACCTGTCTCAGGTCCTTCATGTCTCAACCCATTTCCACACATTTCAGTCTCCCAGATAAAATTTGCCAAGGTTATGGATCGCACAGCCTACTCATTCAGCCTGTTTTTCTTCTCTCGTTAGATTCGAAAAAAAAGCAAGTAGTTGGCTGGCTGCTGTAACTTGGCAGAGGTGTGACTTTATTTTGTAACTCGCACGGGAATGAACTAATGTGCTTGCCTCACCTCACTGTTCGCTGCTGTTCTGGAAGCTTTGGGCAATGTGGTCGTAACGATCTGCGGAACAGGAATTGTGTTTTCACTTCATTTCTCCTTGGCCTTGATGCGAGTTTCTCCTCTCCATCTGTGCTAGAAGTTGTGTGAACCTCAGGGGTGAATCGTTCCTAGTTTCCTAGGCTTGGTCCGTACACTGCCCCCTACGCAGCAGTTCTGAGAATGAGAATGTTGTGGTGTTGTCATTGTGCGTACGTGCATGAAGCTAGGCAAGTACTGTAGACTTAGGATAATTTATGTAATGTATAAATAATATAAATATACCGTAAATTCTGGACTATAAAGCGCACCTGCATATCCGCTCTATTTAAAAAAAAAAAACAAAAAATAAGCCGCATCCGCTCTATTTAAAAAAAAAAAAAATAAAATCATAAATAAGCCGCACCTGCATACAAGCCGCATCCGCTTTTGAATTGTAAATGTACATTTATGTACCTAAATAGATCCTTTCCTAACCTGTATTTTAACACGGTGTAACGGTGGACGCTGCACAGAGACGCGGAGATCCGGAATTCATACAAAACAGGATTTATTAGAATAAAGAACTCAGGAGACGCCGCTCATACGGAGCGGCCAGACAGGCTAGGGAGCCTTGCGCTCTGCGCGCCGTGGTACCGGGAGTACCGGAGAGCAGGAGCGGTGGCGGACTTGGAAGTCCAGGAATCGGGAACAGACAAAGGTTAGGCATAAACATATATCGAGCGTCCGTGTCCGCGACACTAGGTATGTGCTACGAGCCCGGACGGGGATTGTAGGGTGAACCGGGCTTATATCGGGAGAGGGAAAATCAAGAACCGCTGAGGCTGTATGTGTGTGTGTGTGTGTGTGTGTGGTGTGTGTGGTGTGGGGGAAAAGGGGGGGGAGCAGGGAGGAGAGAGAGAGAGCACCGAGCAGCAACTTTGCTGATTAAAACGGGACAGAACCAAGAGAAAATAAGCGCTATTTACAGTATTTATCTTCATTTCTCCTGTGTGTGAAATGACGTCACCTTAACCTTGTAAAGATAGAGTTTGTCCTCCTTCTATCCGCTTCTACCCACTTATATCTGCTAAAGAGGAACTAGCGCATTCTTCTTCTTTGCATTTATTTTGTGTTAGTTTTGATTCTAATTCCGGTTAGAGCCCCTAGCGGTCGGGAAAAAAAATCTGCAGAATAGCCGCACCTTATTATTAGCCGCATGGTTCAAAACCTATGAAAAAAGTAGCAGCTTATAGTCCAGAATTTACGGTAATAGAAATGTGTAATATATTCTTACAAATAATAATCTAAAATGAATAATAGGAGTGAAATAAGTGTGTATGTACATACACAGGAACTATTTATGTTCATATACACATGCTATATATATATATATATATATATATATATATATATATATATATATATATATATATATATATATATATATATATATATGCATGCTGAGCTTGTATTTTTGAGAGTTTCGGTTAGTACAGTAGGAGATCCGTTGGAGTCTAATGGCTGAATTTTTCACCTACATTTGGGTAGCTGGGAAATGTTCTGCTCTTTTTGTCTAATGAGAAATCGTACAGTGTGTGGATCAGAGGAAGGAGTTTGGCGAATTGTGTGGTGCCAGAGAGAGTAAAAGATCTTCATTAACACGCATCTCCTCCTCTTTTGTCATTATCGCTCCTGTCTATACAGAAAGGCGGTCTTTAAGATGCCTGTGATTAAGGCAGACTGTCTTTTTTTTTTTCTCTGTGTGTGTGCGCTGGTGAGGATAATAATCTTATTTAGGTTTATTTGTTAAGGGTTGAAATCCAGTCATTAGTTCAGCAGGCCATTTTTGTCTCCTTTTGTGTCAGGATAGGGATGTTGGATAAGAGTGGAAATGCATGGAACAGCAGGATTTAAAGCAAAATGCATTATTCATGGTTGAGATGGGGGTTGTGGTCTAGCAGAAGTGGCACTGCATTATGCTGGAGAGAATATTGAAAACACTTTTTTTGACAAGAGATGATGGGGAAAATCCTGCGTTTTTGAAGTAAAGACTGCGCCATGGACTACAAATGAATTTTTGTCCAGTGTGAAGTGTCTGTGTGTGTGTGTGTGTGTGTGTGTGTGTGTGTTTGAAAGTTTACTTTTAAATATTAATCCTTGCCGATTGGTTGATCTCGTGCAACCGGTTGAGTGAAAAATAGCTGTGCGCTCTCCCAGAGCGTTCATTGTTCTTTAGCAGGAGTCTTTTATGAGAATGTGGACCTTTCAGCACCAGGGTGCCCACATACTCAATCTCCATGGCGACAGGACCCTTGCAAGGGCTGTGTAGTCAAAGCAACCTAACGGCTCTGGCGCAACCTTTGACCCTTTCCTTTTTCTCTTCTTTGTTCTTAGAAAAATTCTTTAGCTTTCGGACAAAACAATACTCGAGTACTACACTGTAAGACACATGTCAGGAGCTTTCATTTCATTCCACAGCAAGCATATGAGATTAAAGCGAACAAGACAGCCTTGTGTGTTCCCCGAGCTCAGCAAAAGAGCTTCACCTGAAAGCCAAATTCATTTTTAACTCCTGATTCAGGATCGTGATTATAGTTGTGCTCTAAATAAAGACTTGTATAAAGGACCACTCTGGTGTTTTACTATTTAATATATGTTTCAATGGAACTGTAGTGTAATTCTACCAGGAGAGGATTTTGTACCGGGAAGCTTATTAATTGAAAGTAGTGATTATAATGTCCAGAACAGGGGGGGGGGTCAAAGTCTTTTTTTCCCCGTGGGCCACATGAGCATAACAGTGTCCCTTGAATGGCCAGTTATAACTATAAAAATATTTAGTCTTTAATGAGCGATGCTGCCTCATGACACAAAAGACATACTGTTTTTTAACCTGTTTAGCACAAACATGTATTTGCTTTCCAATCTTTCTTGGAAGTGCCTTCTATCTATCAGGTTTTTTCGCCTTCCTGGACATTTTTGAGATAATTTGTAGACATTACTCAATTTCGCTTGTTGGAAAAATCGCCCTCATAAACTGATCTGGGATACACTGCAATCGAGTGGTGGGATTCCATCACTTCACATGTAACATAGTCGCATGCATTGTGGGAGATGTAGTTTATTGTCAATGCATGCTTTAAGCAGCATAGCCTTATTTTAAGACAATAATACACCTTTTTAAACTCATGCTGGGCTGAGTATAATGAGTTTTAATCAAATCTTGATAACTGAACTAGACAAATGTTTGAGAGCATTGTGAGCAGAGCAGGGTTCTTCCTTTAACCGTGGAGATTTCTCATCGCCGCCTTCACCCATGCCTGTCAGCTTAACGAGGACGATATCCAAGATGATGAGGTGCCGTGTGGTTTTGGAGCTAAGCCATACATGGTTTTGTCTAGGTCGAATGTCAGCCGATGGTAATGGAGAGCTTCAGGAATCAGAATGGTATGCTTATAGCCGAAGCATACTTACTTACACTTACTAAAGCCCTGACGGCTTATAGAATGGACGGTTCTCAATGAACGTGAGCTAGCAAGACATTCCAGCACCGAAAAACGTGATAAAACCCCTCCTTCAGCATGTACCTGTCAGTTTTCTCATCTGAAGGAGTCTTGGAAAATCTGGTGCATAAAGACTCGCAGCCAAAAACATATCAAAGATCAATATTTTCTGCTTACAAGCTTCCACTGAACAGGAAGACCCACCCCTGTGGAGGGAGATATACTTTTGTAGAGAGCGTTTGATTGGTTGATCATGAACATTATCCATTTTCCCACCAATTAACAAACAGAAAAATTACAATGAGCGTGTCCCTAAATATGTTTCTGTTATACATTATATTAGTAACTATGGAATGATGTTTGCTCCTATACTTCATATAATTCCCTCCATTCTAGCGGGAAGATGTTCCACTAGATTTAAGGACATGTATGTTCATCATCCACAAGGGTGTTGGTAAAATTCAGGTATTGATGCAGTGTAAGGATTCATCCCAAAAGGGGTTCTGTAGGGTTGAGATCAAAGCTCTATACCACTCAAGATCTTCTTTTCCAAACCATGTCAATTATATTTCCATGGTGCGAGCTTCGTGCAAACCAAGTGAAAGCAACATTTTATTACACTTCATCCATAGGCATCCTATATAATTGTGTGCCTTTGTGGTAACAGTGTGAAGGAGGCAAGCACATGGCAGGAAAGATCAGGTGTCCTGATCTATTTGTCCATACTGTACAGGGTTGTCCATAAAGATGTTACCACTTACATGGGATTGACTTTTATTTTAATAACATAATAACACACACTATGTACAAATGGAGGGGCACGGTGGCTTAGTGGTTAGCACGTTCGCCTCACACCGCCAGGGTCCGGGTTCTCCGGTTTCCCCCCGGTCCAAAAACATGCACGGTAGGTTGATTGGCACCTTGGAAAAATTGTCCCTAGTGTATGAATGTGTGTGTGTGTGTGCCCTGCGATGGGTTGGCATTCCATCCAGGGTGTATCCTGCCTTAAGGCTCCCCGTGACCCGAGGGAAGATCGGATATAGCGGTAGAAGATGAATGAATGAATGAATGAATGTACAAATGGAGCTAGTGCAAACACTTCCTTCTCACAAGTGGGGTGGCCATATCTAGTCTACAACAAAAAATGATATAGTACCATATGAGTGGTAACATCTTTTTGGACAACCCATTATATCACTGTACGGGAACAATAAATACAGTAGTAAGAGACCAGTAAATGGCCTAAACCACTGGATTTTGATTTCAAGGAAAATTTAACACACATTGTCTATGACAAGTGATTATCTGGAGGATCTACATATTATAAATGCCTGTGGGAATGTAAGTAAGACTCAGGGTAAGTAAGCGAGATTGCAGTACTCACTAAAGTGGACGATTTATTATATAACGGCGAAATGGAGGTGAGACGGAGCATAAAAGGCTTGGATTCAAGCATGTTGCTGAGAAAGTGTTTATAGCCCAGTCATCTTGATGAGCTCCATCCATCTATTCCAGAGTGGGCTAAGGGGGCGTACACAGTTGTGGGTGTGCGTTCACCTCTTCAGTGTGTAAAGGACTCTCATATGGTCTCAGTGCTGAGAAACACAGCGACTTATAGCATTTTGCAGGATGAGAGAGGAATGAAGTCTCTTTCGTGAGTGCTGTGGTGTGTGTTGTGTGGGTGGTATGTGGGTGGAATGGCGTTATAGTAGGTATGAAGGTCTTTTAGGCAGATGGCAGACCCCTTCATTTGGCACAGATATAAGCACCCCCACCCTACTGCCGCTCGGTGAGACGTTGGAGAGGGTCTTTCTTTTCTCTACCTCAATCTTTTTGGCTTTCCTGTTTTTTTCCTGGAAAGTTTCACTAAAGACTCATCGCTGGAATATGTGAATGCGCTGCCCCCTGCTGGTGTTGTGCCCTTAGCGTCAGTGTGACTTGTGCATCATTTAAACCAGGGGTGGGCAAACTACGGCCCGGGGGCCACATCCGGCCCCTTGGTCCTTTTAATCCGGCCCGCTGAACTGCTTCGGCTTCTTTGCCGCACGAGAAGAATGTATAACCACACAGCAACGCTGACGTTGTTGGAGTATGCTCAGTGTTAAAAATGAAGGAAAAATACAGCCATATTTTTTGTTGTTTCTTTTCCTTAAATAGAATATCCTTATTCTTAAGGATAGTGGGTAGCCTAATGAACATGATGATATTTAACACTCTTTACAAGCGGAAAAAATTCATATTGAACATAAGTTACGTTCAACGTTATTGTTGGTTCGGCCCACGAACACACCTCAGGTTTCTCATGTGGCCCTTTGGAAAATATAATTGCCCACCCCTGATTTAAACCATGGGTATTTAACTAACTAGTGATGGGGTGTTTGAAAGTAGAAAATAAACGAATCACACTCTGAGACTACTTGTTCTTCTGAGCCGTGTTAAAGACTCGTTCAAAAAGAATGACCCGTTCATGAATTACACGTCACTAAAACTAACCACTTGGTCCATTTCAGGCTGATCACTCTTAATGTTAACAGCTCTTATGGCCAAGATAATGTCTTATGTGTGAGTTGTAAGCGCTGTAAAACCTAAGATGTGTGAAATCAGTGAGATCTTTCTTCTCTGCATAGTAAAATCTGGTGTACACCACAAACTAAGCATTGCCATTAATATCAGTTGATTCATCACCTGTTAAATCTCTACAAGGTAAATAACAGCAGCAAGTTGTGACTGAACACCCTGTGCTAAAATTTCAGAACTTCTTGTAACTATTGCAGCTAAAAGGAGTGTTTTGTTTGTTTGTTTTTTCCTTTCCATCTAAAAGTGTTTCACATGCAGCCTCCATGCACTCCTTTCCTATTTCTCCATCAGCAAAGGTCCCAGTGAACACTCATAGGCTGTGTGAGTAAGAGAGAGAGAGAACCTGTAGGTTGCTCGTACTGGACTTTGAGCTCATTGATTTTCCGTGCCTTTACTTCAGACTGCTGATGGTAAATTCCTTCAATGTTTAGTTTCGTAATGCCGTTTAATGTTTCTAGTTTTGGCAACCATAATAAATGCGGGTAAATGAGACACACAAGCTTCAATGCAGGAAGAATAAATGTGTATTTTTCCACCCATGTACGTGAAAAAACTTATTTTTGAGAATAACATTGTTTTTTTTCTCACTGAAAGCTTCATCTGCGAAGCAGCAGACTGTAGCAGCAGTGAGCTACTGAGCTGTGATTGATATGCTGATATAAATTTGATTTTATTACAAAATAGCATTTGGTATCATTATTCACAACACTTTGCTGTCCTGCTGGACGAATCTTCCGGAGTCCACCAGTTGGGGAGCCTGGATTTGCCGTTTACATTCATACATTGTTCTAATTGTAGAATATTTTTCCTCAGTCGTTGTCAGGTTTCAGAATGCAGAGTATATTTTAATATTGTGATTTAATTATGAATCCCAGTGTAAAATGTGAGTTCAATAAACAGGTGCATGTCCTTGCTTCTGCAAAGATTTTACATCCTATTTCAATATTTGTGTGTGTGGGGGAGAAATGCTTCTTCTGAATGAGCTTTTGTGCTCTGTGTTTGTGTCAAGGGAAGAGTTTAATTGAATGCAGAGCACTTATTAGCATTACTATAGGCAGGTGTCCAGGTGGAGACAGAGTGCTCTTCAAAACCTTCATGTCTAAGCAGCTGCCATGTTTTTCCATTTCTTGTTCATCTCAACGAGTTTAATGCCGATAAGGATGAATTGTGTAATGCAGACGGACCAATCTGTTAGCTGTTTTCATATGTGTGCTATTGTTAACATAAATGTGTTGAGAAGAATGGTTAGTTTGGCATTCCCCAGTACTCGGGAATCAATACTGGAAAAAAGACGTGTACGGTAAACATGAAGATAAATACACGTCACTGTCAGCATGGCTTCTCAACCAGTTATATTGGACTTCTCACCACCACACCTTTTATGTTGGTTTTCACCACACTGTTGGTATATGAATGTTTCTTACGCTTTAGCATTACAATATTTCTGGAACAAAGGTGACCCAAACCTGTTCCAGCATGACTCGAGTGGTCTGCACAAGGGGGCCTGACCTCAACGCCACCGAACACCTTTTGGGTGAATTGAAATGCCGAATGCACCACAGGCTTCTTCATCTGGCATCAATGCCTGACCTCAGTAGCGCTTTTGTGGATGAATGAGTAAATCTTCCAGTGGAAATCCTACTCAGACATATTTGAGATTAAGTATAACAGCTGTTGAATAGACTAGCGTGAGTGTGTCTGCATGCTTATGGCCTTATTATTTTTTTCCGCTTATTTAGTTCAGATGATCTAAATACACTGTAAAGCACTGTAATATACCTTTCAAGAAAGACATTTATGTCTGCTGGGTTACATATTTACATGAGGTTGGCAGGTATGTTGCACAGTCATGTTGTCATTGTTTGTCACACATTAGTGTCAGTATGAATGTAAAAACGTCTCACTTCTCACTCTGTTGTGTCCCCTAGGATAACAGTACTAGTATTCACCTCTCATCTCAACCAGATTCTCTGCTTTCTAAATAGGAGAAAACACATTATCTGTTGATTATGAATAATGTATTCAGTTTTACACCCCTGTCAAGCAGCATGCATGAATTTTAATATATATATATATATATATATATATATATATATATATATATATATATATATATATATATATATATATATATATATATATATATATTATACAGTCTAAACTTTCACTGCCAGACTGTTTAGAATGCATGTGTACCCCCTTAAATCTATTCTAGTTTCAGTCTACAGTGTCTGTTTAGGGAGAACATCCTGGCTGCCATCTTTGCTCTCTTCTCAGTCCACTGAACAGTGTGTTCATGTCACAGCTGTCTGTCCCTTAGTCTTTACTCAGTGCCGATTCACTGATCGCCCTGCCTGTGTGCTCTGCTGGCATTTGCTTTTAGCTGCAGGACTTGGCGATCCGAATTTACCGAATTAGTGCAGCGGGACATTAATTGACTAAAAATGCACATTAAAAAAAAGCACTTGAATGGATTTTATAATGATTATTAATGCTTTAATATCCTTTTTAATTTTTTTATTTTAAATTCTTATCCTTATTCTTACTTTCCTTTTACACACAATATTTTTATTTTCTTTTTCTTTCCATTTATTTATTATAAACTATGCACTATTTAATTTTTTTCCCCCTTAGATTTACATGTTGGACGGTCGTAAGAAGCATTTCATTGCATGTCGTACCATGTATGTATGTGTATGACAAATAAATTGAATTTAATAACTTAAAGGTATTTATACAGATTCATGAGAAGACAATGTACAAAGAGTTCGTCTAAACCTGAGAAATCCAACATTAATGGCATGTGCGAATTTATACCTCAGGACACTTGAACTGCGTGAAGAGACCAGGAGAGTTTTACTATTGTTTAATATAAAATCTACATAAATGATATGTTTACTTAAAAAAAAAACTCCTTTGCCACTTATACTCAGTCAGGTTAGAGGTTAAGCTGAACAGTATGTGCAAACAGATGTGTGTGTCTGTTCTTATAATGGTGTAGCATTTATGAAAAATATCATCATCACCAAAAAGAAGCTGGCTGTGTCCATACACACATTTGAGATACTTGTATGTTGAAATTGTCTGCGCCGGACTTTTCATGTGAAGCTGTAGGTGTTGATTAAATGAGGAACAGCTGTTGTGCGCTTAAACTATGATATGCTTTCGCATATTACCTTTCCCTTTTATGGAGGTATTTTTAGCCTGGGTACAGACTCAACAACTCGCTGTTATGGCTGGTTTGCAAAAGTGTTAAAGCAGCTGTTATATTAGTAAGATAAACGATCTCCGACTAGATCTCTTCCACCTGTTTGTTTCCTAGCTCTCCAAGTGTTTACATGGCCGATAGTCCTGTTTACAATGTCTTTACGATTAATTTATTCATCTTTCCAATTAATGTCCTGTTAGAACACTAATTTAATTAATCCAATTGTTTCAGTACAGTAAAAGCCAGATGAAGGTTTGATGTTTGTGTCTTTTTTTTATTTGACACATACATACCTAGTAATACATGCAGTGAAATGTTCTTATGACACTCCAACATGTAAACATAAAGGAAAAAGAAATAGTGCAGACATTTATAATAAATAAATGGAAGGGAAAATAAAATAAAATAAAAATAGTGTGTACAAGAAAATATGAGTGATGTAGAATAAGGATATGAATTAAAAATGAGAAATATGATGGATAAAGCATGGTATGTGGCAGATATGGCAGTGTTAGAGTTCCACTGTGTGCAAATGTGCAATATGTGCATATATATGTCCTTGTTTGTCCTTGTTTTAAAGTCACATTGCCCAGGTGTTTGTCCAGTGTAAACTGTGTAATTATTATTGTGTGAGCGTGTATGTGTGTGTGTGTGTGTTCATGTGTGTGTTTTATCTTGTTAGTGCAGCTCAGGGTTCCTGTACTGAGTCAGACGTCTGTGAGTTTCGCTTGACACTTCTGACTGCTCTCCACGTCCAACCTCTGTGCATGTGTCTTTCGGGAAGCTTGAAGCTCTCTGATAGTCTCACTTCACTATGGATTCCAAACCAGTAAAGACAGAAGTGCAATTTGTAATATTTACAGGAGAGAGAGCAGAGAATTGCATGCACAGCTCAATAGTATTTTGCGTTTTTGCTATTCAAGAAAACACGAGCCATATTTGCTTATTTCTGCATTTCATAAAGTTGCATCGATCAATTGCAGCTTGTTCAAGTTCTTCTACCAACAACCCTTTGGCAACCCTTTGTTTTGGCTGTTGTTTTGCTGATTGTGTGTGTGTGTGTAGTGTGTGTGTGTGTGTGTGTGTGAGAGAGTATAGGTATTCTGCTAGTAGACAATAATAAACAAAGTATATATATATATATATATATATATAAGTATAGTTAATAATAGTTAATAAAACCATGTAAAGATTTAATGAACTGCACTAATTTCTATAACTCTGACAGTGTTGGTTTATATAATATACTATTAGATAACTTCTATGAAACATTTTATTATTGGATTTGTATAATGAACATAATTTATAACATAACTTAGATTTTGTACAGATTGAAAAAACGTTATTTAAACATTATTTCATTATTTATCCGGTGCAACTTTGTTGGGGATTTTTTTTATTAAATCACATATTAGCATTTTATAACATTCGGTAGTTTTCAAGGAAGCCGATTGGACAGACCACCAAAGTTGCATCCAATTGAAGTTGAATAAAAATTATGTTTAATTATTGACAAGAGGAATATAGCGGCCCTCTTCTTTAGATAAAGATTCATAACATCACCCCATCCGTGATACATTTACTATATCAACACATCACATGATTTATTATTCCTTATGCAAACGCCTCCCTAAGCTACAGTCAAAAGCCTCTTTCAAAACTAAGCTACGTGACCTGTCAAGAAAAAAAACGATAAGGAAATTAAAAACACCTCATGATAATGCTGCGAAATATTGGTCAAATGTGTAAATAATTCATGCAATCAGTCCCAGTCTGAAAAAGCCGAGATGTGACTAATGCGTGTGAAAAGGATTCTATTCAGGTACACAAAAATGCATGCGGTGACCAGGTGTACACTTATTACTTCTTCCACTACCTCGGTATATTAGGAAAGTGCTGGCGGAGAAGGAAATAGACTCTGAAAGGTTTGACTCCCGACTGAAGTGGAACATCGGAACGTCTTCGGCATGTAAATCCGTGCCATGTTGTCATTTAATGTTATGCAGGCTGGGATGAGGGCAGTGTTGTGCAGTCACAGGCCAGCAGAAACAGAACACCTTCCAAAAGTGCTTTATTTAGGAGGACAACGTGTGTACAATTAAACGCTCCTGCTTGGTTGCTAATGAGAAAAACAAGCGTGTGACAAAGTAGCTTCCCTGTTCACGAACTCCCTGCAGGAAGTTCGCTTTCTTTAGGCCCTAGAAATGAGCAGAATGAGAATGACTCTGTTGCAATGGATTAGTGTAGAGAAAGGGGGGGGATCCACAGTGTATGTGTGCAGTTTGGAGACACACAATCATTCCTGTAATGATTTCCTTTAAGGATGCAGCACTGTGTGGTGTCTATGTTTATGGTGTGTTCAAGTCCCGGAAATGTCCATTAAATCCCCCCCCCACAAGAAACTCCTTATAAAAGTGTGTGTGTGTGTGTGTGTGTGTGTGTGCATGTTGTTGTTTGGTTGTATTGTGTGTGCTTTTACCTACACGCCATCAATTACTGTGTAAAGAGCTGGAAACAGTGAACTATGAATATGCACGTGCACAAGTGTGTTTTTTTTTGTATTAAATATATAATGTGTTCTTTCTGAATATAATAGCATTTCATTCTCAGTGGAATGGAGGAGTAGAGGGAGAAATTGATTAATAATTGAGATATATTGAGACTGATATGTTGTTGAAGCATTCGAAAATGTTTTGTATGGAGATTCCCATAGTGATTTTTCTTTTTTTTTTTTTTTTTTTATTTAACTACACTGTGCTATAATCTAAAAGCAGCCTATATACATTTATAAAACTGTACATATTGCACAGTTTTATTTGAATTATATGCCTGGATTTTATAGCTTTTGAGGGAGCGTGTATGTTATCACTCTGGCAGAGTTCAATTTCATTCTTGGATTTGAAAAGCTCTCCAGTAAAACCGAACATGCTTTTGGGAGGCTGTGTGTAGAGCCTTAGATTTACTGTCTGCGTCCTTTTTTTTTCTTTTCTTTTTTTTTTCCCCTCCGCCACCTCATTTCCCCTCCTTCTGCTATCTCTCCTTTTCTAATTTCCCTTTTACTTCATTTCTTACTGCATCCTTCCTTCTGTCTTTCCATTTTTTCCTCTTCCTCCTTCCCTTCCCATATTTTACATTTTTATCTTTCCCTCCTCCTTCTTCCTATTCTTCTCTCTCTCTCTCTCTCTCTCTCTCTCTCCTTGTGAGAGTAACGCTATTTGAGAACAGAGAAAAGGTCGTCATCGTGCACTAAAATTAAATGTGCTTTTTCATTTTTTTCAGTCCTAACTCTCTCTCTCTCTCTCTCTCTCTCTCTCTCTCTCTCTCTCTCTCTCTCCTCTGTATTCTGTATGGCTAATAGCCTTCCCTCTCTCGCTGAATTAGGTACACTCTTTGTTCCTCTCTATAAGTAGATGTCAGACACTATTCACAGTTGCCTGGCACCAGTGTTGGTCAGAGAGAGACGGCGCTGAGTCTGTTTGTGCTGAAATAATTACAGGAGTAATAACTCTGTGTGCTGCTGTTGTGCATCGCCCTGTGTCTAATTCCTGTATAGAGGCATCCTGTGAGAGAAAATAAAGTTTGGGGAGTTCTCAGTGTCATTTGTGTTTGCTCCTGACTGGGAAAGATGTGCTGCTCACTTGATTTCTTTTTCTTCTTCTTTATTTTGCCACAGTTGCAGTAGCAGTGACTGACTCCAATCTTCTTTTAAAACTCTTCAATCAAATTCTCTACGTTAACATAGTGATTATTATTAATTATGATTTTTTTTTTTTTTGGTGTGTACTTCAGAATCTCCAGGTCAGGATTTTGTGACGCTCGACTACCGGTTGCGTTACTACCCCAGCATCACCTACGCAGTCATCGGCAGCGCTATCATTTTTGTCCTGGTGGTGGCGCTGTTGGCTCTGGTGTTGCATCACCAGAGAAAGAGGAGCGTGTTACTGCCCCGCGGAAGCCACCCGCATCCTCACCAACCTCTGCTGCTCTCCCGGCTGGTAATAGTGGACCGAGGACACGTCTCGGCTCCATCCTCATCTCCATCAGGACACTTTAGCTCAGCACACAGCCTCCAGCTGCTCACCAGCTCGCTCTACCCTCAAGGAGCCCCGCTCGAGTCGCCACCGTCGTACTCGCAGGCCGTGCTGGATGTCAGGTAACGATAAGGGATTACTGTGCTACAGAGTGATGTAATGTCTAGAAAGGTGAACTGTCGCTGATATTAATGCGAAAATAAGGAGTCTGCTCAGTTCGTCTAATGAAGCCCGTCAGGTGGGTGACAAAAAGTCACACGAATCTCTCAGAATGAATGAAGATTGATAGTTATGGGAAATCCTGACAGCAGATCACACCTGATCACATATATATGTGTGTGTGTGTGTATGTATGTATGTATATGTATGTGTGTGTATATTATATATGTGTGTGTGTGTGTGTATGTATGTATGTATATGTACATAGTGTATGTGATATATATAATATATATGTGTGTGTGTGTATATATCATGTATGTATGTATATATATGTGTGTATATATATATATGTGTGTGTGTGTGTGTGTGTGTGTGTGTTCTTGTGGGCCTTGCTCAGGGGCCCACTGGTGGCACCTGGGTGGTGCTGGGATTTGACCCAGTGCCTTAACCACTGATATACCACATTCCTAAAAAGAAGAAACAAAACAAATCACCTTATTCCTGATGACTCGTTTGTCTTTCTGATCAACCAAAACTCTGCACTTTGGTTTAAACTCTATTTTTTGATCCCCATCTGAACTGCTTTTTCACCTGTATATTTCTGTTACACAGCTTTTTATTTTATGATGCACAAACAGTCTGATTTTCCCCTTGTGTCCCCCCTCATGTTCCTGCAGCCGGCCACCGTGGTTTGACCTCCCGCCCCCTCCGTATCCCCCTGACGGCGAGGCTGCGTCTGAAACGGAGCCACCCGTTTACGAAGCATCCACACAAGTTAGCGAGACTCCTGCATTCAGATCGGAGAGAGCACAAGTGCACATCATCACTCCCACAGTCAGGTGTGAAGCAGCACAGCCTCGAACCCTCAGTTCAACCTCCAGCTCCATAGAGGACTCACAGCAGCTATAGCTGTCCACGATGGAGACAGAGACACTTTGTATATATGGCACAGAGACATGTACGGGACTTCGGGTGTGAAAGATCATGCACAGATGAGTGCCAGAGCGCTACGTTTGGAGTATCGCTGAAGGACGCTGGGAGAAATGTGGTTTTTGCTTTCATGAGTAGAAAGTGCCATCTTCTGGTGAAAATGTGACATTACAGCTCATGTATTTGCTACGGTGAATCGACACTGTACATAGACTCGTTTTTTTTTTTTTTTTTTTTTTTTGACATGCATTAATGATGCAGATACCAAACAAATGCCACTCAAGTACTACAGGACTAAAAACTGTTCTGTTCTTTCTTAGTCTTTATCTCTTTTGGTGTTTCCCTTTCTTACATCGCTTTATAATATTCTGAAATAGTACTATGCAATGTGAACTGTGTAAAAAGAAAAAGAACAAGTGACGTGATATGTAAAGAATCATTGTTACCCCATTCTCATTATTAAAGCACTTATTAATTTATCCTATCGATACACTTTTGATCGTCACGTTCCTGTCAGTGATTTCCAAAATTAAATCAGTGGACTCTTATAGAGGCCTCAGGTCTTTGTTTTTTTTTTTCCTGCACATTAAAAGTGCTGAATTCTGATCGGAATAATTGCTGGTAAAACGTTTCTTTTGTGATACGTATGTCTGATAGTCATTACACAGTTATTTAAAATGTGTGTGTGTGTGTGGTGTGTGTATATATATATATATATATATATATATATAGATATATAGATAGATAGATAGATAGATAGATAGATAGATAGAGATATAGATAGATAGAGATAGATAGATAGATAGATAGATATTCATAATGACTGTGATGCTGCTTTGTGGTGTCTTATGTTTTTGGCAGAACGCGTAGCAGTTGATGTACAGTTCATGTATCCTAAGACACGGCAAATTAGTGTTACGGCGATGCAGATTATAGACGACGATGAAGCGGTCAAAATTAATATTTCAATGCAGCAGACGAGTCCAATGTTATAATAACTTTATTTAACCCTATATACATTCCTCACACCAAAACTATTCAAATACTTGTTTTAATGACTACAATTCTGCCTTCTGATTGGACAAATGAATTAATTCTACACGGTAGTGTTTCATGCTGCAATCTTCCAGCCCTGATATTTTTTCTCTTAAGACACAATTCTAGGGATGGGTATCATTTTCATTTTATCGATTCCGATTCGGCTTATTGATTCCGATTCTGATTCGTTTCGATTCCAAACGGTAAGCGAACCACAGATGCTTAGTCATGTTGGTCGTGACCCCTCGCCACGACCAACGTATTAGTTTATTGCAATAATTACACTTTGTTTTGTCTTCAAAAGTGTTTTTACATCTTGTAATCACATAAGGTCCTGGCAGATTGGACGTATGGAAGGTCCTGGCAGATTGGACGTATGGAAGGTCCTGGCAGATTGGAGGTGGGGAAAAAATGCACTCAGTAATTGATTAATTGAATTCTCAGCGTTCTTGCGATATCTGGAGAGATGGTGAGTTTGGGGGGAATAAAGACCCCTGATATCACAAGTCTCGTACCAATGCAGCCTGAATGCTGTGTTGTTTCTGAAGACTACAGTCGTAATCTGCTACCTAATGATATAATAATGATTCAGTGTTTGTAGGGAAGTTACTTTCTCAGTGTGAAACCACGTGAGGTTTTATTTTGGTCAGCGCCACCTGCTGTTCCATTAACCCCGATTAATATGAGCTACATTAACCCTCTGCATGCTGGCAGTAATCTGGACTCAGTGCGTTACAGACACCATTCTCTGGATGTCTAGAAAAGCGTAGCTGCTATTTACACTTTATTGTAGTAACCTCAAGTCGTGATTTCTGTCGGTTAACGCTTTTGAAGATCGGTGCATTTGGTTTCAACATACACTATATGATTCTTAAACGTATTTATTACAGTGTTTTATTTGTTTAACTGTACAGAAAAAAACGATCCGTTTAAATTTGAACACTTTGAACACGGTTCCAACGTGAAGCTCGGAAATGAAATGCTGTTTCTAAACGTCACATTCATTCATTCATTCATCTTCTACCGCTTTATCCGATCTTCCACTCGGGTCACGGGGAGCCTGTGCCTATCTCAGGCGTCTATGGACATTAAGGCAGGATACACCCTGGATGGAATGCCAACCGAGGCACACACACACATTCACACACACATTCATACACTAGGGGCAATTTTCCAAGGTGCCAATCAACCTACCGTACATGTTTTTGGACCGGGGGGAAACCGGAGAACCCGGAGAAAAACCCCCTGAGGCACGGGGAGAACATGCAAACTCCACACACACATGACCGAGACGGGAATCGAACCCGGACCCTGGCGGTGTGAGGCGAACGTGCTAACCACTAAGCCACTGTGCCTATTCTAAACGTCACATGAAAGACGATTATACATTCTCTCTCTCTCTCTTTATAGATAGATAGATAGATAGATAGATAGATAGATAGATAGATAGATAGATAGATAGATAGATAGATAGATAGATAGATAGATATAGATAGATAGATAGATAGATAGATAGATAGATAGATAGATAGATTTATAATGTTTAATCTGTAAATGTTTGTAAAGTATATTTGTTTTTAATTTTTCTTCCAAGGTTTCAAAAATGCTTATCTGGGAGAAGGTGTGTGTATTTAAAAGTATTATCAGTAATGTAGTAAAATGTAAAACTTGTGTACATGGAAAACGATTGCTCATGTCTTTATTTCAGTCCTCCAGCAGCAGCAGCAGCAGCACTCCGCCAGCTTGTTGTTTAGGAAGTGTGATCAAAGCAGAATTTATTGTATGTAAAATAAAAACAACATGATCTGTAAATCACTATATCGGTGGATCATTACCAAAATAATAATTAAACATTGTCCTGTTTTTTTTTTCATTTTCAGATTTAATAGGTTCATAAATAACTATTACTACATTCACCAAATATATTACCTCACTTCATCCAGATTAAAAAAAAAGTACAATTAAAACTTTTCACAGCATTAAAATATCCTCGAATCTTACATCATCATCATCTTAATAATATCGTAGCTCTGCTTTTGTCCGAGTTTAAACAAGATTTCAAAACCGGTGTCCTGTTTCTTACAGGCTTCCTTATAAAGAATTACATCAGTACACACCGCCGGCGCCTAGTCGCTTTGTTTGTTTGTTTGTTTGTTTGTTTTCCTTTGTGCCTAGTGCATGATGGGAACAGGAATGCCTCTCTGTGGCGAGAACACACAGTGTGTAAACATTGCGCTGCAGTTAGTAGAGTGCTGTGCAGCTCAGTAACGCTCCTGCAGCGGCTCAGTAAGTGCTTTTGTGTACAGTGACGTTCAGTATAAAATACTGCGGCACTTCACGTGTCAGACTGTGTCTCCGTGTGAAGAGAGAGAAACGCTGCAGGAGGGAGGAGTTCAGCTTCCGGCTCACGTGCCGATCAGTGCATCGGACACGTTACTGACGTCAGGACGGCGTGCGGTCTCCCCTATATCCCGGGTTCCTTCATTTGGTTTTGGTGTTCTGTGTTTCCTCCTTCATTCCTCCTTTATTCCTCCTTCATTCTTCCAACACAGACTTTCTCATCTCGCTGTCAAATCCTTGGAATAATATTGAAACCCAAAGTAAACAAAGTGAAATGTAGTAATAATAAATCTATTGTTGTTTTTAAGCATTATTTTGTTCACTTTTAAAGCAATGACTTGAAAGTCGCTAATGTCCGGAATCTTCCGCGTCTCGCGTGCCACAGTGATTAAAAACGGTTCGGAGAAGGTGTGTGTGTGTGTGTGTGTGTGTGTGTGTGTGTGTCTCAGGCCGTCCTGCTCTTTCTCCCAGTTCTACAGCAGCCGGATACTTGAACTGTTTTTTTTTTTTTTGGTTGTAAAAATGTTTTCTATTGATTTCTAACACACAGGAATCTAACGCTGGAGATGAGGATGGGCTTCCTACGGTTTCACTGGAACCAACGGTCTTCTGTCGGTAAAGCGCTGCACGAGCTTGTGCATGATTAGCTTCCTCTTCATCCTCCCCCTCCTCACCTTCTCACCCTCAGCCTTCAGTGCAGCTCTGGGCTCTCGGTGTTAGGTGAGGAACTGGGTGTCGGTGGCCCAGGTCCTTAATCGAGGGTGGGCGGGGTGAGATGGATCACCTCGTGGGCGGCCCCTTGTAGTGACCCCGGTGTAAGAGCAGTGCAGGTAACGCCAGACACTTCCTGAAGTGTTCCAGCTCCGCCTGCATTCGCTCCCTATCGAGTGCCAGACGCTGCCTCTGCGCCAACAGCTCCTGATGATCCGAAAACAAAACGTCGGTGACAAACATCATCAAAAAAACAAACATTTACGGCTTTTTCAGACGCCATTATCCAACACAACTGAACAATTGAGGGTAAAGGGCCTGGCTCAAGGGCCCACCTTGAATGTGGCTAAGAGTATCACAGTGACTTACAGTAATCACTGTCAGCTAAATGTATAGTGTAATTCTTGTCTGTACTGTTAAGTCACCAAACAGCTGGAAACAAATTCCTTGTGTGTGTCAAATCACGGCCAATAATCCTGATTCTAAATCAAAGATTAATTAGATTGGTGCAGAACACACACACACACACACACACACACAGGATGTTTTATTAGATGTTTAGTTAGAGGTATGTTATGAACTCTGAAATATTTGCTTATTTTTCCTGTGCATTTCAGAATTTGGATTTGATTTATGAGAAACCCCGGAGTCCACACACAAAAGTAAGCTTCGCTCCAGGCGCTAATCTCAAACCTAAATTATTAGCAGACACAGATCATGTGACAGCTTTAAAGAATTTACTTACCCCCATACTGACAGAGAGCTGATCAGCTGTAACACTCAAGCGATAATGCTGAGCCTCCATTCTCCTACACTCGCTCTGCAGAACCTCACTCTCTATATCTCTCTCTGTGAAAAAACACACACAAACACACACACACACACATGTAGATCACTGTTCTGCTGTAAAAAGATATTAAAGCAAAATTAGAAATGCTACACTATAATGTGCAGGCCTGAGAGAGGAACTCACCATCTATGTACTCCTGATATGCTTCCACTATGGCCTCAATGCCCTTCCATTTGGGACTGTACTCCTCTTCCTCTTCCTCCTCTTCTTCCTCATCATCATCTTCTTCTTCTTCTTCCTCACTGGATTCTTCATCAGCAGATCGCTCATCACTCAGCCCGGACTCCTGGTGGGCTGAAGGGTGGCAAGAGTGGCCATTGGTGTGAGAGTATGGTATTCGGACTGGAGCCGCTTGGTGCTCTTGAGGGTTGTAACGTACGATGTTGTTAACCTTTTGGTTTGGCTCAGGGGCTCCTGGAGCGCCTCCTGCTGAAAAAACAAATGATGCTGGTTAGATCCTTAACTTTATATTATCCTTGATATTGTTTTAGACAAGGCATGACATTGAGGTTGTAGCAACTAATCTCAAAATCTGTTTTCATGATTTCTTACAGTATTTATCAAGCCTCCATTAATACACAGGCAAAAAGGGTTAAGTTTATGCACAACCCCAGGACTTGTTCAACACATTACATACATGGATAATGTAGAGAACAAGCAATTCTGTTGCTTCTGATATGTTTATTCATTCATTCATCTTCTACCGCTATATCCGATCTTCCCTCGGTCACGGGGAGCCTGTGCCTTATCTCAGTGCCCCCTGAGGCACGGGGAGAACATGCAAACTCCACACACACATGGCTGAGGCGGGAATCGAACCAGGATCCTGGAGGTGTGAGGCGAACGTGCTAATCACTAAGCCACCGTGCTCCTTTGATATAATGAAATAATATGAATAAAGAGTATTTGTAGGGGAGCGGATAATAAATAAATACGAAAAATTACAGGCAGTCTAGTACAGGCATTATTTATTTTCAGCTTAATTGTTTTCTCCATTTTTAAACAGTCGGTGTAATATTTTGTTTATTGACTTCACAAAATAATTAGCAGCTGCTCTGTTTTCCTTCCTACAGAAAGCACTTTCAACACTCCCTCTCACTTCTACAAGTTGTGAAATCACAGCTTATAGCTAAATAAACCTGTGATGCAAAATCAACCACCTTCTTCACCTACTACAGCAAAGTATCACTCTCTGTCTCACCGTTGGGTTTGTGCTGGGATTTGTGTGTAGACTGCAGTACAGACTGGTGGAAGTGTTGTGCAAACTCCTCCGCGCTGAGGCTCTCCCAATGATGGGACCTGCTGTGGTCAGTCAGGCCGTTCAGCCCATGAGGCCGCTCTTTTATCTGTGTAACTGGCGGTCTGGAGCTGTTCTGCAAACCTGCTGCTCTCCTGATTGGCGGTGCTTCTCCTAAACGCGGCTGATCCTGCAAGGGGGCGAGTGGAGGGGGCTCTTTAGGGCGTAAGAGCTCCGAGGGTTGTGGAAGTCTGTGAAGGTCTGAGTGGCTTACACTCTGAGAGTGCCTGGCAGGTCTCGGAGGTGTGGGGCTACGGGAATGTGGTTGGGCTTCTTCATTTGGCTGGCACGGTGTGGAGGATGTTGGAGGATCTGAAACGAATTTAATTTAGCAGGTTAAGAGAAAAAAAGAGCATAAGATGCAGAGTCTCGAATAAATATTCACACTCCTTGAACTTTTCCACATGTAGTCAGTGCTGAAACTTGAAGTGCCATTAGATGTCATGAATCTACTTAAGATAAACCACAATACTAAATAATTGTGTGCAAATCCCAATGGAAATATTGTGCAAACAGTACTGCACGCTCCAGGCTTCGATGTTACAAACAATGGAAGTGTTCAAAGGCAGTGTTAGAAGTGTGAATACTTATAAAAGACACTGTAGATTAAACCCGGGGGGAGGGGGGTAGTGTATGAATTGTTTAGGAATCCTACCAGAGGCAGTAGTGGGTGGGCTAGAGCAAGGTGTGTACGTTGCATATCGGAGTGTGTCGAGAGTGACTGTTTTCTTTTTGATGGCATCTAATAGATTCACTACTTTCTCTTTTTCTGTAATGGTAAAACAAAAGAAAATCTTTCTTTAAAGCAGATATAAATAATAAATTATGTGAACAAAAGTTGATCAGGAGTGGACACCTGATCAAGATGCTTTTTCCAACAAGCCATTCCTCATTTCAGCCACATTAGTTGTTATAATAACCTCCACTCTTCTTGGAAGGTGTGCAATTGGAGATCAGTGCTCATTCAACCAGAAGAGGGCTAGTAAAGACGGTTACTTATGCAGGTGAATTGAGGAGGCCTGAGTTACAATTAAATGTCAAATGAATGCCAAATGTTTACAATATGGAAGAATTCAGAGCGTCATATCAGGCCATGCACTCCAGCGCATGTAAACCAAAGCTTCAGAGTGCTCACTTTGGGAACAGGGGCATTGTCATGCCAGAGCAGGCCTGGGTCTCTCCAGTGAAGGAAAACATCCTGTAGAATTGTGTGTCTCCTATATTGTAGTAACAGTTTGGGGAAGAACCACATATGGCTGAAAAAAAATGTGGTGTCCCAATACTTTTGTCCAGATAGTGTATTTAGAAATATACTACATGATGACCACAAACGTACGACAAGGAAAAACTAACAAAGAAGGATATAGAAGTGTGTGTGTGTGTGTGTGTGTTTGCATACACACCTATTCTTTGCTCTTGGCTGACATGGTTCAGGTTGAACATGTTGAGGAAATGTTTCTTGTTCTCTAGTTCAGGCACTCTGTCCATTTCGTCGGCGGTGTATCTGGTGGAGAGAGTGGGCGTGGCTGTGGGTGGAGTCTGACGTTTGCTCTGAGCAAGTGTTGGAGATGGGCTGCGCTCCCTCATCATCTTTCTCCTCTTCTTCCTCTTCCTCTCCAACAGTTCATCCCGCTGGGACAGTGTGGTCAATCCAAACACTGCCAGAAAGTCCAGTTTCTGCAGAGACAGTGAGAGAGATAAAGAGATAGAGAGATGAGTTATATAACATACACAAGCAGAAGAAGAAAGAGGAGGAGGGAGAGGTATGTGTAGGGATAAAAGATGGAGACCTCTTTCGACTGGTCCAGCTTGAGAGGAGGCTGTTCAGTTACTCTCCTCAAGTGAGCTCTGACTTCTTCTTCATCACTCTCATCATAAGAGTCGTCCAGCTCATAGTAATAACCTGACACCAACACAACATAAGAGTTTCAGGAGAACAAAATATACATACATTTATGTATATTCCAGAATTTTTGGCACCATTCATCCACATTAAAACCTTTATGGAAGTCATTATTAATAAAAAAATAATATAATCATTTATGCACTGGTTGATTTTTTTCAACAATAAAATTTCACAGTTTGTTTTCGAGGGGAGAAAACGGCCGTTGTTTGGAGTTGTACCTTTTTCCCTGGCTTCCTTGCGTCTCTTCTCCTCCAGGTCCAGTTTGCTCAGAAGAGCTCTGTACTGCTGCAACGTGTGATCATACACCAATGCCGGTTCTCGTGGAGGACAATGAGGAAAGCCTCTGATGGGGGACCCCGTTCTTTTCGTTCCCCTCAGCTCTGCAAAGGGAGCAAGCATTGAGCACGGAAGCCTCTGCTTGTTCAGAATGCTCTGGCTCGACTTCTCCTGCTCTGTAATTAAGGAGCTGGGCTCAAGGTGGCCGGCTGTCCTTGGAGCAAGGCCTCTGTCTGGGCACTCTGGTTTAGTCAATCCTGGGGGTGGGCGACTTGTAGGGAATGGATGGTCATGTGCTCGACGCGAGTGTGAGGGAGAATTGATGAGGGACACGGGATTCCACAGAGTGGTGGGAGGGTTAGGAAGGGTGGGTTTGGGGGAGATAAGAGGTGGTGGCGCTCCCAGGTGGTGAGGTAGCTCTCTGCTATTCAAGTCTTGGTGGCGCGAGTTAGGCCTGTATACAGTAAAACCATGGAGAGTTAATACACATGAACACTAGATGACGCTATTCTACAACATTTCTACAGGAAGATTGATATCAAGGCTTGTTCTTCAAGAATTCTTTTTTTTTTGGCCTTAGAGTAAGATCATGGCACATCATAGCACAATCGTTACTATAAATGCATTTTTATATATATATATATATATATATATATATATATATATATATAAGGTATATAAAGTTTAAAACTAAACAATGCAGGTTAAAAAAAAAACACAACAGCAGACAGACACTCATCCAGATCTCCAATCTGAAATCACATAAATGCCACCAATAAACAGAAACATGACCAGGTTACCTTTGTGTATCTGTCTGTGGTTCATGTGTCTCTGACTCTGTGCTGTGTTGTGAACACTCAGACACTGGGCCATGTCTGTCTGCTGTGTCAGCTCTAAGCCTTCTGTGGCGTCCAAGCCATCTCTCATCCTCTCCGTGGCGCTGGAGCAGCACAGCCCCCGGCCCTAACCGCTCACCAGGAGTGGGCACCAGGCTGGGAATCGGAAGTGGTGCGGGGCCACCCGGGGAGGAATATAAGCCAGGCTGCAGAGCCTTTGGGGCCAGGAGTGTGGCCTCTTTGGTTTTCTCTGAAGGGGGGAGAAGATAATTTACATTCTGTTAACATTTTAAAACACAAGAGCAGTGTAAATTTGATCAAGATGTACACTATATAGACAAAAGTATTGGGACACCTGATGTTTTTTCCCCGAGCCATATGTGGTTCTTCCCAAAACTGGTGCACAGGAATATCTTTAGATTGCAATAGCATTACATTTTCTTGACATTTAAAATAATAGTGTACAAAGCGAGGTCCGTGAAGATATGGTTTTATGTGGGTTAGAGTAGGAGATTTTCAGGATACGCTTCAATTCTATTCAACAGCTTTGAAAAGAATTGGAACGCTGAGCTCACCCCAGGCCTCTTCATGCTATAGCACTAGCTGATTTTCCTAACACAAATCTCCACAATCACACTCCAAAATCTGGTGCAACATCTTCACAGATGCCTGGCGGTATTAATAACAGCTAAATGTGGATTGAGATGTTCAAAAAGCACATGGGAATCTTATGGTCTCTGGAGGTTTGTCCATATAGAGTATCTATAATAAAGCGCTAAATGAGTGTGGGTCAATGTGCGTCAAAAAATGTATTACTCAGAACAGACATACACGTTGAGATGATTATGCATAATACTCACACCTATCTGTGTGTGGTTAGAGATTAGGTTGGTATTGCTAGGATATTCATTTGCTGGAAGAAGAACGAGTGTAGGTGTGCACCTGTGTACCTGCTCGGTTTGGTGTAAACTTGGCTCTGTCTTCTATGTGCTGCCTGTGAGAGAGCGTGTTCGAGTGTGTCTGTAGCTCCTGGCTCAAGATGTGCTTCTCCATGGCCCGGACTGCCTGAACTTCCCTCTCTTTTGCTCTCTCTTTCTGTCGCTCCAGCTCTGCTCTCTCTTTCTGTCGCTCCAGCTCTCTCTCTCTCTCCTCCTCCCTTTCCCTCTCTCGTTCCCGCACGCGCTCTCGCTCCCGTTCTCGTTCCCGCTCTCGCTCTCTCTCTCGCTCTTTCTCTCGCTCTACCTCGTGAGCTCTCTCCTTCTCTCGCTCTCTCTCACGCTGGCGAAGCTTGTCCTCCATCTGCAGCCTGTCAGAGATTCACACGCAGACACAGACACACACATACACAAAAGGGTGTGAGATGCAACACTCTCCACAGGAACATAAAGAACACACTCAGAGGGAGGCAACAGGAACACAAGAAGTGTTGATGCTGTTTACTACTGAGCATGAGGAGGAAAAGTTGAACAGATTACAGGCCACATGGGGTGGGTACGTGTGCAGGGGCGTGAACATGCATGTATATGCGTGTGTGTGTGTGTTTTTGCAGGAGTCACGGCACATATGTGTTACCAAGGGAAAATTGTGACATATACAAACACAAAATGTACCATTGCTATCAAGGCCAAGTCATTTCAGCCAATTTTAACTTTAATTAATGATACGTTTCCAGAGAAATTCATGGATTAAAAACTATTCGGATAAGCATCCTGGAAGCAACATTAATTGGGAAAATATATGTGAGTGTTTGCACGTGTGTGTTTGTGTTGTGTGTGTGTGTGTGTGTGTGTGTGTGTACCTCTCGCTCTGCAGGGCTGTCAGAGACTGATGGCTGAGCTCTGCAGCGTAGCGCACCCCTGGCAGGTGGAGGTGAGCAGTGCTGGGATGTAGGGAGGGCACGGCTCCCCCCGCTGGCAGTTGGTAGTAGGGCGAGCGCAGGGCAGATAAACATAGGGACTCATCCATTCTGCCCAGCGGCGGGGGGAAAGAGGGGAACAGAACAGCTCATTAGAGGCTCCTGCTGCTGCATCGCTATCTCTCTCTCCTCACTTCATTAACCCCAACTCTCTGCCTCCCCTTTACATACACACACACACACACACACATTCTCTCTCTCACACACACACAAACGCACACATGCACACACACACACACACACACACACACACACACACACACACACACGCCACACGAAACACACACACACACATACACACACACTCACACATCTCTCATCTCTCTCTCTCTCTCTCTCTCTCTCACACACCAACGCACACATGCACACACACTCACACACATGCACACAAACGCACATACATGCACACACATTCAAACACATGCACATGCACACACACACACACGAGGTCAACATTGAAGACAATTTTCCTCCTCCATCAAGAAGCATGCTTAGAGCGTGAATGCTATTTTGTGGCAAAATGTTTAAATGAAAAACCTTTATCGCATTTAAAACGAAACAGACAGATGAAAACATTTAGCATACATTTATAAAATGATAAAATTCTCTATCCAGCACAAGAAATCATGTTTGCCACACACTAAAATAATAGTAAATATCAGGAAAGAATGTATCTCTCACACAATCTGTTTTGTGTTATGTGTAGATGATTACAGACTTGATTTTTAAGATATGTTCTTGACAAAAGATTTCTTCTTGTATGCTAATACAAACATAGACTGGACCATGATCTAGATCAGCACAGACGCAATGACACACACACACACTCACACACTCCACACACACACACACACACACACAGAGACATACAGAGTCACACAAACACACACAGACACCAGATCATCACTGGCACCATAACAGTCAAAGTAACGCACACACAGACAGGCAGATACGCACATAAACAGACACACACACACACACACACACACACACACACCTGTATGAAGATAGGGCAGGGTAAGCCAGATATCCTGAGCGAAAGTACCCCGGATCCAGCCCTAACGGGAGTGAAGATAATCTCAAATCCTCAGCAGAACCATATGGACGGAATCCACTGCGCAGGTATTCCTCGGGCACCGCCCCCAAAGGCAGTGCACCAACTGGTACAGCACCCGACTGCAGAACATGAGGCATCTGACGTGATAAGCTGAAATACAGAAAGTGAGAGACAGAGAGAATAACTTATAAATGCAAACTATGAACATAAAGTTAATCAACTGTTAATATATGATAATAATATACTGTCATGTCACAGATTGTCATGTCTACACCAGTGTGTGGCTCTTACTTAAGGGCTTGTAGACGAGGATCCTGCATTACTGCATTGGGGTTTAGACCAAATGGATATGGCGCCCCCATGAGGTGAGGGGGAAGCGAGGAGACACTCTTCTCCTGGGACGTATGAGGAGGATGGGGAGGTGGAGGATCTGAGGGCAGCCGCTCTCGAGCAGGACCTCTCAAAGCAGCATCAGTCTGGCAATACAAAAAAAAAAAAAAAGGATCATTTTGAAAGTTATTCTCTTAAATAATGATTATTACCATATCAGGTCAACATTTTTATTTTGCTCTCCTAAAATGAAAGCAATGGTTTCCATGGTTTTAGCTACAGCGAGGCAGCAGCAAAAGAAAAACAAAAGAAAAATGTAGAACATTCTGCAGAAGAATGCAAATCTGGATGCATTTTGCATGAAGTTTTTAGCATGTAAATGTGATTCAAAGCAGCTTTCTAATGACTGCTGCACTCCTCCTCTGGCTTAAGCCAAGTCAAGTGCAGGAAGAAGGACATGTGTAGGTTTTGTTTGAACTGTAATATACTATCAGGCACAAATATACTTCACTTCCACTACTCCTTTGAATGTCTTATGTACATATGGTAGAGTAAACGCACTATTCAGTAGAGCCAAAGCATCTCCATCTGGTTTCCAGGTCTAGCTGTATGTTCACGATTTCATTCAGCTGACAAGCTTTTGCTCTCTGTAAAACTTCCTGTAGTGGGTGTGATTGTCATCAGATGGAAAAGTCTGACTTTTGATTATTAAAATATTTACAAATCTTGGAAGACCAGAAGAGTGGTACACAAAACAGCAAGGTAAAGGTATTTTAACAATGCAAACATTTCCTGGAATAGGGAAAGTGGTTGGTGTTCCCAGGCAATAACGGGTGGGCAAATCTATAACTATGTGTTTTTAACATTCAACGTTTGTTTAGTCGGCTGGGGAAACAGTGCCTAATTGTATCGTACCCCCTCCACTATTTAGGTTGTCATTACACTGCACAGAAGCATCGCAGCAGTTTCTGAACAGAATCATCTCACATATATACAATTATCAGCATGTATACAATCTAATGTCTTAACATTGTCTTAATGCAGTCTTAACATTGTTACATTCATATAATTTGTTGAGTTTTTTGTTTGAACCTGTGTGCAAACACTTGCGTATGTGTATGTGCATGTGTGTGGCCAGAATCAGCCTTTTTTTTCCCTTCCTTTTTTTTTTAGATACCCTTCTTTATTGCTGGCAGCAAAGCCAACAGAGCAGCCCCTTTCCTCCACCTCCCCTGGCCAGCAGCACAGAAGCTCTTTGTGTATGTCGAGAAAGGCTGGTTTGATCGGGGGAAGTGGGCATTGTCTGAACTGCTCCCCCTATGACTGCAGTCCAAACAGACCCACAGAAGCACCGAGAGATCAAGCCTGAACAAACAAACCCATCAAACCCATTCACACACAACAGCATGCCACATTCCCCTTCTTAAAACTGGTGACCTCACTGTACCCGGATTGAACCCTATTTAACCTTAGGCTACTGGACTGCACATGAGCATTCCCTACTCTACTCACCAACAAACACACAGGCTTGCTGGCTCATGTACTATATATCCAAAGGCTGGTTTATGATTCCTTCCAAAAAAGACTAAGAGGAGTCCCAACCATGTCGTGTCATGCACCCTAAGATTTTGTTTTTATATGTCCTTGTTTTATTCATGTGTTGTAATCACATTGGACTCATTTCACGAGGCATATCCTTGTATACAACACTAATTGCGTCAACAAACTATTTCTTTGTCAAATCCTGCACAAAAGGCTCATTAGACCACGAAGAGACAGATAGACAATGGAAAGGAAGTGATTTCTCAATTCGAAGAATGAGAAATCTTCATGTTTTACTCTTATCCATCCAAACCATCTTAAAAACACATCATATCTTTAAGGACATTTTTACTATGGAGACAGACATCCGTCAGGAGTGACAGGCAGAGATAAAACCAGACAGGAGATAAAAAGGAAAGAGAGCAGTACAGGGGAGAAAAGAGATCCTGAGGGAGGCACAGTGTGTGTGTTTAGAGAGCATTAGACAGTCCCTCATGCACACTGGGTGAATTTCTGTAATGACTGACACAGGAGGACAGATGATTGCTGGTGGCACTGTGACCTTTCAGTGACCTCAAACATGCATAGTGGAGTGGATATACAGAGATAGAAAGCGTGTTCCTATTTAACCGCTATTTAAGTCGCCGTAGTTTTAGCATAAGTGTTTTTGCACCGCGGATATATTCGTTTGGGATGGTGAGCTGAATCTCACCTGTCTTCCTTCACTCCTCCACATGCCATTGACTGTTTTTGTAGGAGCAATGGTAACTACGGGTGGTGTACTTGACACACCAAGGGCAGCAGAAGGGGCCACAAGACCCTGTCCTGGCACTAGGGGACCCCGCTTGGGCGTGCCCACCGGTGAGCTATGATTGGTGGCTGGAGAGGAAACGGGGGATGAGTCACCGCTGATCGAGGTAGGGCCTGGAGATAGAAAAAGGAAAAAAAATTTCAGCACATGGTTGCGTGTGGCTTAGCTCATCCATCACCATTTTTCATTCAGAAAGGAGTCAAACATGTCAAACCTGTGAGGGATATTATAAAGTCTTAAAGCCTGTTTAGTTATTCAGGACTTGCTTTACAAGTCCTGTCACAAAGTGCGATCCTCTCAGCACTCGGTGATGAGCGGTCCAGATGACAAATCTCCCAGCAATCCAGGAAAAAGAAACAAGAAAAACATGCATTGAAAATGTAGAGATTAGAGATGAGAGGAATGGGGAGGTAGAGAAGACAGTTGAGAGAGAGAGGGAGAGAGAGAGAGAGAGAGAGAGGGTATGTGTGTGTGTGTGTGTGTGTGTGTGTGTGTGGTGTGTGTGCCAGAAAGCACAAGCAGGCTGTCAGATAAGTGTATGTGCATCATCACTTCCTGACTGCCAACCTCCTCGCTAACAAAGCCCTCTTCTCAATGACAGATCAGATGCCAGTTTACAAAGCTAACGAAACAAACAGTGATTAAAATCTCCCTGCAGTAAATGCACACACACCACTGATACACACACACACACACACACACACACACACACACACACACACACACACACACACAGAAATGCAATCATATATACACAAGCACTGCTACTTTCTCCCACTGATCCGCTTTATATTACTTGTATCAAAGAGAGCCTACCATTTTACTGTGTGTGTGTGTGTGTGTGTGTGTGTGTGTGTGTGTGTGTGTGTGTGTGTGTGTGTGTGTGCGCTTGTCTTTATACATTCAGAACAATACATAGCAAGATTGCCACTGGTAAAAGAAGTCCAGACAGATACAAATAAGCATTTTTACATTGTGTGTGTGTGTATGCGCATGAGAGAGAGAGAGAGAGAGAGAGAGAGAGAGAGAGAGAGAGAGAGAGAATGAGAAAGAAACAAATGATGTCGTGGACATAAACACACATACACAAACACAAATTGTAGCCCTGTTCAAAGCACCTGTCTGAGCCACCCAACAAAAGGAGCAAAGTAGGTCAACCCCTCTCTGGGCGCCTGGGTTTGCACAGAGGTGATAAGTGTGTGTGTGTGTGTGTGTGCGTGTGTGTGCGTGTTTGTGCGCATATGATGTGTGTGTGTGTGTGTGTGTGTGTGTGTGTGTGTGTGTGTGTGTGTGTGTGTGTGTGTGTGTGTGTGTGCATAAGTATCTGTCTGAAATTGTGAGCTCCTGTTAACGGTGTGCTACAGTATGTGTGTGAGTATCTTACTCTAAGCCAATGCTCATCGCTTTAAAGTGGGCTACTCCCTGAGGAGGTCAGAGAAAATCTGCTTTTCTATGGCCTTTGATTAAGCCAAAGCTGTAGCCCAAGTAGCCACTGATCCACACACACACACACACACACACACACACACACACACACTCGCACGCACACACACACACACACACAACCACACACACAAATATGCATAAGTCAACAAAGGAGAATAACTCTACTCAGCGGCAGTTTTCCCAAATGAGCTTAGCCATGCAGAGGTACTGCACAAAAAATAGACTACTGAGAGACATGGAGCAGAAAAAGAGAGAGAGAGAGAAGGATGGGGGCAGGGGGCACAGACCTAGAGACAGGCATTATATAGCTCAATAATCACTAGAGGGCCAACAGCAATTAGTCAAGAAATCCTATTGAGTCAGGTACACAGCTACTACTTCATCACATAGCTAAAAAAAAAAAGAAAAGAAAGACCAGTCAATACATCGCCATACTTTTTCTCTCCCTGTCTCCATTTAATCACAGCCAAAGGGTGAGAAACTACTAGATCAATAGTCAAAGCTAAAAATAGAGACAAAAAGACAAAAAAAAGAGGTTCTTCACACAGAAATTACTCTCAAAAGGTTCTGATGTAATGAACACAAGGTCACCAGAAAGCCACTGCTGGACCCTTGAAATAAAAGGGTTAAATCTTTTGATATGAAACAACTTTCACAATCCAGCATGTGCAATATACAGTTATCCTACACTCTCCCTGCCCCCATTAATTGCAGAAGGATGTTAGTAAAGCATGAGAATTTTTTTTCATCAAAGAGGGCGTGGCCAGATATGTGTAAGGTACGTGTCAAATAAACATTAGGCCATTACAGCGAAAAACAAACCATTGACGCTGGTTACAAGTCGGTTAGAGTGGTTTACAGTTGAACTCCATAAAGTGGTTTTAGAAACACATGAAAATCAAACCTACAGCTATCACTCTAAATATAACGACCGGAGAGAAAGTCTTACCAACGCTGTTCTTATGTACTTTTCCCTCTGAAGCGATACAAGAAACATGTCATTCTGGTAAAACAAGGTTTTGTGGCATCCAGTCATGATCAAACTGAAACTAACTAACTAACATAACTAGAAAATTCTATCCACACACACACACACACACACACACACACACACACACACACACACACACACACACACACAAACACAAAAAAAAAACAGACCCACTTTTACAAGGCAAATGATATGAAACCATTTATTGCAAACACGTAACAATTAGAAAAAAATCATGAGACATATAATAATATATATATATATATATATATATATATATATATATATATATATATATATATATATATATATATATAAAGTGCAGATTGGAACATGATATCTATTGTCATATTTATATATATATATATATATATTATATATATATATATATATATATAATATATATATATATATCATATAAAGAAATAATAGATATCATTATATGCATTATATGCATTGTATGCAGTAGATATCATGTTCCAATCTGCATCTTGTTAACGTTTTGCTACATATTTTTATTATAATTAATTTGTTTGGATAAAATTGATTTACAAATAAAAACAAACACAATTGTTAACAGATAAACAAATGGAGACTTGTATAGACTCAGTGGATTAAATTTGCTCCATGTTTGGGTTAGCTCAACAGTAAATCACTGTGGTCAAATGAATAAAGAAACTGATTATAGCAAAAAAAAATTTAAATGAAAGGCAAGCAGATAAAAACGGAATTCTGGCTGAAGAAGTTTCATTAACTGCCTCTTGAAAGATTGACTTTTCTCTATTTATAATATCAATATTACAAAACTACAATAACCCACAATTATAGGGTTTAACAGGGCAGAGGTAGTTCAGAGTTGAGCAGAAATGTCACAGTCATAATCACATAATTACAACCAAATGAACTGCGCCGGAGGATTTACTCCTCTCTCAAGCTCTAAATGAAGTGATTCCTCAAATAACCCACTCAGTTCGTCTATCTCCCTTCAGCAACTCCCCCCTGACCTCTGCTTTTCATCTGAGGCTTGGGTCTGAATTTACAGTGGAATGGTAGTTTGATGACTCTAGGCAAATTCCATGCAAGCTCAACCGTGTGTCAAACTATCATTAGAAAACAAAGAGTGCACGTCTGTGTCTGTGAGGGTGTTTGCGTGGGGGGTGTATCCGTGAGTCTTGTCTTTGGCTGTGGCTAGAACACAATCACACAGACAGATGGGGACCTCAACAATGTGCCAGCAAAATCCGTCAAATCCACATGCAAATATTATTCAAATCTATTCCGTGTGATCTGACCACAGCAACAGACCTTGGAGCACAGTGTAAAAGTGTGTGTGTGTGTGTGTGTGTGTGTGTGTGTGTGTGTGTGTGTGTGTGTGTGTGTGTGTGTGTGAGAATGTGTGTGAAAAACCTGGACTGATTGTAACAACTGATCTTTTTCTTTGTAGTCACATATATAACAAAATATCTTCCCCCTTTTTATTCATAGATTCGCAAACAAGAAAATCCAAGCCGCCAATTCCGTCTGCTTTTCAACAAACCAGCTGATTTTACTTACACACCTGTTGAAATAAATGTAAGTGCATATCAGCTGTTGGTTCCCGTATTTATTATACTCATTGTGTAAATAAATAGTCTACAAAATGTAGTGAAAGCCATTTAGTGTCGACCACAATTTGACTACAAATTTGACATTTGTAAATTAGGATTAAGAAAATATACTGAAAGAAAAGATTACAGCAACAAACAATCAGATCCGAGTTGGTGTGTAGACAGAACGGCAGTACCAAAAGCACAAAAGTGTCATTTTTACGTCCTTATAGCAAATGTCGACTCTCAAACTGTAAATGCTGGCAAATGTAGATATTTTGGCCAAACTACCTACAAGTCTACAAGTACTATATTCAAATGTGTGAAGAACTGCATGGTTCACTTGCAGGTGGATCGGTTCAGCGAGAGAAGAAGTGTGCTAGCGAAGAAATAAGCACAAGCATTCAAATAGCCTTCAACTGGCACTGCTCAGCTGTGATCCAACACGAATCGAGCAGATTGAACCCAATGGGGAAATAAAAAAAGGAAGGGAGGATTGGGGGGGGGGGGTGTTTGTGAATGATGTACAGACGTGAAAGAGATGCAAAATGATACGGAATATAATATTATAATGGTATAAAAGTGTGTATATACAAACGTTGCACAGTACAAGTTGAAGTCAGGCCGTATGTATGGAGTGATGAAGAAAGGGTTGGATAAAAGAGCACATACAAAAGCAGACAGTTGAGAAGACACACCCACCTCTGGGCTCCTCTGCCTGCTTGGCCAGTTTGCGGAGAGCAGCGGCAAATCCGGAATGAGCGGACTGGGAAGCCGTATTCCCATTGGCCAAAACTGTGCCGCTGATGGGGGAGGGGGTGAGAGGGCTGACGGTCGCCGTGGTGCGTGTTGCCGTGGAGATCATTCCTAACGATGGCGACTTTGGCTCATGGCTCATGCCTGAAGAAGAGAGGGGAGAGGGGGAGGGGTCAGAGGGGGGGAGAGAAGAGAGAGAGAGAGAGAGAGAGAGAGAGAGAGGAGAGAGAGAGAGAAGAGAGAGAGAGAGAGAGAGAGAGAGAGAGGGAGAGAGAGAGATTTAAATGTGATCATTTACATTCAAATTTGCATTCCAGTCACCGTAAGCAAATAAGCTTAACTAATCCCAAAATTTAAATGCATGTGTGCATGTGTACCCAAAGACAAGTGACACTGTCACACAAGGCCATGACCTCTTACCTGTTTACTTTCTCAATAGCACATCCACATAGTCTCACGCGCACACAAATGAACACATTAGTGGGAAAAAAACACACAACTCTGTTAAGCTTTAGGACATGCTCCTGACCTGGGCTGAGTCACTGTTCACAATTGAGGGAAAGTTCTAACTGATCACCTTGCTACTACTGCAGATTCTTTTCGATCCTGTGGGGAGTGGTCTCTTCCACGATTACATTGTCCACATTCACACAAGGTCACACCGAATGGTTTGAGGAGCATGCAAATAACATCAATCGTGCATTACGGCCTTCGTAGTCACCTCATCTCAACATACAAATGGGAGAGGCATGTTAAACATTGCTCTCCACAACCATCAATATTGTCAGAAATAACTAAGGGTCTATTTTTTTAACAAAATTAATCATTAATCCACTACATTTGCAGAGATGTGTAGAATTGGTGCTAAGTTGCTGTTAAAGGGTAATCCTGCTTTTTCCATCCATTTCTTGTATTAATGAACCTTTTTAAAGCTTTGCCAACCACCACCACCACCACAACAAATTTTTAGAAATATCAATCATGTACATGTGTTGGATTGTCTCCTGTTCCGTGATAATTGCTCATTATAGCGGCGCGTTTCTGTGAAGCGTGCATAACCTAGCCAAGTTAATGTACAGATAATAGGCCACTCTATACCAGAAGTAACTAATGGATTAAACTACACCTACTGAGGAAATCAATACCATAATTTAGCTGCATCAATAAATCTACAGGGAATGCGCATCATGAATATGGGAAATGCATGGTGTCTCACAACATGCACATGGCAATATAATGGATGAGTGTGTGAACATCATTTACATTTACATGTCGGTGTTTGACAGGGACTTTAATCACAAGTGACTTCTAAGTGAACACGCGCACAATCCAAGAACTGAGGCGGTAATATTATATATACATTTCATTCATTCATTCATCTTCTACCGCTTTATCCGATCTTCCCTCGGGTCACGGGGAGCCTGTGCCTATCTCAGGCGTCTATGGACATTAAGGCAGGATACACCCTGGATGGAATGCCAACCCATCGCAGGACACACACACATTCACATTCACACACACATTCATACACTAGGGACAATTTTCCAAGGTGCCAATCAACCTACTGTGCATGTTTTTTAGACCGGGAGGAAACCGGAGAACCCGGAGAAAAAACCCCTGAGGCACGGGGAGAACATGCAAACTCCACACACACATGGCCGAGACGGGAATCGAACCCGGACCCTGGCGGTGTGAGGCTAACGTGCTAACCACTAAGCCACTGTGCCCCTTATATCTATATATATATATATATATATATATATATATATATATATATATGTATATATATATATATATATATAATATATATATATATATATATATATAATTATATTGCATCTAATTGTCTACTAACCGACCATACACAGGATGATAAATATATATTATACACTACTTTTTTTGTATCATCTTGAAATAAATACTACTATAACACACAGCATGTCTTACATAAGAGGAAAGTAGTCAAGAGTCAGAGAAGAGTCCCATTGATGGTCAAGCCAAAAAGACTTCTAGATTTAGAGTCAATTTCGAAAGAGACATTAAAATACACTTACTCTTCTATTCCATCTGTTTTCATTTCGTACATACAACGCAAAAGTCTTGTCAATCAAATTACTGTTCTTAAATGTTGTCTAAATGTAAAGGTGCAGTTTCTTCGGCACACGGGGCAAAAATAGTGATGCATTGTGGACAAGTTTGACACGTCTTCCAGCCCTGAATCAATGGTCACTTACTGACATTCATCATGAGCTCTATGACAGCAAACTCTGCTCCCACCTGCCCTCATGTTGAACTGCAGGGAGCAATTATTAATGACACTAGCCATATTAGGATCTCTAGTTAGCATAAACATGTTCCCTGGCACTCCTAAAGTGAAAGTTCATCCCAGGTAGAATCTTTACCAAACATGTAAACATGTAAACACAGCACACGCCTTGAAGCTCAGATTCACTACTCGCTACATACACTACACTACATTCTATTTCATTCTTAAATGAATCCAGTTCTACCAAGACCTCCAGTCCCCAGTCATCCATATACAACACCCACCATACAGTCTTTCTTCTATTATTAAAAACAAACCACCACATTCAAGACCGCTTACTTGATCTTCTGTCTCATCCCAGCATCACAGCACCTCGCACTCGTTTACTCCCTGCAGCCAAACAAACACACACTCCGTCTGTCTCGCTCGGGCTCTCGTTTTCTAACAGCTGCTGTGAAGTCACATGGCCTGCCCTCTATTTCACTTCCTCTTTTTTTCCTTTTTCTCCACCTTACAGTCAAATAACTGCTGTACAGTGGCACGCCATGCCCTCGCGTCGCCACCTTATTACCGGCTTCAGGCTTGCCCTTTACACAACAGCATCCTCTATCACTTTGCTCTATTATTACAGGCCACACACTTATCACAGCCTCCACCACACTGCCCTAGACCACACCCTCTTCTCTGTGCCATCTCCTCCCCATTACCACAGATCATTCTTCCTGAACAATCCCTCTGTTTCTTTAGGTCACAATCCTTACCCTTTTACCTCCCACACCCTCTTCTCTGGCTCCTCCCCATGCACCTTTCGTTTTCTATAATCGTAGATCACCCCCTGACCCTGGCAGACATAATTCACTATATACAAAGAGAGAAACGGACAGACACATGAGTAGCAGAGGTGTGCAGGGTTGTTGTAGATAAATGACGCAAGTTATGAGCAACAAAAATATTTTCCACCTTGCAATTATGCCGTATCGCATTTAGACTGGTTATTGCCTACACTAATCATCTTTTTTTATTGCCTTTATTTCTAAATATGATGTCATGCGGCCTACCTACGAGTTTGTGCACTCGGTCAGATTACTCACCTTACTCAGATTATAGACATGTAGAAAGAATAGCATTATCTCACTTATGTAGCTATGAACGCTATGTTTTATGGCGCCAGGGGCAACAATATACAAGTCTAGTCCATTGGTCTGAAAAATGCATAAAGTTACACGGTTCGGTGTTGTATGGCACTGGAGCAGGAAATCTGATTTAAGTAACCCAGAATGACATAGATCATAAGAACATTAAAAGAAAAACGCGGCAAAAGACAGAAAAATAAACTCAGCCATATTACCTCATATTGACACCCCATTTACACGATGAGCATTTAAAGCCACAATTGATGACATATCATGCAGAACATTGTAATTTTCCTTAATTACAGGTCTCCCTTTAAAGGCCTTTCATTGTATAACCCGGAATCTGGCCAAGATTTGAATCAGAATTATTTCACACCGCTTTACAGGTAATAATCTCAAAAGTCGCTGTCTTAATAAACAGCAATGTTAACCGAACATCATCTCTCTTTCATACGCCCGCACGCATACCGAGATGATGACGAGTGATAATGTGGGACGGCCGTCTTTAAACTATGATCTTGCAATACTGGTGCCTGTGACCACTTTAGGTGTTATCTCTGTGCTATGAACATAGGGATTACCAGGTAACACAACCACACAAAAACAACATGCATGGACATAATGATAATTCATTTGTTGTCCCTGCACGTGTATGTGACAGATAATATTTGAATTTCATATATGGTGCTGCATACGCAATACCATTTGTTTAAATACCATTTTTATTTCTCTCGTGAACTGTTGACTCTTTGCATGCACTTTTCAGGAAGCTGCTCTTTAAGATCACGCTGGTGCATTCTTCCCCTTAACACTATCTTTGACCACTTCCCCATTAGTTATCCCAATCTGTTCATCGGGTTTCCTTCATGACCAAAAGTAAAAAATGTAAGCGTTGATTTTTGACACAGTTCACATCTCTGACGATTTCTAATGGATTATAATTTGCGTCCCTGCTTCTGACACATTCTTTATCTCCATGATGTGAGACTGAAGATAGCAAGTTTTGAGCGATCTCTGCTTGTGTGTGAACTAATGATGCAATGATACACAGCTGTTCAAGAAACAGCTGAGCAACCAAAAAACCAATTACTTTTATTGACTCAAAATGGAGTTTGGTGTTAAAATTAGCTATAGCTCCTATAAGGCAGATATTCATAGAAGATACTTAATAATTGCAATAACTAAATGAAAGAATGAAGAGAAACATTTTATTTAGTCGCTCTCATGCTAATATGTTTAGGCTAAACCTCATGCAATCCCTAGAAAGCCAGTCCATCACAAGGCACCATGGACACACATTTTATTCCAACAATTCACCAAATTTAGTCAATATCACACACCAGCATGCTTGATTATTTTTGGCGCATCTCAGTGAATATCCACAACAAAACCACCAGTTGTATTGTCTTCTTAATTCATTACATAACATTTGTATGAATTCAAATGCTCTATCTTGGCATTCAAATGCAATCTTGAACAGGTATCTGCCACTAATCCATATATATTTTATGCTATGACACCTCTAATCCTGGCGTAATGGAGTATAGTGTCAAAAAACAATCAAACCTCACTCTCTTTCTCTTGAGCTGAAATCTGGCTGCATTAAGTGTCTTCTAATTTACCCGCCTTTTTCACATATCGCTCAGTAAAGAAAAAGCTATAAGGAAGAAGGAAAAAAAGAAACGTGCTTCAATGATATGTGGTGGAAATTTTTTGGAAGGAAAAATGCTGACTGGCGACTACATTTGGACTTTGAGTAACAACAGTGGGTGGTTAAGTAGCTTCTTCCTAGAGTCCTCCGTTTCCTCTGGCTCTCAAAGTCCTGATCATTAGACAGCACAGGCCATGCAAATCCACCCTGCCCTACCAAACATGACCAACTTATGGAAATTTAACAGCAGAGCAACGGAGGGGGGCGGGGGATGGATGATGGATGGTATGTCAGGTTGTTTGGTAGAGTGTACCAGCAGACACACAGAAACATGCTTGCAGGAACACGCAGGCACACACATGTCCCTAATGGCGCTACAACAGCAGTGATGCGTGGGTGACCACAGGGACCTGAGGTGCCCTTGGTGTTCATTAGGACCAGAGAATGCCTCAAACACACCTGCCCTCTGCTCATTAACCTCAGCATGTGTGTGTCTAAATAACAGAAGGCTATAACAGTGTGGGTGAGAAAGAACAAGAACCGAACACGTGCGTGAGGTGGAACGATATCATGTCTATCAAAAAGAAACCTGTGTGTAGGAGAGAGGAATACAGGTGATGGATGGACGTGAAGTTATTGGAATATCTGGAAAACAAATACCTGATGAAAGATTTCTTCTCCAGAGTAGCAGGACATTTACAGTAGCACTACTACTGTGAGTCTCTATCTACATGACTACTGTAAATCTCCATGTACATGTGCTCAAGAGCGTACAAACGAATACATGACATTAAAAAACTATTAAATCAATTCCTTCATTTTTTTAAAAGATCTTCATGCATTCATAACCTTTAATGGCTACATTGGTCTCATTGCAAAGAAGCCAATGTTAAACACCGACAATTGCATTAATGCAAAGAAAAAAAGGACAAAAATAAGGACAATTTGACACTTTAGCAAGGAACATGGACAGTGAATGTGTTATTCTAACATTTCTGCGTGATGATATTCGTTTAACTTCAGCAATTAAAATCCTCACATTGTTTCTAAGCAACTTATTAAAACGAGGAAATTAATATAAACATAGCTTTGCTGTTTTAAATATCAAATCAATTAACACCTTCGAACCAGAGTCAACATCTAAACAGTGCTGCACTATCAGTATTCCGGGCTACGGCTCGCTAGTAAACCCACGCCACTAAATTGAATAGCCACGCTTTCTGTGAAGTAGTTTCATATTAAGCCCTAGGATGAACTGGAACTGAAATGTGATGAGTATGTCCTTATGTTTATGCTGCACTCCCAGTAGAGTGCACAAGCAAAAGATTAAGCAGCAGCATTGCTGGGAAAATATATCCACTGTACCCCAAGATAATCCCTGTTCTTCACAATATTTTATAGCCATTACCTTAAATTCATATTGAACACATCTTTTAAGCGACATCAATTTCACCAGATTTTACTTCACTTATGACAGTAAATAAACACTATATGTGTGTTTATTCTGGTTCCTTGTATCTCCCGACTTTGTAACAATAGCATGCAACAACATATGGCAGATGATGATTTAGGCTTATTAACAGCAGGGGGAACAAAACAAAACAGAAGGATAAAATGGGGGAGTATTTATGGATGCATATATATTTATATCCTGTAAAAAATGTTACTTCCAGTTTCAAATTAATTTATCACATATATAACATACTTCAAATGATAATGCATCTGTTATTCATGACGGTCGACAGAATTAAAACGCCCCTGGAACACTTTAAGCACACCGATGTTTACTGTACCAGGGAGAAATTAAGATTCTAAAAGACGAATGTACCGAGCGTAACAACTACTGCATCTGTTATTATTCTGTTGAAACATAATAACTGCAAGCATTATGAGTGAAATGTCATATTTCGTATGTAATTAAAAGCCATAGTCTTAATACACAGCCAGTGCACATGCTGAAAAAACAATAATGATTTTTGTGCCTCGTCAGCACATGCGGAGAACATTTCAGTGATTTAAAATCATTGACTGAGCACGCTGCTGCTAAACTAAATACCTGAATTATGGCCTTTTGTGATCAACTAATTGCTAAGACCAACACTTTGATTTTGCTTAGGATGTGATTAATTGTAAAGCCCTACAAATGAGATGTGCATCAACAAACAGTGCAGCGCTTAGCCTTTGTAGTGACGAGAAACACAAAGCGATACATTAAGCGAGAAGTGAAGCATGAGAGCAGGATGAAAGAGAGGAGTATAGATGCAGAAAGTAGAGCTGACCTCAACCCTCAATCCACGAGCACCGTACAGGGAGCGCGAGTGAACGCATCCCTTTAATCAAATCCGCTCTTTCTTCTCGCCCTTTGTCTCCTCCTGTCCTCCTCTCATCATCCCTCACTTCTCCTTTGTGGACGCGAAGGCTTCTAATGACTGATATGCTGAAAGAGTAGACACCACGGACGTGTCCTGTTTTGTGTGATTCGCTTTGCTGCAATTATCCACCGTGATGCATAGCTGCGGACGGGTGTTAAATATACGTTGCGATTTATGTTGTACAACTTTATTTGAAAGTGCAGGACTATTCCATTTGCTCGGTGCGTGTGTGTACATGTGTGTCCTAGGCCTGCTCGGTGTGCTTCCGTTAGGGAAATGTGTGGCCCTGGACAGCTGTTGCACCACTGTAGCGACTCCCAAAGGCCTGTGGGAAAGGCACAGTGTAGGGAGCCACACCAGACCTCCAGACTCCCACATGGCCACCAGTCTACTTTCAGGGCTCCTCCATGCTGCCGTTCTGGGAATGAGGAATCAACACGCAGTCCCAGGAATCACACAAACACAGACATGTATTGCCTCTAGCCCAAACACACACACACACACACACACACACACACACAGTCTGAATCTAATACAGTGCACACTTCCCCTGTATGCTTATCACCTCAGTGCCATCTGGACCATGAATCAAGAAAAGTTGACTAGCTCTTCTCTCAGTTCGTTTGTTTTCTATGAAGTAATTAACAATGGTTCTTTACTAACCAAATGCGGCTAATGGCACTGAATGCACTCAAACTGTAATATAGCACATGACAGACCGCTTTCCTTTCAGCTGGACCTCCATGTAAAGGATGGATCTCAGAATAAACCAGACTGTCACTTAATTATGTGATTAGCCTGTTATTTGTGCACTTTGTTTCACTGGGTTTGCATACCTTGCATCAGAATTCTGCTCTCGGCCAATTCAAAGTTTTCTCACTCCTATGTGTCGACCAGAAAGAAATTCAAGCTAACACAGTATAGCATATATTGTTGGATTCTTAACATCTGCAGTATAAATATGCCTAATGTTTAAAACCTATATATCCCATAAATAACTGATGACCCTGATGCAACATTAGTACAGATGAAAACTCGAATTTTCTGGTTATATATATATATATATATATATATATATATATATATATATATATATATATATATATATATATATATATATATAAATATTTATATTTATCCATTTTGGAGCATTAGCATCTCACAAATCGTTAAACGTCCAGACTTTATACAGCACATGAAATATAAATTACCACACTTAAGACTTCTATACTTTGTGCAGAAATGCATTAATTGATGCACCGACTGACAGCTTAATTGATTATCAAAATAGTAAATAGTTTCTGTAGCTTTATTGCTTCCTGCTGTTTAGTAATTAATCAGCACATCTTCCTCCTTCATCCCCTCTCTCTCTCTCTCTCTCAATTCCTCCTCCACTCTGTCATTCTTTCCCTCTCTTTCAGGCAGTAATTGCAGGCTAACAGTAGAATGTGTGAGAGTAAGTGTGTGTGTGTGTGTTGCTTAGTGGGAGGCAGTTGGAGGGAGGAGATTGGAAACAGGGCAGTTTATAGAGTAATGACAGCCCAGGAGGTAAGCTCTCTCCCTTAGGCTCTCCCGGTGTATGTGTGTGTGTGTTTGTGTACCTGACCAGCCTGTATAAAACTCATGAAAATAAGAATACTTTCATCACTTGCCTTTCAAAAGCTTTGCATTAATAAAGCAACTTCTTCCCATGAGTCAAACAGGTTCAAAGTATATTTCCTCTGGGTGTATATGAGAGTTAGTGAGAGAGAGAGAGAGAGAGAGAGAGAGTGTGTGTGTGTGTGTGTGTGTGTGTGTGTGTGTTCGCATGTGAGTTAGTGAGAGAGTGTGTGTCTCACAGTTTGACAGTACACACTCTAAACATTATGTCATGACTTACAGCCTTCAGTAAACAAGCAGAGATGTGCTGACAGAGAAGACAGTAAGGTTTGTGCGTGCGTGTGTGTGCGTGCGCGCGCGTGTGTGAGGGGGAGGGGTTATGGTGTTCATCTCCACCCCTTCCTCTTGCACTATCAGCAAAGGGCATTTGCTTTTTGTTTAGGAACTGATTAGCACTGGCTTAGCCGCATGAAAACGTTGACGAAAACTCCTTTTTTTCTCCCTCCCTCTCTCTCTCTCTCTCTCACACACACACACACACACACCACACACACACACACACACACACACACACACACACACACACACACACACACACACATACATGTCTCTTGTTTCTTTTGCAATTTAAACCAGTGCAGGAGTAGTGTGTGTGTGTGTGTGTATGTGTATGTGTGTGTGTGTTTTTCACACCCAGTCTCTCGTTCTCTTTGTCACATACATGTGCGCACACACACACACACACACACACACACACATACACTACATACTACAGTGGTGTGTGTGTGTGTGTGTGTATGTACTACATACACACACACAAACACACGCAAACACAATTACTCTGACAGTGAAATTTCAAATACACACGCTCACACACACATGCACAAACACACAGAAACACTCACAGTGGAATTGCAAAGTGGTTTGTTGGCAAACAAAGGTGTGTCTGTGTGTGTGTGTGTGTGTGTGTGTGTGTGTGTGTGTGTGTGTGTGTGTGTGTGTGTGTCATGGGGGTGGGTTGTGTAAGTGCATATAACAGCTGACCGGCAGAGACGAGCGTAGCAGCAGTAACCCGAGCTAATCCTAATACAATATGGCTTTACACACTTACAACTACACACACACATACACACATACACACACACACACTGACCCAGACCCTCAGCAGCAAAACAAGCAGTTATTATTAACAGCACATTGTAAATAACTTGTCTGGCACAGCTTGTGTAAAGCTTATGTACACTCTAGGCAAATTACTGAGGCATCACCACAGTATCACCGTGCAACAACACGCATATGGGGTGTTTACACGCTAACATGTTTTACTGGTGCGTCAAAAACATCAATAGGACATATATATATATATATATATATATATATATATGTATATATATATATATATATATATATATATAGACACACACACACACACACACACACACACAGAGTGGTGTGTCTTCACTGCCTAGCTGGTTCTCGGTTATTTAACCCTTTCCCAACTCGACAGATTGGAACGAGCAGCTGAGTGACTGTGAAAGAGCTCATGAGTGAATGGGAGTGTGTCTAATGGAGTCAGATGTTCAGTGGAGAGTTCATGTGACACTTGCCCCACGCACAAAGCACGTAACACAGTGATAGTGGTGCTTTTGTGTAAAACAGGCCAGACCACATTAGGAGCGGATGGGTCATTCTGCTCGAGGGCACACTAAAACACACTTACTTATATCAACCTGTGCATATATGTACAAATGCACTGCCCACGATAAGTAAAAAGAGGGTGAAGGACTATAACCAATCCAGTGACCCAAACCAGGAAGTAATGTTTTCTGCAAGACCAGGAGGGCGTATGATAGAAATGCACGTATTTCTGATTACATACATGAGCATTATATAATATAAATATACAATGTAGTTCAGAACCTAAATCTCACATTCTCAGCCTATGAAATATGGCGATACTCAGTCTTACATGTCTAATCTTACAGTGTCTTGTCAAATAGACAATGTAATCTAGCAAGTTATTGTGTCAGAGCCGTGTGGGACAAACTGCTAGCTACTCATCATTTAAGTTATACATAGAAATAAGTACACAATGTAATGCCAAGTACTTTTAAAGCAATGAACATTTTTTACACTTAAACTACACTCTTCATCAGTAGTGTTTATACTGAGCATATTAAAGGGAAAACACAATCCATATCATTCACAGCTAGGTGTATAGGCTGGTAGGAATGAGAAATTAATTAACCTTTCATCCCAATCATTAAATTGTCTGGTATTAAAAACTGTACTCGTGCCAAAAAAGAGCCAAATTCTTGTCACTCATCTTGACATATAATTGAGCCTTAAGGCACAATAGTGAGACACTAACCACCCTGTCATAACACCAATCCTGTATTTCCAGTCTCGGACCGTTTCGTTTCTAGCCTTCCCAGTTTACAGTGCAGAGACAACACCGATGCCAAACAAAACTTCATCATGTGGCTGAGTGAGGTTTCTGTCAGAGCGAGAGAAACCGAGCCTGAGATCGTTACTCATTCTTCTGCAATGTCTAAAATCTGCAATCTAACCGATCGAGTGGTGTGAGGTCAACTCTAGCCTTACAGTGACGTGATGGCATTGGGTACAGGCACTCAGTATACAGTGACATTACTTCAAAATCTAGCCGCCCAACCGTGCCCTCAAATACAACATGGGAAGAAAGTCGACACTTGGCAAAACAAGCCCTATAGTGACAAGTCCTTTTCATTTCCCAGCACATATGGTTAATCATGATGATACATAATGGCATCAGCACTTTTGTGGAAATAGTGCAGACATGACAAAAATACCCAAAACAAGTCATCACCACATGTAACAGCATCTCTCTCTTTCTTTCTCTCTCTCTCTCACACACACATACACACACACAAACACACACACACACACACACACACACACACACACACACACAGCTGGTGAGAAGAGAGCAGGTTGTGTATTTAGATTGTTTTGGGCATTTCCTTTCTGTTTCTCTCTATCAACGTTTAAAAAACCTAATGTTTATGATAAAACAACAGCCTCGTGTGCCATCAAACTCCTCCTCCTCCTCCTCTTCCTCCTCCTTCCCTGCATCCTCTAGAACAAACTGCTCCATTTGTTCTAGGATAATTACAGCAGCAGAACCAACACCGTCAACACAAAATAAATAAGAGCGTATAGAAGGGAAAATATATATATTCTGTTAAACAAATAGTATATAAGAGCATACATTCCTCGAGTAGCCTGGAGGAAGCGCAGAAGTGTGTACCACACACACACACACACACACACACACACACACACATAAGCACGCACGCACACACACACACGCAGCTCATCAATGAAAGAAAAGCAGCGCAACTGGTCAAGTTAACGACTCTAAACAAAAACAAATACAGAAAATAAAAAACCCGAGTATTAAAGCAACTCCCAGACACGGAGTGTGTTTTTACACCAAAATGCTCAAAATAAAAAAAGCATAGTGTGGGGGGGGGGAGACCCTCACCTTCGAACGGAGAGAAACCACGCTCTGCTCTTAGTCCATGTGAAGCGCCGCGGGAGTGAAGCGGCTCTGCGGCGCACAAGCCGGGCTACGCGCGGGAAGGGGCGGGGCTTCTAGACACAGGGGGCGGGATATTCCTACCCCAGCACCTGCTCTGGTGACACGCCCACCGAAACACGGACGCGCTACTACATAACACTAGAGCTTCTCACTTAAATATAAAACCAAATTAAAGGGGAAAGAAATTAAAGAAATAAAATCAAATGTATCCTCGTGTTCTACAATGGACCCATCCAACTTTAAAATAAATATAATAATTTAAAACAATAATATCATATCTATTATATATCTATTATATTCTGTTATAATCCAGTGCCCAGCAAAATAAATAAGTCTTCAAATGCTGAAAATCCACAGTTCTTTCAGTGTAAATGATTATGTTTGCACAGAATATATTCATCATATCTGACCTCATAATTCTTTTGTTTTTACTCACAATTTCTCATAATTTCTTCACTGGCTACTACTAGTTGTTAATCAATCTGTAATACAAAATTTGCATAGTCATAGTCATACTGACTGAGGATTATGTACATTTCTTGCGTGCACTGACTTGTCCTGCTCTTTAGTCTATAGTGCATTGTTATTTTCGTTGACAGTTGAACCTTAGAAATATAAATAGCTTTCATATATAAGCAATAAAAGAATCTTGAATCGAAAATGTCCATCACTGTAACAAAGCAGGTTCATGAAGCCAAAAGTTTTCACAGATTACATTTGACTAAAATATGTTAATTTCCGGGTGTTACTAGACTTTTTAATCTTTCGCTGAATGAACCATTTCTATTTTAACGTGTCTCATAGAGGCAAATTAGCGTTTTATTAAATACATTTTCTAAAGATGTTAATCACACGCAACAAATACCTATTTTTATGTATAGTATTCCCACCTGATCACTACATTTATTTTTGAAAATTAATTCATTAGTTGATTGATCAGTTGATTAACAACTGAAATAATATATAGCAACAACATATTTATAATAATAATAATAACAATAATAATAATAATGATAATAATAATAATAGCCTTTCACAGAAATTTCACATCTCTTCAGATCATCTCTCTAAATCCTAAATGCACTTGTTTGACTGCTTTTAATCTGTATAGTCCTAAAATTTTAAATCCTTCATTGTAGAGCAGAGAGCCCTTCACAGCTCCAAACACACCAAGCTTTAGTGCTTTGGACCAAATCAACCAACAACATGGCAGAACCCTTATTACAAAAACAATAATATACTTGTATGGTTTTCTAATTATAAAACCAGATGGCAGAGAGTCATGGCTCTATTGCACTTATTTTGGTTTAAGGGAGACACTATAACACTTTACTGAAGTATGCACTCGATAGACTGCCACTTACTTGGCATAGCATCTATTTATTTATTTATTTATTTATTTATTTTATGCATTCCACGCAAAGAATTTGGACACCGTTGTTAAAATATTGAGTATGTGAGAGAAAGTGAAATAGAGAGAAGAGCAGGAGAGATCAAGCGGAGCAAGAATCAAAAGAGCTCTCTTTAATAATACAGAAATACATCAAACACACACTAGATTTAAAAAAAAAAATAGAAAAAACAGGATGTTTAGTTGAGAGTTGTTTAGCCGAAACGTCTGCCAAAGGCCAATCGACCAGGAAGTTTAAGCACTAACATGAAAACCACATTATCCATTACTACAGAATGATAAGTCCACCAGCAAACAGCAGCAGGTCTCCTCCCCATGGGAGAAAAGAGAAAGAGTCTTTTATGTGTTAGAGTCACTTCAATCTCACATGATTGCCCAGGAACCAAAACGAAGCTGAACATCTTCACTGTTGTTCTGTCTGTGCTTTAAATTATTAGTGACTCAATTAAGTTTGAAGAATACATATTAGATTAGAAAAGTAGCCAGTGTTTCTCTTGTATATGTTGGATATGATGGAACAGTACATAGTTTGCTTTAGAAGAAAAACACAAGTCATAGTCTTAAATAGGAATATTTTTGATTCAGTATTGTCCCAATGTTACCTCCACGGCTATCATTATAATACAAAGCTTCCTGTTTATAGTTCTGTGGTAACATATGGTTAAGGCCATTCTGAATGACTTACTTGTTAGATGTGGAAATGATGCTTTATTATTATTATTTTTTTTACACACACACACATTCTCCTCACCTTATTACCTCTCTTTTCTATTCCCATCTTTATTTCTTGAATTGCTCGCAACTTTCTAAAGTGCAACACCACTCTAGAAGGCTCTGTATTAAAAAAAAAAAAAGACGGTGCACTTTGCGTTCACATGCA
>JACRUU010000005.1:19245370-19282870 GCA_030449085.1 Kryptopterus vitreolus | reverse complement strand
CTCTACACCAGCAATATACACATACACACACATACACGCGTACGAGCATATATTCCCACAAACAGTATTCATATATATACACACACATATAATGCTATTATCCAATCAGCCGTGATACCATCGCAATGCATAAAACCCTACAGATCCTATTCAAAACCTGATGTTGGTTCCAGATGGATTTGTTTGAGGATTTCGGAAACTTTTTGCAATAGACCACATAATAATCGTTCGTCTTGAAGTTGTTTCGAAAGACAAGAAACCTCCAATAAGCAGCTTTTCATTGACATGTACTGATTATGTCAGGACTGATTTGAGGCTAGAGAATCTCAAATAACAGCTCTTTACAACTCTGCCGAGCAAAAAGCAACCCAAGAACAGGAATCTGAGGCTTGCACTGGGCAAAGGCTCACCAAACCGGAGCCTTCTATAATAATAAAACATGCACATACAATGCTAAGCGATACCCCAAAGGCATGAACAATCCGAGAATTATTTCACCACAGAGGATGTGAGACACAATCCAGAAAGTCGACACAGTGTCAAAATAAAGGAGCAGCTGCCCCTAGTGTGCAGTGATCCAGATAAGAGGTTACAGGGAAGAGCAACAAGAGGCCTATGACTTCCTCAGGGATTCCACAGAAACAACTCCACTCCGACCGTGCCTGGCTATTACAGTAAAAACCAGAGACCTCTTTATTTATTCATCCACATGAACAGTCATTTCAACAGCAGGCTATTCTTCAGTACGATTTTCTTGAAACCTGTCTGGCATGGGAGGGATTTGGCATTTAGATGTTATGGCACTTTACTAAAAGACTTGTAACTGCTGCGGTTCAAGGTCTGCAGAAAGCAATGCAATATAATAATACTAATAATAATTTATAATACTAAATGTCTTTCCAGACCGAGTTGACATTCTTAAAGTACTTACCCATAAAAAATATGATACATGACAGGGGAATATGCAGGCAGAGTTGGAACTGTGAAGTATTCGTAAAATTACTCGTCTACCCTCCTTTTGTCACTCCATCGCTCTTGTTTTCTCTCTCTCTCTCTCTCTCTCTCTCTCACTAAATCAGTTATGCATTGCGATCCATCATAAAGCAGTCACATGAGAGGAGGCTCTCTGATTCGTCAGGCATGGACCAGCTGACAGAGAGCATTAACATTCTTATTCATCACTTAGTGTTTAGTTACCACCGCCTATCACCCTCCTGTGTTTGTGTGTGTGTGTGTGTGTGTGTGTGTGTGTGTGTGTGTGTGTGTGTGTGTGTGTGTGTTTGACACAGTCGTACCTGATCCATCATTTATTGTTTAGCCTCCAGCAACAGTACCTCATGTCAGATACTGTGTGACTGCACTGCTTCTCGTTTAAATGCACTCTCACTGATGCTACTCTACAAGGAAGATCCTTTTTCACAACTGGAAATAAGGATAAATAAACCTTTAAATATTTTTAAAGACGCTTTCCAGCCTTTCCCCTTTTTGAAAAATAAGTAATGTTTATAGGCCCAACTGTGTGCTTTTCATAATCTGCCCAGGTCTCAGAAAATTAGTTGACTGGACATGAGGCATTACATAATATGCACAAAAGCAAAGAAAATTGGTCTGATTAAAAAGGACACTTTATCATTTCATTCATTCATTCATCTTCTACCGCTTTATCCGATCTTCCCTCGGGTCACGGGGAGTCTGTGCCTATCTCAGGCGTCTATGGGCATTAAGGCAGGATACACCCTGGATGCAATGCCAACCCATCGCAAGTCACACACTCACATTCACACACATTCATACACTAGGGACAATTTTCCAAGGTGCCAATCAACCCACCGTGCATGTTTTTGGACCGGGAGGAAACGGAAACCGGAGAGAACCTGGAGAGAAAAACCCCCGTGAGGCACGGGGAGAACATGAGAATGCGAAACTCCACACACACATGGCCGAGATGGGAATCGAACCCGGATCCTGGAGGTGTGAGGCGAACGTGCCAACCACTAAGCCACCGTGCCCCTGCCCACTTTATAATTTATTTTACTATATTAATGAATTATAGTAAATTATAAACATGTACACATTGTTTTCTTTTTTACCAGAGCATGTATATCATGGAATACATTCTGGATGATTTTTTTCAGGTTTTTAACATTTGTTTATGTTTGTTTTAGTGTGTTAATACTAACCCCCTATAGCACATCACTTGTAGAGCGAAATGGTCAGGAATTCAACAACAAATCTATATTAATTATGTAGTGGTTTAGAGACTATTTAGAATGTTCTTGGATCTAGTACATCCACTACAAACACACATAAACGCTGACACACTCCACAGTCTATTATTTACCGAACACCTAAAGATTTGTTGTGTGAATGTGTTACAGAATTGTGGGGAATCTTCATGTTTTATTCATGCTCCCTTTGTTCCCGAGTGTAAAACCTCTGTCACCGTGGCCTTTGCTGTTTAACTCTTATTGACATAACTGTGCAGTTTTTTTTTATCCTCCCTATTTTCGCTGTAGTGTAGTTCAAGCGTTTTTATCTTCTCGACTTAGCAAATGCTTAATTCGTGCTCATTTCCTTTACCTACATTATTATTGCCGTTCTGCTTTTAGCCTCCCGTCTACATTTCAGCACATATTCACAGAGGAAGTGTGGAGGTGATAAGAAGGTGTGTATGTGTGTCTGAATGCCACATTTGGCTATCTTTAACCTGCCTGTCAATGACAGTAAGGCCTGCTCGGACCACATCAGGCTGAGGTGGCTGTGTGCAGATATATAGGCTAACTGCCAGCTGAGAGCAGAGGATGTGCTAGACCACAGGAAAGAGAGGTGGAAGCAGATAAAGGGCTTGAGGAGAGTAAAAAAAAGAATTAAAGAAAAAAAATATAGCAAACACCCAGCATATTTTATTAAGCTCATAATATTATTGTCTCTGTAAAGTCAAAGCAAGCAAATTCGACTTAATAGTACCACTGAATGATGCGGTCGTTTGGTCGTGTTTACTGCTTAATTGATTGTTCCTTTTTTTTTCCCCTCAAAGCAAGAAAATGCTTATGACAATTGAGCACCTGCTGCCACTACTTTACTCCCGAGTCATAAAAAGTTGTATGTGTCCTCGAATCAGAGCATTGAAGATCAACGCCAAAAAAACCCCACCACCTGTAGAAAGCCGTGTCTTCGGGTAAACGACACTCTTTACACTTGTAAAATAAAGCTGAACCAAATGAATGGGAGACAGAGAGAACAGCTGCTGTGTTACAGTTGCTACTATTTACTGACACTAATAACACCTTAAAGAGCAATTCTCTCAGAAACACCAGCACAGCATTTTTTTTCTTTTTTATTTTTTTTACAGATTCACGCAGAATCTCTCTCTCTCGTCCCAATTTGTTTTGAACAAAATGCAATGTAGTGAGGATTCTCATTCAGGTTTCCACCACATAGTTCCCCCAGTGGAAAAGGTGCAATCTCCCACCCATGTAGCTCACGAGAAAACACGCCCGCACTGAAGATTGCTGCATTCCTAAAAACGAAGCGAGACCAACACGTCCATATGTCACCTGATGCTGCAAATATGTGCTAAATTGAATCGATCCGTCTCGGAGATGACTGTTGTCATCCCTCTCACTTTCTTCTCTGCTTTCCTTCTACCTTTATTAACGGCATAGTCAGATGCATTATAAAGGAAGGGGAAACAGGATGGATAATGGTGCACAGAGAGAGAGAGAGAGAGAGAGAGAGAGAGAGAGCAGCCAATCATGACCCAAAATAGCTACATGCCCTGAACCTCTCCCTCCCCCAATGAGAGCAACATTAATTAACTTCCCATACTGACACTAATGGTAGCATAATGAATGGGAAAATGACCTGTTTGCATGTAAGTTGTATGTATATGCATACATATACCTTCCTTCTTTCCTTCATTCATTCATTTAGTCTAGACCAGGGATCACCAACCTTTTTGTAACTGAGAGCTACTACATGGACACCGAGTCATATAAAGGGCTACCAGTTTGAAATACTCCTCTGAAATAACAAATTTACCTTTAGTTATATATTATTATTATTATTAATGATACTCATTTATCTATGTGAATACACTTGTGATTTTTGACAGTGACTATCAACAACGAATTAACTACATTTTACATTATAGACGCATCTCACTGATGAGTTGTGCACTTTTTATAGCAAGCCTGAGAGCTACTCATGTGCTCCTTGGGGGCTACCTGGTGCCCACGGGCACCACGTTGGTGACCCCTGGTCTAGACACAGCACTCAAATATCGTATGTAGGAAACATGCTTTCCACTGTTTTAGAACTATACCTGTCACAGACTGAAAGAAACCTAATTACACACCAAGCCTCTGGCTACCTTCATACATAAACTCAAATTTTAGTTCCACAGAAGGCATGTGACATGGAAACAAGAACTAAAAGAAAGTATCACATATTTTATCCTTAACGTATACCCCCAGCAACATCAATTGCTATATGGAGAGCTTTAAAGATTTCAAATTCATGAGGTCTTTAATGAAGCACACCAGATTCTCAGACACTATATAAAAAAAAAAGCAAAGTGGAACAGATGGGTGGCTGAACAAAGTCTGAAACATCGATACTGATCGCTCAGGTATAATCACTCTTAAATAAAACACAAAACATGTAGAATCTCTCCCGTGCTTCTCCAGCGTGATTCATGTAAGAATGATCATGATGGCTGAATTGCACAAATGCTGAGATGTATTCTTGGTCTTTGAGCAAGGCTTGATAGAAGAGCATGCTAGCTTTAACTCAGACTCATTTGAACATGTGCTCCACTCCCACACTGTTGTTAACCATATTACAGACAAAGACCACCATATTGTCTGCAGCTCACTCCTGCTTTTGCTTAATTATTTCTTACTTATTATACCACTATTGCACTTTGCTCCTTCGCAGCACCACCACTGCAAGTAAAAGACGAAGAAAAAAACAACAGGATGAAGGAGTATATGGAAATAATACAATAGAAGAGAATGATCTCTAAAGATGATTAATGTCTACATCCACACAAATTTGACATGGACTCCCGGTTGGTGTCCAGATAATTATTTCCCTTTTTGGCCAGGAAACGACACCACAGCCATCCAAGATTATGAGAGAATAATATTGCCCATTCTCTTTTATTTAAAGTTTAGAGTTACTTAGGACTTAGCATGTTTTGGTGAGCTCCAGTATGTGGAATAAGGTAGTTAGCGCGTTCAGCTAAGTGCTTTTTTTTCTATGCAGCAGATTAAAAAGATGTGGTGGCTGGCCTCGCTTGTCTCGGAGGACGGATGTGCAAGGTTTCGGTCGGTAGTTGCTATGTGATAGGATAAAGACGGCTAGTGGGTGGGAATTGGCATATGACCAAATTGGGAGAACATGGGGATAAAAACATGGTTTCTCTAGTCTCCTGCTCATCAAATGGGGCGATCTCTACAGGGGGTGGACGCTACAGGCCATTAACATCCAAATCAAATGGAGCCTTCTGTAGTTCCATGTAAGGTGGTTTGCAGTCCACTGCTTCGGCTGGCTGTGGTTAATAAGAGTCCCCTGGAGCTCTTTTAGTAAGTGCTCCAATTCTGGCAGTGTGTGTTTTCAAGAGAAGCATATCAATATTTTCAATAGAGTGACAAGAGTAGTACATCATTGTACAATAACATGGAAGTGCCAACCAGAATCTGTAGCTGCTGGATCAGTGAATTTGCCAAGAAGAGAAAACTATGAACATAAACATGATTTTTCTGACTGAAAAAAAAGAAAAGAAAAGAAAAATACCCAGGGCATTGGTTTCCCACAGAGATGAGATCTTTTAAGGAGGCCTAGAGGAATTGAAGCAATGCAATTATCTTTCACACTATGGAACAAGACAGTCTCAATATCATATGGAGAAGAATCACTTGTTAAAACTATGAAGGGGGGGAGGGTATACACTACTTCAGCACTGCGCTTGTGGGCAGAAAATCTTAGCTGGAATGCTGCATGCTGAGATGTTTTTATATCTAGTATTACAAGCAAGACCTCCAGCATTTGCCCATGAACCATGCACTTTCACCAAATGAGAATTCTGACAGACATAGCAGACGATCAACCAGACCTTCTAGCGTGTAAACTGATTCAAAACGGAAATGTTAAAATTCTGTGACCACATGAAGCTCTGAATAACTCATACTGTTATTTTTCTTAGTGATAAACCAGTGCATAGATTTAGAATGATAAGGGCATGAAGCCTGTGATCAGGCCCAAATAGTTTCCAAAATATTTAGCCTAGATTTTTTTCCCCTAACTAACATGGTGTTTATGGTTTGTAGTTCTTGTTCTTTAGACAGTTTTTGTTAAACCTTGTGGGATAATCATACTATACAGATTTGCTGAATACTCAAACCTGATTGGTCAGAAGCTTTTTAAGAATTAAGTACTGAACTCTAATGTATAAAGGATTTTATTGCCGTATGACAAGCAACATTTTTGTTACCAACAGTTTTTATTATATTGGGTAATTAACTAATGAACTTGCTTGACTTACAGATGTGCTACAACATTATAAATAGCTATAAACCTAGCCATAAAAATGTGTAAAAAAAAATAAATTATAATAATAAAAATAAATTAATTAACATTGAGTAATTGCTATGAAACACTTTCAACAAATGCAGTCATTGGAAAGTGGTCAAGACCTTATTGTGCTTCATTCCTTACTTGATTTGTTTGGTATTGTGAGTCTTTTGTGTAGTACATCTCACCAACAACTATACACGACACTTCTGTATCAGCTTCTAGACTAACCACCGAAGCTCAACAAAGGTCTGGGAGGTCGATCTTTTGTTGTCAAGAGACATTGCACACTACTTAATTCTCTTCAGCCAGGATGAGGGAAGAACTTTCTTTTACCCAATTCAAAAGTAGCACCTCACATCCTTTAAACCAGCCCTGCGCCTGCCACTGTTTGCGTATGAACTGTTAAAGGTGTTTTCGCTATTTTAGGCTCGCCTTTAACAGTGTTGATGTTTAGGTCGAGTGATTCCTCATAAACAGCATTTGCTATCCTTTTACCCTTTAAATTGTTGTTAGAAAAGAGCAAGCATACAGACGAAAACGGCGATATTAAACGTTTCACGCAGCAGCCAAATATACAATTTTATATGCTGTTCATTTGATTACTTAAATCCTAACATAGGTTTAATGAATGTTTAATGAACCGGCTATGCAGATCTTCGCTGAAGACCCCTTTAAAAAGGCCATTCTACATTACCGCCCACGGCACACAGTGCCAATTATGGGCCAATTAAACTAACTTGGCAGCACAGTGGGCAGCCTGGTGTAGTTAGGAGAACATGAAAGCTCTGCTTTCCCATCTTTCCACCCATCACTGATGAGAGAAAAAGAGAGAGAAAGATGAAACGGGTCATTAAATGCTGTGCATCTTTAAAAAAAAAAAAAGTTGAAATGAACAGAGAGAGGGCGGAGTGACTTAAAGTCATGAAGATGGTTTTCACTATTTTCTGTCATGCTAAGTCTCTACTGTAAGTTACAGGGAGATATCATGGTTTTTCAGGAATCACCTATGAGCAACATGGGCATGAAAATACTGAGCAATCTGATCAGCCGTTTCCAGTGATACAAGCATCGATTACAAAGACGCACTCTCGGTTACATAAACATGATCTCATTTCCACTCATTGTGCCAGTAAGATCAAGGAGTGTGTGACGAGGGCAAGCGAGTGTGAGTGAATATGAATGTGTTTATGTGTTCTATTCTCTGATTTCCTCTCGCTCTACTCCTAATACAGGTGGACTGGCTACGGATAAATGGGGAATAGGTGCGGATAAAATCTCTCATGGAATTTTTTTTTTTTACTGGTCCAGGCTAGTTTTCCGGTAGATAGCGATATATATGTGACGTGGTAGATAAATGGCCCGTATTCTATTCCATTAACCAAGAAATAGCACAATTAATGCAATCCAAGGCAGGAAAATGCTTTTCAGAATGAATCGTATATTGCATGTAGTTGAAACTACAGTTTAAAAAAAGCAAGCAAACAAACATAATGTGACATTATCCATTCACAAGATGACGGTTATAACCAGGATGAATCAGACACAGGCACATGAGTCAGTCGCTATGGGAATTGACTACCCAGTTATTTGGGATGGCAGAAGGACACAGTTTTTTTTTTCTCCAAATCTCACATTCATGCATATTCATATCCTGTCATATTTTTAAGGAGGGTTGCATTATAGAGACAATTCGAGGGCATTTTATGGGTTTCTGAGACGATAATACAAAAATTAAACAGAAGAGCAAAACTGGCTTATGTAAGTTATTTTGTAAAGTACATGTGTATCACCTTGTCGTATTCTGTTTTGCCTCTTTTTTTGTGTTTGTTTGTTTTTTTCTTTTTTTTTTCAGTTCCTATAACTGTAAGGCAATGTGAGTCAGCAGCACCACATTATTTAGCTTTTTTCCTCATCATTAGCTACCAGGATCTCAGGGTCATCACTCCCTGTTGGTTGTGTGGCCAAAAGCCTGTGACCTCTTTGTTTCCCTCGAGGTCAAAAAGGACCAGAGGTCATGCTCTAGCCAATAAAACAGCCAGCAGGGAACTGTAATGATTAGAAGTAACAGAGCTTAATGGGGGCTGACCTCTGACTTTGTTGCTATGGAGACAGAGGAGAATGTGGGGTCATCAGTTTGTTGAACAAGTCACCATACAGCATTTAAAAAAAGAAAGAAAGAAAAAAAAAGAACAAGGTTCATCAAAATGGTCGGCAATTTGGAGGAATTAAATACACTCATCTTCCTCTCCTGGGATTTTATTAGTTTCTCGCCTGTATTTTTCTTTCTGTATCAGGTGTTATAGCATGATCTTTGGATGATTGGTAACATTTTCAGCCCAGATCATGGTGATAGGAGAATGCACAGAGATTGCAGAGACAATCGCAATAAATAGTATATTGCAAATTTTTTTGGAGTTCTATACACATGTAACTGCATATTTTGTATATGTAACTTTTATGTGGAATATTTATTTAATGTCTGATTGTGATTAAAAGTAGTTTAAGTGTTCATAGCTAGGGTATTTTTCTTTTCTTCTTTTTTCATATATTTACACTATAGTTTGAAAACCAATATCCACAAGGAGCTACTGATGATTACTAGAGAATTTCATGGAAAAGAAAATAAAACAAACAAAAAAAAAAAATACCCATTGTTTTTGTCCAATTATAGCCCATTTTCTCCCAGTTTGGACATTTGCCAATTCCCACCTACTCCGTTCTCATATGACAGCTACCAGCTGTGGAAGGTGAAAGCTTGTTTGTGCTTCCTCCAAGACACATGAAGCCCGACACAATATCTTGTCAAACTGGTGCTCATGCTGTGTCACAGCACAGATGAATACGCTTGGACGAAAGCATCATCTGCCCTCTTCTGCACACATGAGACTGTCACTGTTTAACGGCGCACTAATTGACAGTGGACAGAGTTATTCCGTCCTTCCCACCTAAACAGCCCCCCCAGGCCACAGGCGGCTGTGGCATTGTTACGGCATGACCTTGTGATCCATGGACTACATGACAAACGCTTTTTCGATTGTTCCACTTTAAGAACCCCCTAAAGACAAAGTGTGGAAGTTACAGGTTTGTTAAGTTTACCTGAGCCTCCATTTTTAACCCGTTATGCCTGCACTCATTTTGACTGAGCCATCAGTGCACTGATCCCACAGAACACCGGCCACTTATTTTCTAGCCTGAGGTCTGGCTGTTCCTCCCAGCAGTGTCCCTGGTCTTTCACAGCAGCGACTGAGACTCATAATGACGTGCACAGTGAGGCTTAGCCTGCAGCACGGAGATAGGAGAACCCACAGAGACTGCGGGAACACACTGAAAGGAAACCTGCTTCACTGAATAGTGCACAACCTGTGAATTACAGATTAAGTAAATGTTGATTACTCCTTATTCTTCAGCTCGGTGGTGTAAAAGTAGAAAGTGTGACCTTGGACAAACCCTTCAGCTTTGAGTGCATGTAATGTGAGACTGTAAACACGTAACTGTTATAGTCCCAACTGACTGTATGTGTGTGTGTGTGTGTGTGTGTGTGTGTGTGTGTGTGTGTGTGTGTGTGTGTGTGTGTGTGTGTGTGTGTGTGTGTGTGTGTGTGTGTATCGGTTGTTGTGTGTGTGTATATGTATGTGGTATCCCAAAGGCCATAACCAAGTAATGATATACAGTATAAAATAAAACATGTGATGAAGGTGAGGACCCAGAGGAGATAAAGTGGATCTGGGGAAGGGCAGTTATTCTATACTTATGTCAATCTTATGGCAACCTCCATACTTATTTTATTTTAATATTATTCTTAATTATTATTATTATTAGATTATTATTATTATTATTATTATTATTATTATTATTATTATTTAAGGATCTTTCTATCACTAACTCTCTCTTTCTTTCTCTCTCTCTCGCTCTCTCTCTCTCTCTCACACACACACACACACACACACACATACATACATACACACTAAACAATTATCTGGAAAGAGAAAATTAAACATCCCTAATAATTATTATGCTGAAGAGAAATAAATGAAAATAATAAAATTAAATGTATTATTGGCAATGTATGTGTGTGTGTGTGTGTTTAGAGAGACCACTGGTGCTTAAGGGATGAGTTATAAATCAGAGATGAGACAAATCCTGATTTTAAAAAAAAGTAAGGCATGCAGTGAACCACTTCTGGGTCCTGACACGCAAGTGCTTGGAATAAATCCCCTCTCATTTAAACAATAAAATATACTTCATACATTTTTGGTGAAAGGCATCATTCAAAACAAAACAAAATGTAGAACAATAATTAGCAATATAATTATTATATGTAATTATAATTATTTAAGGATGGCATTAACCAGAACTGGTGCAACTACAGATGGCTGTGCAGGACACAATCATTATGGTTTGCTCTCCAGTATCCAGCATATGTTTTTGGCAGCTAATTAATAAGAGAAGAAGTCCCTGCCTTCATGGATATCATCAACTGTATTCACTTTGTCTTGTTTTTATTTATTAATTTATTTATTTTTTGGTTTGCCAGTTTGCCTGCAAAATGTCAGTCATATTTTTTTTTATGAAATGTTGGAAAATCTCGCAAAGTTTTATTTTCTTGTTGTAGCAGAATGTCATGGAGAGATAAATGATTCCTCATCTTTGACTGTCCACCTTTCCCCACCCCCCTCCCTTTTTATTGTTTTTCCTTTTTATCAGGCCATTTTTTTTCAGTGGGGTCATGAACCCGACGAGAGAGGAACTCATTACCAAGTCACTTCGTTTCAGTTCAAAGGGGGAACGGATTGAGTGCAACAAAAGCAACTCCAGCAGGCTGGCAGACAGCTATTGAGGATGACAGGGGAAGAGATTCAATGCCAAACGCCTTAATAAAGGTGGACAGGCCTAGCAGACAGTCATAGCTGTGCAGTGAACATTATCATAATGAGAGAAAAAGAAAGAATGAAAGAAAGAAAGGAGGAGTCATTTTCTTGCTAAAGGGCCAAGACAGTTTAATTTGGTTGGCTGTATTTGTGTATTAATTGCCTGGGTTAAAAAAAAAATCTAAATATTATGCTTAGTATAAGGGAACTGGAATATGTCACATGAAGAAAAGTAGTAACTTGTATTTATCCAGTTTTGATATTGATCCAAGTTATAATATTTGTATTATAATGGATATGAAAGTAGACAGAGGATTGTTGGTCTGATAAGAAATAAGGCTCTGAGAAATAGCTAAATGCTTTTTGGCATCCTTAAATACTAAAATGAATATGTCAACAAGAAAAAAAAAGCAGGAAATACTCGGCCTTTGCAAACTGCAATCATTCAGCGCAATCATTCATAAGACTGAAAAAATCCTGGCACCCATAGGACAAGAAGCTCCAAAAAGTGAGAGAGAGACTGTGCAAGAGAGAGAGAGAGAGAGAGAGAGAGAGAGAGAGAGAGAGAGAGATCCTTAAATTTCAAACTCTTACTTTGCTGAGTAAGTCTTTTTGTCATTGTTAAAATGTAAATGTGCGTTTTCATTGACTGATCTTTCAGTCTGCACTTATTGGTTGGTAACTGTTTGGAAAGCTGGAAAGCTGGGAAAATAGTGCCTTGTTCTTGATTTGGTAATATATTTGTTGCAGGAGCATTCATTAGACTGTAAAATGATAGGGCTTGTACTTTCCAAAACAATATTCTCAGCATTAGATGTAAAAATAATGATACGTTTTTTTTTCAATTTGTACACAGCATTCCCACTGTTTTTTTTTTTTTAAAAGTGTCTTTAAAGGCTTGCTGGAGAGGTTTTTCCCAGGTGACGTCTGTTTTGCCTTAACATCCCTGGCTGAGGAGATAAGGCAAAAATATAGCGAAGCGCATTGAAAGCTCTGAAGCTTAAATGCATCTCTACGTCATCGTAGCCTTCTTCAGGTTCCTCAGTGAACTGTGTTTGCTATAATCACATAGATGTGGCACATGTGACTGAAGTTTACACTTTGTTGATAATAAACATGATATTTAAAAGGGCATCATCATTAAAGACCGAAAGTTAACTGTAGTCGAATGGTGAAAATCCTCACATTGCTCTGACAGCTAAAATCTAACTAAGAGGCATTTGAGAGAGGAATAAGACTTATATGGAAATAACTAAGTGTGGGGGCTGCAGTTACATAGACAGAAATTGAGGAATGGGGGGGACGAGGAGTATTACAGAGTAGAGAAAAGCCACAAAGTCCATCATGAGTGTGATGACTTTAAAATGGCGAGACTTTTATAAGACCAAGGCCAGCAAAGTTTGATAAACTGTTCTGACTGGATTTCCACCCGACCTCCCAGGTCTATCCAAACCCTCACATATTTTCTCAGCCCTGGCAAGTCGCAAATTTCAAATTGGGCATTTGTATGTGAGTTTGAGAGTAAAATGTCTTAAAGATGTTATTTCTATTTATTGATGTGAGCCGACTTCTGTAGTGACTCTAGTTTTTTGGGTTCTGTTAAAAAGGGCTTTAGTGTCTATTTGGTCATCTAGACAGTTATGTGCTTCTCTAGCCCAGTTTAAGACAGGAAATAAGAAAAGGACAAATAAAAGTATGCCGGCTGAAATGTGTTTAACAATTGTTTTAGCAATTGAAGATAAACTGAAAAATATTCTGGCGCACTGTTTGGAGCTTAAGTGAAAAGGAAATCATGGATTAGAGAATTATGCATAGTTATTCCTGTTTGGGTTCATTTTATCCATGGTATAAAAAATGCTGAATATTAAAGAAAACTTTAGTTTAGTGATAAAGTGCTAATTTGTTGTTTGGTCCTTTCTTCTTTTTCTTCTTTTTTTTATTTTACTATATTTTATTAATTCTACAGGGAAATTATTTCTCCATAAAAGTGCAGGAAAAGTGCTGAATCAGCCATGTTACAGCACTCCTGGAGTACAGAGGGTTAAGCTCCTTGCTCAAGGGCCCCAAGAGTGGCAGCATGACAATACTGGGGCTCGAACCTCTGACCTTCCGATCAGTAACCCAGAGCCCAGAGTAATGCAGGGCGGGAGGAGGAAAACTTACGGAAACTCACTGTTCTCACTTTTGTTTTTTAAATCGACATAAACCATAAACTCAAATTAATCGATAATAACAATTCATCGCCCCGACTGTACCTGGTAGCATTGAAGCTGAGGTTTTGCTGTACACGGTGATATTGACAGTGGTATTATCACATTCAATATGAGCAAAGGGTACATTTGAAGAGGTGAATGATTTGAACAGAATGTATCCCCTACACCAGTGATTTTTAAGGAATACAGTACTGGCATCATTACGTAGGCATTATAATAGGAAACTGTTGGCCAAAATGAGAGCGAATAACACTGAGCGAGAAAATCTTGTAAATTAGCACGCATGTCATTCAGGTCACCAATACTTATAACCCTATTTATAAAACATCAGGCGGAACCTAGCTACATTGGCCGGCCTCATTTGAATTCATTCAAATCTTGCAGGAGCTCAAGTTTATCTAACCTCACCCTTGTGCCACGGTCACATCCTCTCATTAAAGAGCATGTCTACATCTGACCTGAGCAGTAACAGAAGGCCGTCTCAGTCAGAAGTTGAGCAGAGTGCTATCATTAGCCTGTCTGCTAATGTACACCCTACCCGTGCTACTTTTCATGACTCCAACCCAATTACAGCTCTCTGCGTGCTGCCCTCTGCCAGCAGCCTGTTTAGGGGGGCGCAGATGGCACAGGCTCAGCGGAAGCCCTGGCTCTAATACCAGTCTGGGTAAGGCTGAGGCCAGGGTGCAAAGGACCCACATCATATTCAGCCAAGCCTGTCTCCACGCAGACTCACCAACTGACTTTTTAATACGGACTATACATTAAAGCATGTTGCAGCACTAATATAATTCTATACTGCATTATACCCCGTACAGTATAATGTACAAGTAATAATACGTTTGGGTGTGTCGTCACTGTATGAAGATTATGCGGTCCCTACAACTGACAAGTCCCTAATGCCCAGTCACTCTCACACTATCCTGGGCCAAACTATACATGTCATTTCACTTTCATTGGAATCACATGTGCAAACACACACACACACACACACACACTATGATAATAAAGTGTCAGTGCTAAGTGAGAGCTGATCTGAAAGCAGTTCTTCATTTGTCTGAAAGTGGCTAAGGGCTAGAAAAGCAGAGTGTAGATCAGCACACAAGCTCTAGTGATATGCTCCAAAAGCCCATTCGCTCTGCCATCTGTGCTTGCATCTGAGCCTATACTGACCAGGCTTACACTTACTGAGTGTGAAATTAGTCTATGCATGTGTCGCACCAATGCTTGTGTGTGTCTATGTGTGTGTGTGTGTCTGTGTGTGTGTGTGTGTTAGAGGGAGTGCAAGTGCAGGTGTGTCCTTGAATGTGAAAATGAAAGTAGTGTGTGTGTGTGTATGTGTGTGTGTGTGTGTGTGTGTGTGTGTGTGTTTATTTGTATGTGTTCCATCTCTCCAGATGGTGTAGGTGTAAGATCCATCTCTCACTGGATTAGGAAACTCCAAGCTTAGGGTCAAATGGGCACCATTTCCTAACTGCAATTCTCCATGTTAATTACCACCCCTACCCCACACAAACATGTCCTCCTACTGGGGCCAGCAAGACAACAAATGTCCTCAAGTGACTCCTGAAGTTCACTAGGCAGCCTGTCCTTTCTGACACATGACCCAACCTTTTGACCTCTGCCCATGTGGCTTTATGACCACCTTCACCTCTAGCCCTGTTAGGTAATTAATCATGATCATGGCACGCAGAGAGATGGGGGATTTTTAGGTGGGTGGAGTTTAGTGGAGATTAGCTGTGGACTCAAACACACAATCTAAAATTATATGAAATATCTCTCACACGTTGTATGGAAGAAAATCTCTGTAAATAAACCCAGATTCAAATGTGAACATTCATTCATTCATCATCTACCGCTTTATCCGATATTCCCTCGGGTCACAGGGAGCCTGTGCCCATCTCAGGCGTTTATGGAAATTAAGGCAAGATACACCCTGGATGGAATGCCAACCCATCACAGGGCACACACACACTCGCACACACATTCATACACTAGGGACAATTTTCCAAGGTTTTCAAATCAACCAACCGTGCATGTTTTTGGACCGGGGAAGAAACTGGAGAACCCGGAGAAAAAAACCCTGAGGCACGGGGAGAACATGGAAACCACACACACATGGCAGAGACAGGAATCAAACCCGGACCCTGGCTGTGTGAGTCGAACGTGCTAACCACTAAGCCACCGTGCCCCCTTCAAATGTGAACACATTCTTTTTAATCATGGATACTGGCCAGTATTTATTTATTTGTAGATATATTTATTTGTTTAAACATTTCTACTTTTATGTCAAAAAGCAATACAGGTTAAGCAAAATGTAGTTACGTCATTTATTGAAACATTGGCATTAACCGCCGATAAATGTACAGTTTTTACACAAACAAACGCAGTGGTTATGAACAAACACCCACATCAAGTATATATTATAACTGTAACTATTTCTTAATCATGATTTCTTTTACCCACATGTCTTCCTGTCTGAGTCAATTAATCTAACTGGAGACTGCAAGTCTCTCACTTTCATATTATTTTCCATGAGTTGTAGATCATTGTTACAGATAGCAGCACATCCTCCGTAGCCGCCATCAAGACAAAAATCATTTTTCTTTTGATGGTTTTTAATGAAGGTAAGAGTCGCTGTAGGGTTTGTGGATTTGGCCTCTGTGTAACACTCTGGCAAAGTGTGCTGTCTGGCAGAAAAAGGCACTTCTTGGGCTGTTCTCTGACATGGTGTTTCCAAAAGGGTTCAAATATATGAAATAACAATAACTATCAACAATTATTCCTTCAAGTTGGGTCTCTCTTGGTTTTATTAATCAGCAGCCGCTCCACACAAACAGCCCAGCCTTTGTAAAGCACACGTACAAAAAGAAAAGCATGCTAATACCTTTTAATTGCTCGTTCAAGGAACAGATTCTGTTCTTGTTATTAGCTTAATAGTTATTAGTTATTTTTGCTCGAGTGAAGCAAAAAAACGAGACAAATTTAACCTTAGCTTGCCATTAGAGTCACACTAACAATGTAAGACAGAAAGTAGTTGTTATAAAGCGACGGTTTTTAGATATTATATATAACGTGTTGACATGAGTTATCGCTTTCGCACTTATTAAAACTGTTCATAATTCAGTTGTATTTTATACCCAGCATGCCCTTTAGCGGCCTTTTGTTTTCTTATTGTAGCTTTCTAAACAATAATGTATGCTAAAAGTGCACAACCTGCATTCTTTCTTCTCCTGCTAAACACTGTATGTGTGTGTGTGTGTGTGTGTGTGTGTGTGTGTGTGTGTGTGTGTGTGTGTGTGTGTGTGTGTATTGTGAGGGTGGGTGATCTCTTTCTCAGGATGTACAGCCCCTTCTACAGCTGCCGCCTCTGCACTGCCAAACAAAGGGCAATTACTGATTATAATTATACAATTACCATTCACATATTTAATCAGAGCAGCTTTAGCTCTCTGTAGGAAGGCACAGGTAGGTGCTGGGCTCTGATCTTGTTTCTGCTCTGTGTGTGTGTGTGTGTGTGTGTGTGTGTGTGTGTGTGTGTGTGTGTGTGTGTGTGTGTGTGTGTGTGTGTGTGTGTGTGTTTGTGTGTGTGCGTGTGTGTGTGTTTGAATTTAAAGTAGGAGCACTGATAGGCTCTGACACAGCTGGGGGCTCTGAGCCCCTGCCCATGGATCATCAGGGACAAGACTTGATGTGTGATGGGAGAAAGGGAAAAAAACACAGGAGTTCTGTACAATCTGGCAACCCCTGCCACCAGCAATGCAATGGGATCCCTCCAGCACTGCTGTGCAGGCGTCCATCTGACAACTGCCCAAACTCATTAATCTCCCTCTCTCTCTCTCTCTCCCTCCATAACTTCCAAACCATGTGATAATTGCAATTAGTCACTAAGGGAAACAGATGTCAGAAACAATAGAAGGTTCTGGATGTCCAGGAGGCCTAATGAAGCTATCAGATGTTTCTTATACATGTTTATAATGCATGCAGAATGAATGGACATTTATTATATCAACAGCTTTTAATTTTTGGCATATCACAATAACATTTTCCCAAAAGAAGCTTTTATTTTAATGATTGTTAAAGTGTATATTTGTTTTTTGTTGTGTTTGTGCATGTTCCTAAAGCCTTCATCGATAACATCATGTAGAAATTAAATGGACTGTATATTGATATATTATATAAAAAAAGTATGTATATATATATATATATATATATATATATTCATAGATATTATTTATATATATATATATATATATATATATATATATATATATATATATATATATATATATATATATACTAATTTATATTTATAAGTCACCACCATAATATTTGCTGACTAGAGGGACTTTTTGTACTGAGAGCTACTATGGACACCGAGTCATATAAACCTTCCAGTTTGTAAAAGCTACTCCTCTGAAATACTCCTCAAAACTTTAGTTTATTTATTATTATTATATTATTATTATTATTATTATTATTATTAATGATACTCGTTTATCTATGTGAATACACTTGTGATTTTTGACAGTGACTATCAACAACGAATTAACTACATTTTACATTATAGACGCATCTCTCACTGATGAGTTGTGCACTTTTTATAGCAAGCCTGAGAGCTACTCATGTGCTCCTTGGGGGCTACCTGGTGCCCACGGGCACCACGTTGGTGACCCCTGATTATGCCATCTAACGTGTTAATAGCAAGGTCTATGATTTTTTTCACTCAGAATTCCTTTTATAACATTTGCAGAAGTTCACCTTACATTCTGGCAGCTGTCAATAAAAAATCTGCTCAGAAAAGAAATTGCAGTCTCTGTGGCATTCCTGTCTCCGTAAGCAGGGAGGGAAAAAATACAAATGATGCAAACCATCATCATCCAGACAAACTCTACATTTTTAAAACAAGTCCGAAAGTTGCTCTAGAGTCTTGTCATGATCATAAATTCTCTGCTTGTTTCCACAGGAAAATTAATTAGTGGCATCACACCAAAGAGTCTTTCCAATCATTCACTTACTAATCAAACTGGTAAGCTTGCCATCTTGCATTAGTATCCCAGATTTCCAGATTTCTTTATATATTTATCCTCTCTGTTAGGACCATTTGAGATTTTAATTGAATTTTTCTGAAAGTATACTGTGTTGTTCGACTATATGAAAATATTTGAGATATATATATATTTGATATATATATATATATATATATATATATTTGATATATATATATATATATATATATATATATAAACTGTTTTCACAGTGGTGTGATGTCAGATCATCTGCAAGCAGTTCATTAAACCGGTCCAAGTCAGCAAACAGCATTGTTGTCAATACAAGCAAGGTTCAATAAACACAGACAAATCCTAGTAAACAATATCAACTAAATTAGGCAAAGAACCCAGATTACCAGATATTGAACTGGATTTGTATCTAAGCTTGAGCTGATGAAGCTCTATTTATAAAAATATTGAAAGGCTGATCGCATATTGCATACGAGAAGGAAACAGGAAAGTAAACATTGCATAAAGTGACTGTTTAATAAAACAAGTGTGTAATAAAGAAGAAATAGTCAATTATATTCTATTAACTGAATATTGTGTGTATAAATTGCATCTATATGGTGTAAATGTGACACAGGTAAAAAATAAATAAATAAACTGCCCTGAAATAAACTGATTATGTCTGATGTCATGGTTGTCCTAGTTCTGTTACCTATTTACATTTATATCACAAATACACTTTATTAATAATAGAGGAAAAAAGGGGTGAAAATTGCTGGTGTGATAGAACAGCTAAGAGAATACAATATACTGCATCCGCATATGCACAGACCCCTGACTGAGTGATAGTCTTAATTAAAAAGCTCTTGCTGTGGTGTTTTTCATGCATGTCATTTCTGACATCTCTACCAGCAGCGCACACGCGAAACAGTAACGCTGCATCCTTATTACACACTTACACACATGCCACCAAAACATCTGTTTCCAACAGCTCTCCGAGAGTGCTAAATACTTGCTAATCAGGTGAAAAAGAGATTCCCCTAAATCTCAAATCTCTCAAATCTATGTTATGTATATATGTATGAATATATGTATGTGTGTATATTATATATTTATTTATTTATATATATCCAGCATCTCTGATCTTTCCTCAGCTGCACTTACCACTTGTAATGTTAAGATGAAACATAAAAGAGGCGATAGATGTGTTTTATTAACAAAGAAGACTCAGAAACAGTTTCAAACATGCAGAAACTCTGATCTAACTTTAGCCTTAGATAGGAAACCGATTTACCCATACTTGGGTGCCTGTGCTCTCTCTCTCTCTCTCTCTCTCTCTCTCTCTCTCTTTCTCTCTCTCTCTCTTTCTCTTTCTCTCTCTCTCTCTTGCTTACTCTTTAAAGCTTGTTATTGACACTATAGTAGTGTAAGCTTCCTTAGCTCTACTTTATTACTGCTTTTATATAAGTCATGAGAAAATAGTGTTTCATGCCCAAAAGAGGTATACACCACAGAAATACCACTAGACCATGTCAAAAACTCAACGAGTATGTGTCCGTTTAATCCTAGTCCACACTGCTCTGTTGTATAACAGTATGAGTGCATAAAGCATTTTGTTGGTTTACGGCAATATACGTTATTATGTGTGATCTAGCTAAACACAGCACAGTTTCATTCTAATACAGTCTAATACAATATCATGCCTTATTAAAACCTCAACCAGGGACTTATATAGTGGACAAGCAGTACTTACACTGTAAATAAAGTATAGCAATTAGTAGTAAACAGCAGAAATGAACTCAAACAGGTTTGAATATGACATAAGCCTCAAAGTGTAATAAACTTGTGCCTTGTAATGGATCCTCAGTGACATTTACAGGTAAACTAAAATTCGCTCCCACCACACTTTCATTCAGTGCAGTAATAACACAGCAGAATATCCATCAGTTTGTGCCTCCTAAATGACTGTTTAGAAATCCCCATTGCAGTTAATGTCTCTCACCACTGTAGTTTAGAAACAACCCCACAAACGCTACTTGACTAGTTCCCCTTTAAAATCCCCTGCGTAGGTTTCAGTTACTTTGTCTAGACTGTACCACATTCAGCAGGTCTGCTCACCACCTGCTGCCTTTGATTACAGGTCAAAGGTCAACCTGCCTGTGTGTATTTGGTAAATCAATGATTGACCATTGGGTCTTTCTACTACACACTCTGCATAATGATGAGGGAGCAAAAAGAGTTGCCAGTAGCAAAGAGTCACCTAAAATCAGCAGGTTTTGCATCATTCAGTCACTGTAATAGGTTATCAATAGACATTTCTACTACTTGGTACCATTTTAACCAGTAGTGGTGGAACTATTTTACTTTAAATACAGCGTTTGCTACATTAATGTACCTAACTTGACAAAAACGAAGAATTTGCAGCGCAACCTAATCATCTGCTTAAAAAAGATGAAAATGACAATGACAATCACACTTGTCTAAACCCATTTACACAAGACCAAACCCTTTTTGGAATAGTCAGGCATAACAATATAGAAGTCTTTACCAATAATTCAGCTTGTCATATTAGAGAAAGAAAGGTTGCCAGTATAACCCAAAGAATACCAGTCTCTGCAGGCGCTGGCTAATTACTTATCTAAGAAAGCATGAATAATTTCATCGGGCAGTATAAAATCTAGGGAGAAATTTGACATTTCAACAAAACATCGACCCAAGTAATTCAGGATGGCCTTCCGTAGCCTAGTCAATCTGCAGACTTGAATCCCTGTAGGAATCTATAGAGGATTTTACAATTGCAGGGGAAATGACGACAAACTGTCGAAAAGAGGAAAATGATGAAAAAGACTAACTACTTGTTATTTTCAGACATCTCAGAGCTTTAATTGCTGTTTATCTGCAAATGTTAGACAGTCTGTAAAATATGAATCCATTTCAATGACAGATTTTAAACATCTTGAGGTATATGCCTATGAATATACATCTTGTGTATGCCGATTTTCCCTCACTGCATTACTGTATGTTTACTTTCACACATAATAACACAATAACACAAAATAACAGCACACAGGATCCACCATCATCCCCCATATTTACTGTAGATAGCTTTCTAATGTTAGTAACCTGTTGCACATTTAGTGTTACAATTTGTAGGAATGTACCATTAAATCTTTAATGGAATGCTGAAACTCTCTCATCTAAAAATAACCAGACCTCTTGGCTAACTCTGTGCAACATCACCAAGCCATATTCCATGTCCTTCTGGTGTATAATATTTATGAATGTTGAGACATTTGATTGTTTACGTTGGCCAAATTGTTTCCTATTGTCATTTTTTTCTAACATATTGTCACATCTGTTCAACACGCAGTTAATAGCAGACTTAGTCAGCTGCCCCGATCATTTGATTCAATTACACTCATCAGACATTCAGTAATAAATAACACATTTAATTTCAACTATATTATGTACTAATTATAGTAAGAATAATACTAATTATGCTGTGAATGCATCCATTGCATTTACACACTTGGTAACATATTGAGGCTTTTATGAAGAACATATTTTTACTCATTCAATACTTTGTAAAAGAATCCCCCCCTCCCCCACCCCATATATTTAAAAAGCTTGGCTACTGGACCTATAATCACATGATTTCCAGACACAGAAAACTACAGTTCATATGAAGAGAACTGAAGTAAGGGCCTCATTCACATTGGGTCAGGAGTCAGAGGTCGAGGTAAAGTGGGCTATAGATAAACTCCAATGGGCCAGAAATGGCTGAGCTGTGACAGCAGAGACATAACAGGTCATGACATCGAGCTGTGTAATCGGTGAACCCTGACCATAAAGAACAGTGATAATGACAGAGCTGTTGTTTGTGGGAAACCCTGACAGAAAAAATCCAGGCTGGCCTCCTCTACTCCTTTATGAGACACGACCATATTTCATTCCAAATCTCGCCCCATTTCGTTGCTTCTTTCCAACTTTCTCTCTTCATCTCTGACTCCTTCCTCTAACTCCCCACCTGGCTCCTGGCCCAAGCCACTGTCTCCTACCTAATTCCTTCTGTACTAACCCGTCTGCACCCAGTGAGGGCCAACAAGCTACTCGTGACTTCTGCTTGCTTTTTAGTGCATGCTCTTTCTTCTTGCCCGAGTTTTTCAAAATAAGCCTGTCATTCAAAAAGCAAAATGAACGACAACATGAATAACAGATTATATATATGAGGATTAAGAGACTCCTATTTAATGAAAGGTAGCAGTTTACAAGTGGAAGCCTCAATGATATATAACACGTGCAAGCACACACGCAATGTGAAATATTAACACGCACAGCCCTGCCCAAATATCTCCTCTATCTGAAAGTCGCAGAACAGTCAGCAGATTTCTGAATCTAGCAATAGTCTTTGGGAAGAGTGTTAACAGTCAACAGTCTGTGTGAAAAAGAGAAAGCAAGACAGAGAAAAAAGCCCTAGTCTTTACAAGCACAATTTAAAGCCCTTAAGACTGCCTTTTAATGCCCATAAAGAGTCAAATAAGCTGCATGATTCCACTGACATGCATGTATTTAAAAAAAAATTGCCTGTTCTAAAGTGCACTCCATTAGACAATGTCTGAACACAGATAGGATCATTAGACACAATACAGTTAGAGATTCACACTCGTTTCTGCAGTAAAATCCTGCCTGAGAACAGGTCTTTTCTTAGAAGCATTTAAATGTAGGTTCCACGACGACTGACTTAAGCACACATTCTCATGGCTCGCCATTCAATCATTGACAATAAAACAGCTTGTTGCAGTTCACACATAATACACCAAGGAGGAACAGTAAGCACAACTGGTTATAGAAGTGCTAAAACAACTGCATCTCAGGTACAGTGTTGTTTCCCACACTAACAGTTGGTGAAAGCCCATAGGTTTCTTACCAAGGAACCGTGGCGTCCAAACTCCCCAATGGCAGTCCATCAGATCAGTGCGGAGCAGCCTGTGTGTTAACCCAGGTACTGTTTCTTCACTTTCAAACCGTGCAATCTGTGGGGAGGGAAGGCGGTTGTGCGTGGCACAAAGACCGCAGTCTGTCATACTGATGAAAGATTGGGTTTCTCTAGTGAGCCTGGTGCATGTGTGTGCGTGTGTGTGTGTGTGTGTGTGTGTGTGTGTGTGTGTGTGTGTGTGTGTGTGTGTTTTGTGAGTGAGTCAGAGATTACAAACGACTCTTTTTTTTTTGGCCTTTTAAATAACTCCCCAGTACTGCTTCCATTTTTGTCTTATAGCCAAATGTAAACATAGACATAAACATTTCAAACATTATCTCACTTTAAAGCCTGCCAGGCTCAAAATCATTATTCAAAATACTGAAAGCAGCACCAATTTGTAGCTATCATTCGTTAGCCAAACTAGTGAAAAGTTTTTCGTCAAAACCAAACACCAATTCGATGTTAATCCAATTGAAGGTAAACCTAAATATGTTCCACTATAACGCCAGATGATCTACCACTAAAAAAACTCCCAAGCTACAGTTCAAAATGTATGATTAGACACAAACCTTTGAAAGTTTCTAAAATGAAAAGCAGGAGATATCTATTCGTCTTTTGGCTGAAAGTTGGTGATTGACATCATGGGCTCATCTTTTTTTCCTCTCAGCAGATATTATTAGATATTATAAGCAAACCTCATTAGATATTATAAAGGGTGTTCTGAATTAAAACCACTGATTGCACCTTTAAGACATTTGTTATGAGGCTGCAATCAGACAGCAGCCCATGCTGCACATGTAACTAACTGTAATGCATTCATTGCACTTTACATTTTAACCCTACACGTTTCCATGGAGATAATAAAAGCTATCAGAATTCAGTATGTTTTATTTTCTAAGCAACATCGATCTAATATTTGCTGACTAGTTGTTCTTAATTAAATTAAATCGGTGTGTTTATAACATTATGGGTCTTAAGGTGCTGACTATGGTGTGTGGGTGTGTGTGTGTGTGTGTGTGTGTGTTTAGGTTTTGTTCCCCTGCCAATATACAGCCTCTGAGAGCTAAAACAAAGGTTTTTGGATCAAAGTCAATGCCTACAGGGCAGGTGTAGGTAAAATAGAGGTGAACAGAATTAACATTTCACGATTCGATATAAAGAGAATAAGAGATGCGAATGAAACAGGAACATTAAGGAAGCACTGGAGGTGAATGAAAAAGACTGAAGAGTATCTCGCTGATCTATCCTGTGATCTGATCACTTAATTCTGAGGAACGAAATGGAAACTGACTCCTGGAGCGAGGAAAAGGGAGATATTAGAGCACAAAATGTTGAACATAGATGGTTCAGAAAATTCTATGTGGATCCTTGTGTCCCAAAACCAGTGGCTATGGGATGCTTTTTAGGCACAAAGACACCACCAAATTAGTCATTCTGTGTTTTTGTGTTTGCTGGTTACTGTAAACTAGTCCTTAAATCCCTCTTTTGCAGTCATAAGGACTAGCTCATTTCATTATATTAAAAGTAATGATTTATACCCCACTATTGGGTGTCGGCAAAGAGATCATTATCCCTTTAGTGTCTGTTTTTTTTTTTTTAAGGATTCTATCTTCATGTCATCTCAGGGAGAGTTTTTCTTTGCCACTGAATCCCCTGGCTTGCTCATTAAGTATCTAAATATAAATCTACATCCAGATTTCTGTGCAGCAGCCTGGTGACATTATCTATTGTTGAAGGCAGCATACAAACAAAAACAAAAGTGTATTGAAATAAACTTCATTTGGACAGAAGTGACCATCGGAAAATATTTCTAAATACATTGGAAAAATACAAATCTCTTTTTACTTACAAATACCAAGTAGTTTTTATAGTTGGTTTGCACATTATATACTATATAACTGAATGGACTTGCATATGCAGTTTCTTGCATTTTTGTTGTTTTCTTTTCTTTGTAAGGTTTATACACACATATCTTACTTTTTCCCCATGAGATTAAATTATTAACATATTTGTCTGTTTTATTATTTGTTTTATTGATTGTTTTATTTGTATATAAAGATTTTATAAAACATACAAATCAGCTAATTAAAATTCGAAGAAAATGCAATACATTAAAGCAACATCCTGGTAAAACATATTGTGTATGGATGGTCCTGGATTCCTTGTTAAGCCTTTGAAAACTTTGAAAACCACACATCTGGAAACCTACTAGATAAAGGCCTGCTCCACCCCGCCTGCCAATAAAAAAAGAAAAGGTCCCATAACATGTAACTTCTTGTGTAGGAAAAATGTTCTACAGATAAGATGTAGATGGTATTACATCATTTAACAATCTTTTAAGTAGTCAAATTGCCCTCTTGGCTTTGATGCTTTTTTGGAAAATCTCTGTGGCCCTTTGCAGCAATGTCCGAGTGGATCAGGGTGAGACTTGACTGAGTTTGAGGCTAATTGGTGCTAATGCACCATCTGCTGCTGGCTTCAGCAGACGGAAAAGGGTTAGAAGCTCTCCTCACAGGAAAATACTTGTCCTAGCACTGTAAGGACAGAATGAAAACTGGTGTCCTCAAATGGTCATAAGACATTAGTAGAGCTGATTATCACCAAACAGTGCAGAATGGAGGGCTAAGAGATAAAGAGAAAGGGTTCGGGAATTGAACGAGACTCTAGAGGATGTGCGAGTGATGATGAGATAGTCATGAGGTTACAGATTAGCAAAAGGTGATAATGACAGAGCTTTTGAGAGTGTGCTTGTATGTGTGTGTGTGTGTATGTGTGTGTGTGTGTGCGTGTGTGTGTGTGTGTGTGTGTGCTTTTGTCTACCCAGGAAGAGGAAATATCTTCTACATACTTAGTTTACAAAAAGCATGAACAGGCACATAAATAATGGCTAAGATAACTCATATAATAGTACATTCTTCAATATTAATTTTTGCAGTCATTACATGTCTTTTCTTCTTTTTTTTTTAGACTTACCAGGCTTATTTACTTTAGTGAGCTAAAAACAAAATTTAAATGATATAAACTATCGAATTCATCTATTTCAAATGTTCAGCTGTAACAACTGCTTACATTTTAATGCTGTTTCAGAGACAAATAAGTATTTATATATACACATTTTTTCAAATATAACTCCCCCTGAACTTTTTTCCATCATAGCTCTATCTGCTGCCTCTGAGTGAAAGAGAAAGAGAGAGAGAGAGAGAGAGAGAGAGAGTATAGTGAATATATAAAGTTCATCAGTATGAACACACTGCAATGATGCCACAATGATGACAGTGTCAACTCTGAGCGGGAGATAATAAAAGTAGAAGTCCAGTAATGCTGTGTGTGTGTGCGTGTGTGTGTGTGTTTGTGTGTGTGTGATGCTCCACTGCACCACTGGGAACAGTAATGAGGGAGACGAGAGTACTATCGATCCACAGTTTCCTTTCTGACTCAGACGACAAGCTTATTTCTTAGTCTTAGGGCAAATGTGTATATGTGACTTGCCACTGTGACCTGAATAGGTCTGCGGGTGTGAAAGGTGTGTGTGTGTGTGTGTGTGTGTGTGTGTGTGTGTGTGTGTGTGTGTGTGTGTGTGTGTGTGTGTGTGTGTGTGAGTGAGAGAGAATAGACAGTGTGACAGCAGAGGTCGCAGCATCCAGAAAGTGACATATAAAATGTGCTTTCACTACTTCTCTCTCCTCCTCTCTCTCACTTTTTTTTTAACTATTCCATCTCTTACTGTTGTACAGTTCTGCAACAAAAAGGGATGCATCTTTTGCTGAGGTACCATATAGGGGACATATACAATATGGGTAGAGAGAACCGTACTTAAGATTAGTCCCTAATAACACAATTACAATGCTGTTACAACCCCAAGGAAACTATATATCATTTTATATGGGTGTACTATAAAGTGTACAGAGCCTTGCGGTATGTGTGTGTGTGTGTGTGTGTGTGTTTGAGCATCTTATCTGTATATCTGACAGTTTTTACCTTGTGAGAACATTTAGCCAATCCCCATAACTGCTTGCTTTGCTTTGTTTTAAATTCAAAAACTGCAGTAAAATAAAACAGAAACAATTTGCCTTAAAGTTGTGTATTGCAAATAAATATACTATATTATGTAGTATAACTGTCAGTGTCAAGTGATGTTCCCTTCAAAGATTGTAAGATAAATGCGCATGTGTGCGTGTGTATATGTGGACAGATAGCTACTGCTGGCTCTATGTAAAGCAATCCCAGAGGCCAAGCCTCTGACAACTCAGCCAACCTGGTAATGGATGTCCATATACACCAGAGAGAGAAACTGCAAAACTGCATTACTCTTTTTTTCCCCATCCAAATATGCTGACGAGAAGATACAATAGGACCGACCCATGCCCCTGAGGAGCGGAGGAGCCGGGGGTTAAGAACAGAGAAGAGCAGAAGAGCGTCTCCAAAAAAACTTCTGCAAGTTTTACAAAAAAGCAACACCTCACTACCCTGCTGCCATCCAGTATTTATGACAAGCGACAGATTCACACCCACGCTGTTAGGTTTCATACCATAAACTGTGAGATTGTTAATGATAAGATGCTTGCAGGGGATTTGAATGTTGCAGTGAGGGAAAGCTAGTAACAAGCCTCTGTTGTCCCTTTTTTTGGAGTTTTGCACGGGAATTCAATTTGTATCTGGCAACAAAGAGGTTAAATGTGAATGCCAGAGTAGAAATCCCAGGAAGATTGATTATGCATTTTGCTTTGAATCATTTTCCAGAAGAATTATGCCACATATTTGGATGTAATCCGTTTGATATGGGCCGTGTCTTTCTTTCCTGCACTTGACGATGTAGCTCACATTTGCGGTGACATTAAGAACCTTTGATCGATAAAAAAAAAAAAAAAACGAAGAAAAAAAAACTTATGTGAAGGACAGCATGCTTAAGGGAATGACATTTGTATTTCTATTTAAATGACCATTTATAGAATATTTGCCAAAGATGTGTGTGATTCTTTATTTATATGTAAGGAATCGCTCTACACCATAGAAGGCTCTCAACACAAACACAGAGGGAAGAAACCACACACATTTAAATCAATATAAACCCTCTGTCTCTGAAAATCCCACATACAGACCTTTACATCCTTTCTAACAGCTGGAGAGTGAGCCTCTGCTCTCTCGAGACTCTGTGGCCGAATATTGATTAAAGCAGCGAGAACAAAGGAGGGGAGGTGAAGCCATGATTGTGTGAACTACTAGCTAACTGGTAGCACTGAGTGTGTGTGTGTGTGTGTGTGTGTGTGTGTGTGTGAGAGAGAGAGAGAGAGAGAGAGAGAGAAAAAACCCTTTGCCCTATTCAAGCTGTGATGACTAGAAAGAGTTCCTGATAACCCCGTGTGTGTGTGTGTGTGTGTGTGTGTGTGTGTGTGTGTGTGTGTGTGTGTGTGTGTGTGTGTGTGTGTGTGTGTGTGTGTGTGTGTGTGTACATTTCGACAGCAGGGTCACATTAACAGTCTCAGTATGGTTGCTCATTTCACAGCACTCCAGACTGGCCTGGGTTATTTTCTCTTTCTCATTCACACTTCTATTCCCATGCAAGGAGTGGACACAGCAAGACTATGATATTAAGTATTGTGTGTAGGATATGTTGCATGCAACTAAACACGATCCAATTTAATTTATCTATACAATGCTAAAAACAAATCTCTCTCTCTCTTTCATACAGATTCTGAAAACATTTATGATCCCTGAACTGCATTCATTTATTAAAGGACTGTTTCATCATTCCTCAGTTCAATCGCATTTACTGAGCCTGAAGCATATGAGTGTGTGTGTGTGATTATCACTGACAAGAAATTCAAGACATTTGCTTGCATGAACAGAATAGAAAATCGTTTAATTAATTTGTTAGAACCCTTTTCATATGAATATATATATATATATATATATATATATATATATATATATATATATATATATATATATATATATATATATATATATATCTATATATATATATATATATAAAGGGGCAAAGGGGCACAGTGGCATAGTGGTTAGCACGTTCGCCTCACACCGCCAGGGTCCGGGTTCGATTCCCGTCTTGGCCATGTGTGTGTGGAGTTTGCATGTTCTCCCCGTGCCTCGGGGGGTTTTTCTCCGGATTCTCCGGTTTCCCTTGGTCCAAAAACATGCCGGTAGGTAGGTTGATTGGCACCTTGGAAAATTGTCCCGTGTATATGAATGTGTGTGTGTGTGTGTGTGTGTGTGTGTGTGTGTGCTCTGCGATGGCTGGGCATTCCATCCAGGGTGTATCCTGCCTTAATGCCCATAGACAACTGAGATAGGCACAGGCTCCCCGTGACCCGAGGGAAGATCGGATATAGCGGTAGAAGATAATTATGATATATAATATATATATATATATAGATATATATATATATATATATATATATATATATATATATATATATATATTTGATTCATGTACTCTGTAGATAGTATTTTAATTATACTACCTAGTTAATCAAATCATGTACGGTAAAAAAATCTGTTCTTTATTCAAGGAACTCAGTGATGTTATTACATATATAATGAAATAATCTTATATGATGTTTTTCCTCTACTCATTGGATGCGGCTTATTTGACAGGGGAACCAATAGTAGCTATAGGAAACAGATCATGATGAAGTAGTGATGGACAAAATAACAGTAATTCTATACACCTGATAGCGAACTCTCTTTAAACCCGGCTGCAAGGTTAAGTTGATTGACCAATGTTATACTGTTAGTTAGATTATTAGATTTGACATGAGGTGTAGCATATTTCAGCTTTATTGGCACTTTAATGCAATGCAAAAAAGAACTTTGTGTTATATAGTGTTACTGCATTCCGACAACAGTGTGTTAAAATGTCTCTGCTGTCTTTCATACAAATAGCTGTTTTATTAGGGTGTAGATTTAACTGCAAGTTGTTACTGATTTTCAGAAACTTCCATTAGAAATAAAGTTTGAGGACACCAGACATTGGGAAAGTGCCGATGTGATGTGTTGACTAGAAATGATATTATTAATGCTACATCGTTCCTTTAATGATCATCATGAACGAAACAAAGGATTGGAGGACACAGAAACCCATGACGTCATCCGACAGCTGGGGGCGCATCATTCCAAATGACCTTTTTTGACCTTGCCATACCCATGTGACCTGATCTGGCCTGACCCTCCTGTGTGTCTGAGTGATCATACTTAATGAGCCCACAACCTGTGGGATTGTTAGCTGAATCTTAACACACAAGTACCCACTCACTCACAATTTGCTCTTTCAAGAGGTTACAGCTGAGTTATTCAACCATCTGGTGAATCCCAATTACACACTGTGGACTAAATTTAATAACAGTAATCCCATTACCATGGTGCATCACAGCAGCTTTGTCAGATATGTATCAGAACCCTGATGTGTTGTTTCGTGTGGAATGATAGACTCTCAGATATCACATTGGTAACATACTGTGGTTATTAACCAACGTGTTTAATCTCCTAAAAGCTGTTTCAGATAAGCAAGTGTAGAGTAACCAGTGTATTGTACCTGTTCTCAAGACAGATCTTGGATAGTGTACTTTCCAGTGTGCAAGCTTTAAACAGTGCTGTACTATTCTAGATTATTATTACACATACGGGAAAACAAGAGCCTACGTTTAAAAAAAATCGCTATATTAAGAAAGTGTAGCTGAAAATCAAATTGAAATCACTGACAGTGTTGTTATAATAATATTAATAATAATAACATTAAGAAGAAGAAGAAGAAGAAGCATGGTGGCTTAGTGGTTAGTATGTTCACCTCACACACACATCCAAGGTTGGGGGTTCGATTCCCACCTCCGCCATGTCTGTGTGTGTGTGTGGAGTTTGCATGTTCTCCCGGTGCCTCAGGGGGGTTTCTCTCTGGGTTCTCCGGTTTCCCTCCAGTCCAAAAACATGCACGGTAGGTTGATTGGCACCTTGGAAAAATTGTCCATAGTGTGTGAATGTGCGTGTGAATGTGAATGTGAGTGTGTGTGCCCTGCGATGGGTTGGCATTCCATACAAGCTGTGTCCTGCCTTGATACCTCAAGACGCCTGCACAGGTTCCCCGCAACCCGAGGGAAGATCGGATAAAAGCAGTAGAAGATGAATGAATGAATTAATGAATAATAATAATAAAAATAGCACTACATGCTTGAACCCCTAATAATAATAATAATAATAATAATAACAACAACAACAGTCACAGCAAGCAGCCATGGAAAAACATATATGCTAACCTTATTAGTATATAAATCTTTGAGTCAATTTAATGAACAAATGTTCATATTGGCACCATATTGATCAGCTGGTGCTATTCACAAATAAAGCCATATATCATTTTTCCCCTGCTGATCATCCCTCACACCTTTAAGAAGCATATTATTATGGACTTGCCACTTTTCTTTGAACAGTGCTGCAAACCTAATAGACTTAACTTTTGGCTGTGCCTTTCTAGTGTTAAAGCACACAGAAGCTAGTGGTTATGAAAGAGTGTAAGCCTTTTGTTAGCAGTTTCTAGCCACAGTATAAGCGTGACAGTAGTATGAAAAAGCCACTACCAAAGGTGAGTCAAATGAAATCTATTTTGCATCAACAAGGTGTTGCAGAGTTATATCACGTTTAAGCCAGCAGTAGAAGTGGCTGTTGGGAACAATGGATAAGTAAAGCATGTTTACTTTGTACTTTATTTACCGCTTCTCAAATTGTTGCCGTATATTGGAGATGTTTTGTTCAAGTAATTGTTCCCAAACACTTGAGTTTTGCTGCACATATGCTTATTATATGTATCCTACGCTTTGTATCCTGATGCTGTTGAGTGGATTTTTCATTTCAAACTGCACAATTTTCCCACCTGTTGCAAAAATTGCCTGAAAAGTGTCCCGAAACACAGCATGAAATCAGTCCTATAGCGTCAATCCTGATATGTGGTGGCCATGCAGAATCGCATTGACTTGTCTATAGGAATCTGCTCTGCCCTAAATCAGCTGCATGTGTGCAAATGCTAGGATTATGTCAAAATACATCAGGAAATGTAACTAGTGACCAATGTGGAGTAGTCTTTCACAAAGACTTGTGTTAACAAAAAGAAACCTGATTGTAACTTTCTTTTGGCACTGCTTTATAGTGTCACCTATATATTTTTTTTTAGCTTGTCAAGAGTGCAGTAATAATGGAGTGACAGCTAGGTACATCCCCAGGCTTTTAGAAACACTCTCACATGTGCACACACACACACACACACACACACACACACACACACACACACACCCCTTCACATACTCACACAAGGTTTTGGTCACATTAAAAGTGAACAGCTAGTAGCTCCTGGTCACAAATTGTTCATAAGATAAATCTCCATGGGAATAAAAGCAAACATTGGATGGAGAGAGAGAGAGAAAGAGAGAGAGAGAGAGAGAGAGAGAGAGAGAGAGAGAGAGAGAGAGAGAGAGAGAGAGAGAGAGAGAGAGAGAGAGATAGAAAGAAAGAACTGAGAATTGCACTCTTTACAGTGATCCTTATTAAACAAGCTCAACACAGAAATTAAATATTTAAGAACTGCCTCTTCACACAAAGTATGTAAAAGTCAATGCCATTAGAGTGATGTGTTCATTGAAGCATTCTCAGGCCACACTTAAACACCACACACTCGTGCACGCATACACACATGCGCGAGCGCACCCACGCATGCACACACGCACGCACACACCCTTGCATGCACAAGCACCATCTGCGTTGCGGTAATGTGATGCAGGAAAAATACCTCAGGCATACTTACTTATTTATAATTTAATGAATCACTCCTCCCAACACACACACACACACGCACACACACACACACATGCACGCAGACACAAATGTTATAATAGCTAATAGATTCCCATGGGCCAGAAAGGCAGAAACACAGGTTAGAGTGGAGAAAGGACCATTCTGCTGCTCAATGTTACTGCTTTTGGCTATATTGTGCTCCAAAAGTGCCTTCGCCTCATTAGCAGCCTATTGTGTCCTCCATATAGTGTAGTGCACACAGAGAATGAAACCTGCTATAAAAACACCTCATGCATGTATGAGCCTTGGGGCATTTGTTGGAAATGATGATGTCTCCAGCTATGTTACACATTTCACTTGTCAAGTAGTGCAGCTGCAGGCACATCCCCGACGTAATGCAATAACTTCCCTGCATTATACTTTCAATGCCGCATAAAAATCAGCAGCCAAACGTTTACACATATGCGATAAAAGTGAAAAGTGGATACACCAAGTGAGCCGCGCATGAGCGAACGCTGAAGTGTAGTGTCTCATCTTTAAGATTTCGGACAGATGGCTCACAGCAGCTGCAGCGAAAACCCTTCTCGCCACTAAAGGAAAGGAAATGCCAATAAACAGACGACGTTTCTGACTCGTTGATATCGCACATTGCAGGTTAAATCTTTACATCAACCTTATAGACAATATAACCAAAGCGACGGTGCATTCCTTAAACACACCCTGACAATTCTCTATTCTTACCCTAAGAGCATGCTTGCCAGAACCACATTCTCCCTTAATCACACTAATTGACATGCTCTTTAATTTGTTGTTTAATTGCCTTGCACTGATCGTCCTTTCACACGGCTCTGGCACCAGAGCACAAGGCCACTGAACCTGAGAAACCCTCCTGCTCGCCCAATACCACCTGCCAACAGCGGGCACTGAGGGGAAGGTAAGATGCAGCGGAGAGCAGATGGCATGCGCGCAGGAATTAGACGAGCATAACATCCCAGCTGAGCCGCACCAAGCTGAAGCAACCGGATCCCTCTCTATGCTATTAGAAATTATAACCAGAGCCATTACTACACATCAGGGATTTCCTCTCACAGGGTGATGTAAACGGAGGCAGGAAAAGAAATAGACTGTCTGCAATCGATCAGAATCAAGACTGCGTGATCTTGCTGAGTTCCAGAGGAAACACAATAAGAGGATCCACTTAAGCTTTTTTTTAAACAAATAATTTAGTGAAATATCGCACTTTTTTCCCCATCAACCACAACCAGCACAATGTTATTTCTTCCATAGTTTTACATTATAACTATGAGTCTCTACTGGGGCTAACATAATCTAATCTCTAGATAACTAATATCCCCATACACACACACACACACACACACTTGTGCTATCACAAGTGAACAACACAAACACACTTGGCTGTCCATATGCTGAAGACATCATATTAGACCACCTTCTTCCATGATGCCATGGTGTAATTCTGATACTCATTCCCATTGAAACACTCGTGACCATTCCATTGTACCTAAGACCACTTTTAGAAGGTATTAACCACTACATGTCTTTTTCTCTCTCTCTCTCTATACCTCAATGTCTACTTTAAAATATAATTTATCTTAATTGGACAATTCATTTTTGCATGACGTGTACTGGTCTAGTGTCTACTATGGTCTACTGTTGTTCCTTGTAATTATAATAATATTTTTAACTAGAGTACTGTGCAAACTGGTTCACTGTATTCTGCACTGTATATTGTTGAAATAACAATAAAGCCTACTTGAATTGACTTAATGGGAACCCTGCACAAGGCTCTGCCATATTAGAGAGGTTCGAAACCAGTGGTATAGCAATCATTATTTTGTCGGAGTTTCTCATATCCTTTCACATCGAGTTTAAAATATCAAAGTAATTATGCAAAAATATCAGGCTTGAAATGAGCAAATATTCATTATGTCCAAAAATGTACAAATATTTGTAATAGTGTTGTATTTGGTTTATCAAAATCTTATAATAGAACTTTTTAAAGATTCTATGGCAGAATAGTTTGCTTGCTTAGATTTAATTTCTCAATGTTGTCCAAATCAACTAAAAAATGTGCTTTCGGGCAAAAGAACATGGTGTACTAATGATAATATAATAAGTAAGGCTAAAATATTGGTGCTTTTTTTTTAGGAGTTGCCATGTTTTCACTGTAAGGCCTTTAACCTCCTTTTCTGCTGTAATGGTACATGAAAAAGAATTTCACTGTCGCTATAATATATGTAACGAAATAAAGGGACGGGGTTATCGCCATGCAAACATTATGTTCTGGTTCACCGAGGATTCTTGGCGAATGTAGGAGGAAGTGTAAGAAATATTTACACATCGTTTCCATTATTTATTACTGACATTTGTTATGTTACGTCATGTGAGCGAGCGAATACAGTCCTGTTGGTAAAATCTGCCCTGAAGTATCAAAGTGAACAATGAACATCAAGGCTGAAGAACATCTGTATTCTAATTCCATGGCTCATTGTTGAATTCTAACAGTCATAATATAACATGACATAAATAGGAAAAGGATTTAGTGTTGATCTATATAGAGGGAGATTTTCGGCTCAGATAGATTTCCTTCACCTTTAAGTTTGTGGTAAAAATCTATTACAGACAAATGTTCATTTTCCTCTGTAATTGCTCTCCGCTGCTTCTCTACTCATGCAGAGGCTTCCTGAGGTTCCTCCAGCTCCAGGTGTGTTCCACCCCATGAATATTATGAGTAAATAGCGAACCAACAAGTCCCTGCGAACCTCCACGTTATCTAGAGATGCACCAAACATTTCGACTCATCTAGAAATGTACCACCTTCGGATCCCACTTCACGCAGCGTTTCGTCATTGGACTTCTTCTGTAAACCTGCAGGAAGGACATTACTCACAATCGCACACTCCAGTGCTCATGGTATTTCTAACTCTCTGGTATTTTGTATAATTTATAATAACGCCCTTGCCAAACGAGGACGGGTTTCCCTTTCGAGTCCTCTCAAGGTTTCTTCCTCATTCTGTCTATGGGTGTTTTTCCTCGCCACGGACGCCCCAGGCATTATACACATAAATCATTTATATAAAAAAAAAATTGTTCTATACTTTTTACATCCTGTAAAGCTGCTTTGAGACTATAGAAATAAACTTGAACTTGAAATTGAATCATAAAGAGCAAATATTATATCATGACTGGCTGAATACGTTTGGGGTACAGTAAATGATGTACGTTTTTGACCTAAGATTGCATAAGAACAGAGCTTTTCCAAGGCACACTGTGTACAGGAGAAAGTTTGCACTCAAAACATCAACACCTTACACCAAAGTGCATTTGTGTAATTGAGTAAAAAAAATTAACATTACAGTAGATTCTGTATCTTTTTTTATTTCCAGGTGTATTTCTTGAAGGATTGGGTCCTGCTGAGTAATAACACAGTATGTGTGGTGCAGAGGAAGCTCTGGTTCACACGGATACAATATAATGCCCATTCATTACCAATATGTGAACACACATAACATCGCATAGACAAACTGAGTCATAATGAGCAAGCTTACAGTCAAAACCTCACGCTCACATTTGCACATTTCAAGGGACCACACCTTTCACCCATGATGGTGTTGTTTTTTTTCCAGTACACAATTATTTTCATAATTAATTTCTTTTCACATTAGATTATTTTCCCTCCAAATGATTTACGTCAAGTCATTGATTTTTGTCATTTCTTTTCACGCGAGATTAGTCACACATGAGAATCACTTATTTACGTGCGCTTCTTATACATGAATCAGTCCTTTTCTCACACTATTTGTTATGCCATTTGACAAATAGTTGAATATTTAATACACATTTTCTTTTTTTTTCACATGTCCTGATGTTTCCTCACATAATCATGGGTTTTCAAACAAAAATTGCTTGCACATTTTTTTAAGGCTGTTAAATCTGGGAGATGAGCACGCGGCAACTAGTGGTTTACATTTGCTCTATAATAAAAATCAGAGAGATCGAATTCTCCTGCCATTAAAAAAATTGCCGACACAGGTCATACGAGTCTCCAG
>JACRUU010000005.1:19187870-19240370 GCA_030449085.1 Kryptopterus vitreolus | reverse complement strand
TCAACCTATCATGCATGTTTTTTGGACCGGGGGGAAACCGGAGAACCCGGAGAAAAAACCCCTGAGGCACGGGGAGAACATGCAAACTCCACACACACATGACCGAGACGGGAATCGAACCCGGATCCTGGCGGTGTGAGGCGAACGTGCTAACCACTACGCCACCGTGTCCCACCCTTTAGATTTTTTTATTCAAGGCAATTAATACTTACGAAGCAAATCATGAAAAAATAGTTATAGTTATTATAAATTATTATTATTATTATTATTATTATTATTAATTTGGCTTTGGTGTCTAAATAATTTTGATACACTTATGTTTTACTATTATTATAAATATTATTGTGATTATCATTGTGCAAGCAGTCCTGTGCAGTCCTGTGCATATAAGAAATACAATAAAATATAAATATTTCATATAAGATGAATTATATATAGTATGCATAAAAGTAAAATGATGTAATGTATTAATTAATTAATTAATCAATCAATCAATCAATCAATCAATCAATCAATCAATCAATCAATCAATCAATCAATCAATCAATCAATCAATCAATCAATCAATCAATCAATCAATCAATTAATTAATTAATTAATTAATTAATTACTTTATTTCTAGTGCAGAAGAAGACAAATTTTGATAATGAGCAGGGACTTTTATAAAAGTAGAAGTAGCTTGAAACTTGGTATTTTTATTCTAGAAGTTTTATCTTATGCAGTTGAATCAGTGTTAAATCTGAAAATAAAGGCTACATGCTATTTAATATTCTCAGACAAAATAGTAAAGTCCCTCAGCTAAATGTCTTGAGCATTTAGTGGATAGCATAACAAATTCCAAAAATGACCATAAGCAATATGAAATTAGCTACATTCCTGAAATTAAAAAAAAAATAAAAACGTAACTACACTTTTGCCTTCAAGTTACATTTTACTGAATTACACAATGTGTTTGTGATATGGAAAAAGTATACAGTTGGATGCTTGTTTGCTGTTAAAATGCAATATGAGGTCCATTTTGCATGGAGCGGTAATGGAAAGATAAATGATCAAGCTTGATATAAAGAGTGTGTTTATATCAAGAGTAATTCTGTCCTATTCACTTGGGTTCTGAATCACTATTAGAAGATATTCTTTGCCTGTAAAAGCAAAAAAAACAAAACAAAACTTGTTAGACTGAATATCATTCATTCTTCACAATATATCAACTACAACAAATCTACATTCGATATATATAAAGATATTTACCAGGCGCCACCATGATCTCGTGCTTCTTGGATCTGACCCGTAGAAAAGTGAGGTCATTCTGAGGGTCTATGTCTCGGACTGTACTCCTGGCTTTCATGGCGAGCTGATGAAATAAACCTGCGTAGTGCACCGTCGTGGAATTGTCCAACGTTGTACGAATAGGAATACCTGAACAATCAGTGTAAAAGAGAGAGTTTTAATCAAATGACATTTTTTGTAGAAAGATAGAGACACCTGTTTTATTTTCAGGTAGCACAGTAATAATGTATTTCATATTGGTATATTGCATGATTTGTCCGATTTGCTTTGATCACATTTGCACATACATTCTATTCAGAAAAAGAAAACCCTTAAATGCTTTGTTCAATGAATGATGAACAGATTTAGACAGTGAAATTTTATTCATTTGTTTTGTGGGGAGTGGGCAGGCAGATTTTTCTAGGAATTAATAAATGAACCTGCATTATGGTGAGTTGAGTTACATTTTCATTACATAACAAATAAAATATATATTATTGTGCTGTCTTGTGTGTAACTGGTCTGGGAAGCTTTGGACAAATGTGTTCTGATTTTAATTGGATGGATGGATGGATGGATGGATGGACGGACGGATGGATGGTGGATGGATCGATATAGATACTTTATTGATCCCTGAAGGAAATGTATAATTGGTACATAAATGAAGGTAAAAACAAGAGTTTTACCTTCTGCATTTACAACTATTGTCCCGATGACCCCTTTATGCGCCTGAATCCTCTTCAATGTTTCCTCCACTTCAGCCTGGAATCAGAACGAGGGGAAAACAAAAGTCACGTGGTGATTTGATGAAGCACATCAGACCTGCACTGACTAGTGTGAAAAAAAATCATATATAAAGACAAAATATTAAATCTCATTCTATCCTTGTCGGTATCCTCCGACGCAAAGGTAAAACAGGTAAAAGAAAAAAGAAAAAACAATCTGTGTAAAAGATCGGAGACTTTACCATGATTTTCTTCCACGTGATGGATTACAGCTTGGTGTTTTGTTGTTGCGTTGCTACGTGGAGACGGATGTAAGAAGCCGAAAAACGTATAATTTCTAAATAAAAGCCTTAAAATGACGTCTTACTAAACGAATAAGAACGCAGAAATAGGAATATATGAATAAGAACAGAATAATACCAAATGAACTTTATTTATTAATAAAATTATATTATTATTATTATTATTATTATTATTATTACAATATATAATACCACTAACTAATTTTTCCTGCTAAATAGAAACCTTTTTTTATTTTTACTTTATTGTTTTGTGGAAACGTTTTTATTATTACATATCATAATACATGTGTAAACAAATATTGTAAATAGCACATTGGTGCAATAGGTTGAGCTCGAGTTATTGTTTGCGTTTTGCATCTCAGATAGGGTGTCGAAAAGTCTAAAAAAAAAACGGCAGAAGGTGTAACTTTTATATTGTTTTATTCAATATATTTTGATTGCCAAACAACCAGACTTAGTCTTTTAATTTGAAAACATGAAAACGCTATCGCTATCGCTAAATTCACTGTCCCGACAATGTCCGATAACGTGTAGATTATGTTGTGAATAAAAGAGGCGTGTTTGTGTTGGATGGTAGATAAACATCAATGCATTGGTTTGGTTTCGGTTTTAATGGATTTGGACAGATCGTGCCGGAGAGTAAAGATGCCATTAGACTGCTCAGTCCGGTGAAGCTTGACACTCTATGTTCCACTTTGTGCAGATCAGACTCGGGATCACAGCACAAACCTGACACAGGAACAGTTGTGGCATGTTGGAGTAGAAGTGCAGTATTCCACACCACCGGTGAGAGCTCGGGTTTTTTTTGTTTGTTTGTTTGTTTGTTTGTTTGTTGCACAAATCTGTTGCCAAATATTGTGCAAACCCACGTTACTTTCACAAACGTATTCACTTTCCCTCCCCCACGTGTTTATTCTGCAGGTGAGAGGCGGTGTGTGTGTGTGCACGGAGCAGAAGGGTGTGAGTTGGTATCAGAAAGTGAAGGATGTGAAGATGCTGTTCTGACCGAGAGATGTTTAACCCTCAGATTTTCTAACACTGTGCAGTGCTGGAGTTTAAATGGGAGCACAAGAGAGCTTGTATGGAGTTCAGAAATAGACCGCACAGGTAGAAATACAGGTAATGTGATTACAGGACAACAAGGCCTTGTCTCCTGGATCAGAATCACATTTTAAAATATTTCTTGTCCATGAATATATTTAAAATGATTCCCAGTAGTCCATTCTCTTCATTTCAGATGTTTACTCTTGACACTAGTAATTATTTCTAAAGCCATGGCATCATAATTACAGTATTAAGAGATGGATTGGTTCAGGTAGGACACCACAGAGTCAACAATTGAATTAAATTCATCCAAAGGTTACTAAGGAAACGGATGCAATAAGAATAATGGGACAGGAAATTATAAACGAGCATTTACATCCGTGTAGGCATATAAAGGGTAGGTTGTGATTTCTAGCATACTAGCAATTTTATAAATCACAGACTCCCTGCTATGGCTTTATAAACTTTGAAACTCCTGGTGTGAAGCATTTTTCCATTATCTATTATTAGACAATACAATATATTATCCATTATTTATCCTGTTCAGTGTTGTGGTGGATCTGGAGTCTGTCCGGGGGAAAAAAAAAAATATATATATATATATATATATATATATATATATATATATATATATATATATACACACTGCAATGATCATGATTTGACTCGCTATAGTATAGAAGTATAATCTGTTTTTGAGAAATACTGCTTCAAAATGACTGGGATATCTAAAAATCATTAAAGACTTTATAATAAAGTATCACAATCAAAATTCCCCCAGGCTTGGATTGAGCAAGCTCTGATTACAAAAAATATTTTTATGAAGACTGCATTGTACATGTTAGTATTTTTAGGCACAAGATCTAACTGTGGTGTTCATTTCATTGAAAAGGGAATGATCTGCCGTTGCCCTTGGTTGCCAGGGGGCTATATAGCCTCTAAGCCTCCATTTTTCCAGCCCCTCTCACCCCATCTGCAGGTAATGAGCCTGGCACTGGGGACAGAGCATGCTGTTCTACTCACAGACTCCGGTACTGTGTACACCTGGGGGAATGGGAGGTGAGTGCCAATATCCTGACAAAAAACACTTTTTTTTTTATTAATACTAAAATCAGGAAGCCTGCTCAAAACGTGTTCTTTGTCTAACCAAAATGTATATGTTATATAAATATAATCACACATAATTTATAAAAATACATATTTTTGCCAGGAGACACTTTCAATGGTTGCAGACCATATTCCTAAGTTCCTAATTAGCATTAGGTGTATTGTCTTGTATTTTAGCTATTAGGGAAAGTGAGGCTAGTGAGGGAAAGACTGTTTGTAGATGTTTTGTGTAAAGTTTCCTGTTTAGTGTTTACATAGCTTCTGTTTTCTTGCCTAATTAAGCAAACTGATGGATAAATGAGATGAAAATAAGATTGCCATTGATTTCTTTCTCGCTTTGACAGTCATGGTCAGCTGGGTCATGGCTCTCTGGTGTCAGGGGATGAGCCTGGAGTGGTAGAGGCTCTGTGGGGAATACCAATGAAATCCGTCGCTGCAGGAGGCTGGCACTCGGCATGCATCAGTGGTAAGAATTAAGCCTCTTCATTTATTAGGCAGATAATTCCCTTTTAGATTCAATGAAAGTTAGATTATTCAAAGTGCACAATTCTCATAATTTCATATGAAATAAGGAAAATTAATTGCCTTTGGTCAAAGCAGGTTTAATTATACATTAGAAATTTTTTTAGAAAAATTTAGAAAAAAAATTCTATCAAAAGTAAATTCAATCTTTTTTAAAAATATATTATGGTTATAAGAGTTAGCATTTCTGTTTGTTGGCTGCCTACACATATAAGTGTGCTAAGCTTGAATTATTATATTAACTAAATGACTAGTCTGTTACCATAACATCTGCCAAAAACTTTGTTTTATGCCGATTTTCTTTTGCAAAGCAAATTGCAGATATGTCTTAAATATGTGTGAACAAACCATAAAAATAAAAAAAATCAGGTAGAGTAACCAGATCTGTTAACACGCACAGCTGGAGGAGATCTGTATGTATGGGGCTGGAATGAGAGTGGCCAACTTGGCCTACCATCAAAAGCACTCAGAGAAGAGAGCCAGAGAGAAAAAGAAAGAATCGGTGAGTCTGGATTTAACTTTAAAGAAAAAAGTACTCCATCTGCCAGCGTTCATGCTTCTCTTTCTGATGGTTCTGAATAGAGAAAAACAAACTGGGGGGGAACAAAGAGCATGACGAGAGTGATGTGTTAATCTCAATTCAAGCGTTCCCTGCTCTGGTAGATGTATCCGATGCATCTGAAATTAATAAAATCAGCTGTGGATCTCGTCATACAGCAGCCATTACAAGTAAGATTCTCAAGCTTCTATTTCCTGTTGTTTATAGTAAATTAACTCGGATGATGTAAGAATTGTTTCAATGTATTTTTTTCTTTAGGCAGTGGTGATCTCTACACCTGGGGTTGGGGTAAGACATTTAACTTTCCAGTTTATACACTAATAAATAACCTAATCTGATGACCTTTTTTTTTTAAACTCCTGAAACAGGTCACTATGGCCAGTTAGGTCATGGTTCGAGGTGCAGTTCAGATGAACCCCAAATTGTGACGTTTTTCTCCAGTGGAAGAATGTGTGTGCAAGATGTTAATTGTGGATTATGGAACACTTTTGTGTCAAGCAGTTCCAAGGCATCATGTTCCATCATGATTCACACATACCACACTGCCCAAGGTCTTTTCACTTTTGTTACATAATGAATACAATAGAAATAAAGGGAAATAACAAGCATTTATCAAATATACAAATACATCTCCAACACAAGTGTACAAACAAGTAAGAAATAATAGTTATTTGAGAACAGTTATGGAAAAACAATAACCATATGCCAAATAACCATGTTACACAGGTTTGGGTGAAGAGAAAGTGCACGCGTGTTGAAAACAAGCTGGACAAAAATAAAATAAAGGCTTTAGTTCTCCATATTCTTCACAGCACAATCTTGAATGAACTGGAAAGTAAATTTTTTTTTAGTCGTTAATGGCACACCATACACAAGAATACCTGGAGTTAAATGACAAAATACAGTAAATCTAAGTTTCATACCTGACAAAATCTGGAGACCTGGAGATAACATGCTGAAATTCAGAGAGGTTTACAGTTCCATCTTTATCAATGTCTGATTCCTCAAGAATCTGTGAATGAAAATTTTTGCTTGTTATATGAGCAGATGGATTTCTAAATAAACGAAAGATCCGGGTTGAAGTGTGTGTAGCATAGTCACATTGTTTATGAGCTGACTCATTTCCTCAGAGGTGAGTTTTGTGTCTGTTGATTCCCCAGTAAGACAGTTCACCAACTTTTCAAGATCTCCATAATCGAGGGTCCCGTCATCATCAAAATCTGGAATGATTAAATAATACCAAGTTAAGTATTGTTAAGCTTACATAGCATTCATATTCAGCCTCTGTTTGTAATTATCAGGGTATCAAAAGAATAGCAAGTAAATGTATACTTCTATAAGCTTGCACAGGTCATTTTATCAGGAACATTGTGGCAGCAGCACTATGCTCAAATTACCTAATGGTCAAATTATTGAATAGAGGCATGGTAGTTTATGATAGACAAGTTTGTATCTTGTATTTCAGAAACTGCAATGGATTTGTGGATCCCCTCCACTCTGATTTAAGTTAAGGGTAACGGAAGCTCTTGTCCTTTATCTGCATAATTTCATGTATATGGACAGCAAAATGTGCAGCAAGTTTATTATGTCCTTAGTGACCTGCAAAGTTTGTGTCGCAGCAAGAGAGCACTGAGAATTGTATTTTGAAAAGCAGAATATAAAGTAAGCCTTACCAAAAATTCTGAACGCATAGTGTGATTTGATTTCAAGTGTCGCTGAATCACTAAAGGCACTCAAGAGATCCAAGAAGTCTTCAAAGCTCAAGCTCCCATCTTTAATCTCAGAGGTGGAGAAGACATGGCAGATTCTTTTTCTAAAGGGATTGGACTTGATTGGAGGCAAGAAATTGTACAGAATTAGCCAAAAATGGTGGTGTGTATGTTAAAATAAAAAAAACATACTTAACTTAATCATATAGGATACATAAGGGAGATTGAAAGCAATATGAATATTACAGTGTTATGATAAAACTTCCAGACTGTGGGCGGCCCTTGACCGTAAACATACTCGTTATACACCTGTTCCAGCTCATCAACAGACCCATACTGAGCACATGTGCATCATCTGTCAACTCAAGTGTAACATTACCTGAAATAAATAAAGGTTTTGGGGGGTTTTTGACTCACCTTGAGCTCTGGCAAAGTACATATTTTACTCATGGGAACACGGGAATTAAGTTGTTGCCTGTCATTTCTGTTTAGGAGTTCGGCAAATCTCTTGTGTGCCCTAAAAACAGTTTGTTTAAACAAAAAGTTAAGAAATGTTGTTATTAAGGTATAGCAGATCAGCTGCTGGTGAACTGTTGCTTTATCAGTGAAAGAGTGGCACGAATTAAGTTCAGAAGACTTCTGAATGCATAATGTAAGTTAGAAAGAAACCGTATTTGAGTGTATTGGACAGATTTAATGTTTTGCTTACAACAGAATTTCTTGTTTCGTGAGGAATGTGAGCTCCTAAAAAAAAAACAACAAAACAAAAACAGTTAAAAATAGCAAAATGACCTTTTATCACTCTACGGCACTCATCGTGGGCTAGACAATATCTAAAATCATGCTCTCTGTGCTGTTTTATTGAGAACAAATCGATTCCATAAACCAAATAGAGGCTTATTAAGAAAACAAAGCGCATACGGAACATGACACCATTAAGCCCCACTGTGTAACATACACTAGTGTCGGACGTTCCCATGCTAACCGCTTACTTATCTCCATTTCTGTCGTACCGATTATCTACACAAAGTATAATATTTACCTGATACTCCGACAACTGATCTTTAGGTAATTTAGTGGCTGTGGTACCCATAACGGCAAAAACACAAATCTGTCAGCTTGGTTTTTTTTTTTTTTTTGGCTAACAAACTTCACCACCGAGGCGAGCTCAACTTCCTCTTCCTGCCTACGTGTGCGTTTCCATAGAAACCATTTGCATAGTAGTCCGAAGTTCACAAATAATAAAAAATGATTTTATTGCAGGTGAAATAAAAGACATAAAAATAACAACAATAAACACATTAGATATGTTTCCTTGTATTCATCAGCATGTTCTGCATGCAACATAAAACAATCAGAGCACGATTTCTATTACTGACAAATAACAATACACAAGAAATAATAAGCCATAATGAATTGAACTCTATAATCAATTGTGTGTAAAAAAAAAAAAAAAGGAAAGAGTGATTACCATGTTAATATACTGTCATTAGTAGCATTATTTCTAAAGGGTGGTTTATAATATATTTTATCATCTGATTATCTTTGTTATGGAATGTAGAAATGCTACATTTATTATATTTGATTTTGTGATGTCACAGTTATGACTTTTTATTCTACTTTAGATTATTTTCATGGCTGTTAATCTACTCATTGTTGATTTCCTAATAGAAATTGCAATAATTGTATGCACTGTATTATAACTATACTATAAAATCAGTTATAGCCAATATAGCCATAAAATCTCCAGATAGAGCATATTTACAAGAGAGAAGGTTATGAGTTTGTGTCTGAGTAAGACTGCCTATTACAAAGACAATTTCAAACCTTTCCTGGTCCATTTAACTTGTCCCCATTGTAGACTTAGGTTCCTGTTTTTGACTGATAGAAGTGGAAACACACATGGTTTCCTGCTGTTGAAGAGATCTGGCGTGTGCAAATGGTTATTTCAGTTTTAGTTTTATCTATAATCTAACTTATTACTACTACTAACTAAACTAAACTTTAACCTGGTCTCTTTTTAAATCTACTTTAATGTTTTTGTTTGTTTGTTTATCCTGTGTAAACACTTTATGATACTGGTGGTGTTCACTGGTTGTCCTTCCTTGGCCCAGTTTTCTTGGTTGTCAGCACTAAAGAGCACGAGAATGCTTCACTATACGTATTGCTTGACCCAGTCATCGTTCTGTCTCATTTTGGCTGCTCAGATCCTTACACTTGCACAATGATATTTAATATAATTTCAAAGAGGAGTCCAGCTATGCAGAAAAAAAACCATCTCAGATGTTTTGACTGATGCCATATTTTTTCTCTTCAATGAGTAGAGATCTGTCTATCTATCGATCTGGTAGTAATTTATGAAAGTCATGTTTTCTAATTAAGCCTGAGGAAATGAGTATAAAAGTAAAACAGGATATTATTAGATATCCTATAGCTATCTTATTTATATTCTTGCATGTAGGTGGGCTGTATAAGGTGGGCTCTGCGCCTCGGCTGGTTCGGGTGTGTTGATGTGGAGCTGTACTTCACGCACGTGTCTGTGCTGTGGCTCTCCCCTGTGCAAACATGGCGGACCAGGAGCTGTTGGAGCAGGGAACTCGAGTAGAAATCCTTCAAAACGGAGACTCACGCGAGCCCAAAGACGAACCCGATCACGGTGACGACGCGTCAAAGAAGAAAAAGAAGAAGAAAAAGAAGAGTAAATCGGCGATCGTAGGTAATGAAATAAAATAGAAGCGATATAACGCGCTTGTTTGCTCGCTCGTCCACACTGAATGCTTTGGCCTTTCTAAGTGGCGTTCTGCGTGCGTGGTATTTCCAGACCCAACGGCTAATTTAAGTTCTCCGCCAGGACTCGCAGTGTCGAGCGGATTGACTTGAAATAGAAGTTCATTTTAACTTGAGCAGAAAATGCTGTTCAGCTCGTGTCGAGTGTCGTTTCACGAGTTTCTGTAGTTAGTGTTGTAGTGTTCGAATGTGGAAATATGCTAGCTTCAGCGGCTAATGCTAGTTAATGTAAAATATGCTAGCCGGTAAAAGAAAAAAAAAACGGATACAGGCCGTATGCAATGAGACAACGAGTACCCGGACTAGGGTTACTAATATTTAATTTAATCATCTACAATGTTTATGTAATTATTGACACAATTACACAAGTCACCGTAAATAATTTGTCACTGTCACAGAAGTCTTACTGATATGTATTTAGAAAGGTAAAATCATTGAAACACTGTTGCAAAAAAACCTCTCTCTCTCTCTCTCTATCTATCTATCTATCTATCTATCTATCTATCTATATATATATATATATATATATATATATATATATATATATGTATATATATATATATATATATACACACACACACACACACACACACCACACACACACACATATATATATATATATATATATATATATATATATATATATATAAAATATGTAATAAATCTGTGGACTTGTATTTGACATAATATCCGACACTGATGGGTTGTTTTGGATAATTTTGTCTTTCATTTCAACAGATGTTGTCCTTTCGGTGTTATCAGAATGAATTTGTATATAACATGTTTAGTTGTCTGTCATGTTAATGAGAACCTTCAATCCAAAACACCTTTTGTTTATATTGAAAGTGATATGATTCTGGTGCTATGCTGGTGTCTGCTGAATTTTAGTTATTTTGATTGCTATTCTGCAGACATTTTTGGTGAGGTTATATTGAATTTTAATAAAATATGAAACGATTTCAAGCATAACAGATAATAGCTGGTTTCTCTGTTCGTTATTATTAGAATGCAGTACACTAAAGAGTCATATTTTCAACAGGGAATGCAAATGGAGAAGATGCTGATATAAAGAAAGTGAATATACAATTGGAGCAGCAGGTCTTGGATGACCACGAGAAGGAAGAGGATGGAGAGGATGGTCTGTCTTTTTCATGTGATGTCTTGCTCAACAATAGTTTTATTTATTGATTCAGCGTTTCATGTGGAAACTGTTTTTTGTTTTATTTGCTCTTTTTGAAGATGGTGAGGAATCTGGAAAGAAGAAGAAAAAGAAGAAGAAGAAGAAAGGCGGTAAGTTGTGTGTTTGTGTTTTGAGGTATGTAAGGCTGAGTTAACTATGTAAATGCCTAGTAATCCTTTACATATTTTTTAGGCAAGGCTCAAACAGACCCTCCATCCATCCCCATTTGCGAACTGTATCCAAGTGGTGTCTTCCCCAAGGGTCAAGAATGTGAATACCCGGCTTTGCAAGATGGGTAAAGATCAACACCAAAGCCTCTCTCTTTCTAGTTGTGTGTTTTCTAATGTTGGGAAATCATACGTGGTTGATGGTGACATGGTCCTGTGCTCTAACCAGGCGCGATGCCTCATGGAGAATGAGCAATGAAGAGAAGCGTGTGTTGAATCAGGCCAGTGAGGAAATATGGAACGATTTCCGACAGGCTGCAGAAGCACATCGGCAGGTCAGGAGCTATGTTATGAGCTGGATTAAACCAGGTTTGACCATGATTGACATCTGGTAAGTTCATGATCTTGCCGTCTTTATACTTACTTTTTTAATGTTTCTATTTAAAGCTAGCCATGATGCTTCTATTTAAAGCTAGCCATTACCTCAGCCATGATTTTGAGATTGTAACCCATGGCTGTGATCTTTACCATTATAGTCAGAAGCTGGAGGACTGCTCTAGGAAGTTAATTAAAGAGAATGGGCTGAATGCAGGCCTTGCGTTTCCTACTGGCTGCTCTCTCAACCACTGTGCTGCTCACTACACACCAAACGCCGGTGATCCCACAGTGCTCCAATACGATGACGTCTGCAAGATTGACTTCGGCACGCACATTAACGGTATGTAGGTTATAAATAAGATGACCACATAGTATATGTGATTATACATAGTATATATATGATTTTCACTTTTCACACACAAGTATTATGTAAAGCTGCTTTGAGACGATGACCAATTGTAAGAAGCGCTCTACAAATAAAATTTAATTGAATATATCTGTTTTGTATCATTTATATGTTTAATTGAATATATCTATTATTTTTCATTAAATCTAATCGAATTTTTCTCTTGCAGGTAGAATAATTGATTGTGCCTTCACTGTCACTTTCAACCCAAGGTATGATAAGCTGCTGGAAGCTGTAAAAGATGCCACAAATACTGGAATAAAGGTAAACTTTCTCATTGAGATGTTAATTGTTACTCTCTTCATATAGATATTATTTAAATGCAGTTTGAACAAATAGCTTTTTTATACCCAATAAAAGTTATTCTATGTGTATTTTAAATTATAGTTTTGTGTGTGTGGATGTATCAGTGTGCAGGAATTGATGTCCGTCTTTGTGACATTGGAGAATCTATTCAGGAAGTCATGGAGTCTTATGAAGTGGAATTAGATGGGAAAACATACCAAGGTATTTTTTTTTCTTCACTGCAATTGATTGTTGATTAACTAAGCATGAATATTGATGGGTAAAAATGTAATTCTTTTTTCCCCATAGTCAAGCCAATCCGGAATCTCAATGGCCACTCAATTGGACAGTACAGAATACACGCAGGAAAGACTGTGCCTATTGTAAAGGGTGGAGAAGCAACCAAAATGGAGGTTTGTGTTTGTTATATCTTATCGGTACAATGCATAGTTTCATTCCAACAGTCAAACATGATTGAATGAAGTAGGAACATGAGGGGAAAATGTCTTTTCATATAAACGGCTAAAGATTAAACTAGAAGCTGGAGGACTGCTCTAGGAAGTTAATTAAAGAGGATGGGCTGAATGCAGGTCTTGTGTTTCCTACTGGCTGCAATCTCTCTCATTGATTTCATTTGTAATTTTGGCACAAACCAGAGGCCTGTCCTCTGGTTTTAGCCTATTATCAGGCTAGACAGAAAATATACAGTATTATTATTATTGGCATTTAATATTGTTCCACAAATATCAACATATTTACGGCTGTGATATCTTGGTTGTTGATACTGTGATAATGTGCTTAATTTAATGTAATAAATGCCCATAACCTACATGCTGAGCCTCTTAACTAATGTTAGCTAGCAAGTAAAAATAAAAAGCTTTGTTAAATTATTTACCAGACTGCTGATTATAATTATTATTACATGGCAGTACAAGGAACGGTAATAAAAATCCCTCCCACCTTAGTTCAAACTGTAATAATAATGTGTTTTTTTTTAAATGTCAAAGAAATAATTCTATTGCTAATCATTTATTTCATGCTGAGGTATTCTTAGTATTCCATTGATTTAAGTCAAGCAAATATTAAAATTCTAGATTAACCCTAAAAAAAATGTAAACAAAAAGCTAAGCCTCTGTTTGAGGGTGTGTCTTAACCTATTATCTGTTATACTTGTTTATCAGCTACTGGCAGCATGTTAGAACTGAGATGTGCTTAAAACCTGCTCTAAATACTTCATTACAGTGCATATTTTTGTAAACAATCAGTTGTGTACATTTTGTCCATGGCTCAATGTTTGACTGTTTTACAGGAAGGAGAGGTGTATGCCATCGAGACTTTTGGAAGCACTGGAAAAGGCATGGTGCATGATGATATGGAATGTTCACATTACATGAAAAATTTTGAAGTTGGACATGTGCCTATCAGGCAAGTCTTCAAATGATTCCATTTTATGAGAAAAACAAATATCACTAGCAAGGAAACAAAATCCAACAGTAACGAGTATTTGATCACAAAAAATGCAGCTTTCAAAGTATAGTACAACATAATGGCAACTGGACTGCATTCAATTCTAAGATCTGTGGATGGTTGTAGCAACTTATAACTGTTAATAACAACAGTATTGCTGTTTAACATGCTATTTTGTATTCGATTAACAATACAATACAACATTCTTTTATTTTCTTCTAATTTCACTTTTACAATTTATATAATAGTAGCCCAAATTCACAGCCATTTGCCATTGGGACCAACAATATTCTGTGTTCTTCACCCTCACAGACTTCCAAGGGCCAAGCATCTGTTGAATGTTGTCAATGAGAACTTTGGCACGTTGGCGTTCTGCCGTCGCTGGCTTGACCGTCTGGGCGAAACAAAATACCTGATGGCACTGAAGAACCTGTGTGACCTGGGCATCATTGACCCATACCCGCCTCTATGTGACACGAAAGGCTGTTACACGGCTCAGTTTGAACACACCATCCTACTGAAGCCAACCTGCAAGGAGGTGGTCAGCAGAGGCGATGATTACTAAACCTAGTTCTCACCAATTTCTCAAAATTTCACTGACTCATGTGTTCAAGTTGCTTTAGGGGCTAATTGTGTAGCGGGGCTGACGGAGCTCAACTTTTCTCAACATGGGATAAAAATTGGGCTCTTTGGAGCTGGCATTTGGTGAAAGCCATTTACATCTGTCACGTAATTAGTCCAGTCCTCTTCCTCCCCATACCTACTAAGCAGTCTCAAGATCAGGATTTGTCAAATTTTGAAAAATTGGTGGACTTCTCTTAACATATAACACAAGTATGTTAGCCCAGGGAAGACTATGGTTGTGTATTATTAAACCATATTGCAAAAAAAAGTATTTACAAAGGATGTGGAGAACTTAACATTCACAGATATATATCTGTGTGTGGTTTCCTCAACAGCTTTTATTTGTAGCCATATTTGATTGCATTCTTTATTAGAGCCTTGGACAGAGTAATAAGACCCTGCACAAATTGGATTGTTTAAGTTGTTTAACGGACAGTGTATATAGAACTTAAACATGCATTCATGCTTTTTGCATTTAGGGACAAAATAATCCTTGCTTCACTTGGACTAGAAAAAAGATGGCTGTTTATAATAGCCTTGAATGTTTTGGCAAAGCTTTTTTCAGGCTGAGATCAGTCGCATCTCTCTGGGTAACGCACAATGCTGTTTTATTTTGAATTACAAATAAAATTTGTAAGAAATTACAGTTACTTTCTCAGCTTTTCTAAGTAAATGTGAAAATTCAGTCATCCAATAAACAAAATAATTACGGTCATTCCACATATTTAGCATTTATTAATTCTCATTGGGAGTAATTATACCGGACACATACTAGTCATTTAATGTTGATATAGCTGTTTAATGTAAGACATTTAATACAGAATTGATCTTGGAATTTAGCCATGGCAATTTTAAAATGAGCGCCTATTTGTTCATTGGGGAACAAGTCCTTTACGATGGTGTACAAGCCATGCCACAGTCCTGCTAATAACAGATGTACTGTTTCACCAGAATAATAATACCTTCAATTTATAAAGAAAGAGGCAGGAAACAAATTTGCATAGAAATGGACTGACTTCAATGATTGTATGAACATTGTGATGGTGAATGTGGCTTTAAGATCAACTTGTACAATAATTCAAAACTTTTGTGCTGTGTGCATGTATATGACTACAGCACAAAAAATGACTGAGGGCCAATACGTCATGTCCATTCATTACATATTGACAATATCTTGACCGAAATGGTTATTTATTTCAACAATAGGCAGTAGTTTTGTACTTGTGCAAAGGCAGGGTTTTTTTTTTCTTGTTCCCGGCTTTAACATTTTTTTCAGATGTATGAATGGATATATTTTCCATTAAAATAAGGACATTAGGAGATCATTGAACATCTACTCCAGATGTAATTTTCCATCTAGGAGATTGACCGGTCACCGCTCTAAAATTGTATTTATCACAGAGATTGTTTATTAACCACATAATATCCAGAGAGAGGCATTAATTGTATTTGAATATGAAATTATATTTAATATGTTAAGTAACAAAAACTGGGAACAGAGTATTGCTTTAAATGAATATATATATATATACACACTATTTTCCATAACTGACCATTTCCTATACGACTAATTGCTAGTTTATTTAATAATAACTAGAAATATTTGTAGTAGTTCTTGGTAGTAAGTTTTTTGGCACCTTCTATCACTAGGGGGTGCTGTTGTGTTCCTCATCTACCACTTTGCTTTTTTTTTCCCACACCCAAATCTGTGCATATGTACGCAAACAGCGTACATATGCACAGTGTTTAGCGAAAGTGTTTAGCGAACAATTCCCAGCTAGTAAAATTCATTGTACAGTTCTCACATTATATAATTTACAATTTGACCATTGCAGATCACTCCAAATTCATCTCCATGCAATTTACATGCTGACTGATACTTTATACATTTTCATACTTAAAAAGCTCGCTATTAATGTTAATAATCATGTAATGTCAAATTTCAATTCTGATTTGTAAAATAGCATTAACTACTTCTACATGACTAACTGGATAAATATAAGAAATAACTACATAATTGGACAAGTCCCTTACAATTTAATTGCATTTGATGAATAGGAGTGTTTTTTTGTTTTTGTTTTTTTTTATGATTTTGTTAGGGAGTTCCTAACAGTAACTAATAGACAATAATAAAGCTATTCATTTGTATTCAACCAATAACAGTAGGGGTAACGTCAGAGTAATTCAAATAAGCCAGTAACATCTGAAATAGTTTTACACTACAAAACCACAACATGTAAAGTTATTATCCATATTTCCAGAATATATATTTTTATATTGTATATGTTTGAGTCAAAAGTGGGACCATCTTGGGAAAAGTTCAGAAGCTTTCAGTCACACTAGTAACTTTGGGGTGCACCCTGTTGCGGTTGCACTGGAGAAACCAGACTCCCTGCATTCCCCGGTAACGCTTGGCCAGCAGTACATACAGCACTGGATTGACGCATGGGTGTAGGTACTGTAACACCGTACAGGTAAAATAGAACATCTCCCAAGCTTGGCCGTGTCTGTAGAGACCCAAATATACACACAGCTCGAGGACGTAACCAGGCAGCCAGCACACAGAGAATGTCCCGGCTGCAAGGAACACCATGAGCGAGGCTCGGCGTGTGTTCCGTGCGCTGGTCATAGACATCACTGGGCTCTTGTGGAGAAACCGAGCCAAGCGCACATAACTGACGGCAATGATCAACATTGGAATGAGGTAATACAAAACAAACTGGCTTAGTATCACTTGATAGTGATGCTCTTGGATGGTGGGCAGGCAGAAAGTGAAGTTGGTGAGCCCTGGTCCGAGGTTCTCTTTAGTGGCAAAAATACGCATTGGCAAGCTGATGAAGAAGCTGAGCGCCCACGCCAGAACGAGCATCAGCACAACAAGGTCTGTTGTGGGCGGGTGGTAAGGGTTGGTGATAATCATGGCTCGAGCCACTGAGACAGCACATAGAGAGTAAGTACTGGCAGCCAGCGAGAAAGCCAGCAGGAACTGGTAAATCTTACAAGACGTGTCGCTTAGAGGCCAAGCGAAACTGACAGCTGAGTGCAGGGTGAAGGGGATGAGAAGCAGCGTGAGGAAGTCAGCCAAAGCCATGCTGAGGATCAGCACGTCCAGTCGATTCTTGCGCAGGGTGTTGTGTTTGGCGAAGAGAGTGAACACCAGCAAGTTAGCACAGAAGCCCACACCCAGGATCACACCACAGGTACAGGCAAAAATCACTCCATAGCGATTACTGAAAACCTGTAAATCAACAGCTTAAATGACCTTTTAAGAAGAAAAAAAACTTTTTTCTTTTTGACAAATACACGATGGGACCACTTATTTTCATTAAATGTCCATTAATATTCTTTATCCAAGTTACTCACCATAGCTGTTCAGCTAGAAAAGAGAAGCCTAACTAAATATCCATGCCCATTGAAGAACTAAGCCCAAAATGTCCCATTGAAATAAATCAAAGCATGCTGTGAAACTGGTGTCATCATCTGAGTTGTAAATGATGAGACTGCCCATCAGGAAGTTCAGGCAATTAGGCACAATTGATCTAGGCATATTTAAAGAGGCAGGAACAGATTTATGTCACAAGTGCAATTTTACACATTCAATCCCAAGAGTCACAAATGCTTTAATGCTTTCAGGAGAGAATCACAATTGATACAAATGAAATAAGAGAACACCATAAACCATCTTGATGAGACCGTGTACTTGTTTTCTTTCAGATATTCAGACGTGATTTGAAAAAGTAATGTATGGGTATATCTTTCATAGGTTACATTCAATTGATTCATCATACTGTTTCTTACATCATATTTCCTATGTATCTGCTAGGATGATTTGATTTGGATGAAGCAATACCCTTTCCAGTGACAGACGGTTATCGCTCTTTCTTTTTTTTTTATTTTATTACAAGTAAACCACTTAGGATGTTGACATAAGGACATTTGCTTCCATTAAAATGTATTTTAGTGCATGACTGTTAACACTTTATTTACACAATAACACCAACATGTGGTTGAAGGCACAATGGAAAACATGTGTGAAATGGAAAAATACTTATTTTCCCCTCAACTATAATAAAGAAAATGTAAAGGGTTATACATATGAAATTCATTTTTTTTCTTATTCCTTTACCATGGACACTTTTATTTAGGAAAATGGAAAGCATAGCTTGCACAATTTATGCAATAGAATTGAAGAAAAGTGTCAAAAGAATGCTGAAATACAGGAGTATAGCACAGATTCCTAAAGTGCATTGTTTACAACGTGTAGAAAAGAGCAGCACTGTAATACTTTTACAGAATAAATTCACAATTCCTATCAAATAAATTAAAAGAAACATTGCTGATTAGTTTAGTACATGAAAAACATTCTTTATGACATCACACTTGGACTTATAGCAGATAACACAGTGACACAGCAGATGGTTTGATTCTGAACTTGAGATGTGTCTGTGAAGAGTTTTGCATTTTCTCTTTGTTTCTATATGCAGGTTCTCTATTTCCATCCGCCTCCAAAAAAGAAACATGCCCAAAGTTTACGGTATATTGTTCCTATATGTGAATTGGACTTTTCCACCTTGCTTTCCCTGGATAGGCTAAGGATCCACTAGGACCTGAAGCATGATTTTGACCTTTTAATATATAACAAGAAGCATCTTTCCAGTACAAAGAACAACATTCGAAATGGTATATTTATGTAACTGTGACTCTGATAGTGCACGCAACATTGAATTAGAGTTTTGAGGCACTGATTTTTATGTTGATGAGAGACACTAATCTAGGCACAAAAAGCGTAAGAAGAGTGTATGAGAGTGATCGGAGGCATCATTGTTTCTTCGCTCTTTCACAGTCATCTCCACTTATTGCCAGTTTTTCTTCTTAGTGAGCTCTTAATGCTCTTAAAGCTTGTATTGAGCATGACCATCCTCTTCGTTTATTGCTCTCTCGCCACTTCCCCAGACATACACTTTTCTTTCTCTTAGTGGCACTTGGCCGTTCTTTGTTGGTCTCCTGTGGCAGGGTGTCGATTGTCCCTGTGCTCTCTAACTGAAAGTCCAAAAGAAAGTCTTTGGTGCTGCTGGCAGCTTTGGGAGCTTGGGCACCCCAGGCTACATGCCGGATGTTGGCTCCACTGCTGGATGGCGTGTCCCACACGTTAGCAGTGTGAACCTGTTCGAACAGCTCTTGCAGCCAGAGTTGTCTCTTCCTGTCCTGCAGATAGCGCCCTCTGTCATGCATAAGTTGGGCTTGACTCACTGACCGTCTCCTAAAATATTAACAGCAAACACGCTTATTATAACATTTGTTTGACATAGATACAGTATGTATTTACTCTATGGATATCTATGGATCTATGGATGTATAGATAGATGGATATGGATATCTATGGATATCTCTATGGATATCTATGGATCTATGGATGTATAGATAGATGTAATATCTGATGTAGATGTAACATCCATAGATGTAATATCTATGGATGTATAACGCTATTCCTGGTTTAGTCTGATTGTTTTTTAATTCTCTGCTCTTGTCTTGAGGTTTTCCAAGTGCCTGTATGCTGTATTTAAGACTTACTGATTAAAATAAAATAAAATACATTTTTCTGGACCTTTATAGAGTCAGTTTAAATGGTTCGCTTTCTAAAACTTGCTATTGTACCCTTAAGGGTTCCTTTAAAGAAAAGGAATCACAGAAACTTTAGTAATTCTCCGATTTTTGTTTTCAGATAGATCAAATAATACCATACAAGCAGTGCTCTGTCACTTTTACTGTGTAAGATAATCGTTGCTGCAAGGACTTGTTCCAAGGTTCCAGACCAGACCATTTCCTTCAGGGAGCACATTAAGAGCTTTAGTTGAGAAGAGGAAAAAGTTTGAAACTGCGCCGAGCAGTTTGGGCCCCTGTTCTGGAGTTGAGAACCCCTGGTTTGTGTAATTTATTTCAAAATAAATGTTACACTTGGAAACAGGACTTATAGTGCAAATATTGTGTTAGGTGTTGTCAGTCCTCTCAACAATCATGTTTATTTTTAATCAACAGTGTGTTTACAGGGCATCAACACGTACATTCTGTTGCTGAGAGCGTGCATGGTTTGCCCCTGGACAGGTAGAGGGATGCTTAGTAAGAGCACAGCAAAACTCCACTGCCTTAGCATCATGCTCATCCACATAACTTCTCAGACCCTTATCTGAAAAAGAGTCAGACTACAGCTAAATATGTTTTAACATGGAAAAAATTTATTTAATTCACATGTACTGATTTTAATACAAATCCATAAAATATCTATACCATTTTCAAGATGCATTTGAAATACTTTTCATTTCATTCAAAAGTGTTTATTATTTACAAAGATGCGACAATCTAACTGTTAACTGCAAACTTTGGAAATATTTCAGTAACAGTGATTCAAGTATTAACAACAAACGAGAAAAATGCTACATGATACATAGTTCTTTTTAATGTTTTCTTAGTTTTTATGCAAGCACAGTGTACACTAATATATTGCCTGTAATATCTAATATCTAATTGATTCATTGTACAATGATTACTATACAAAGAAAAACACGTTTGCGTGAAAAACATACTTACGTGTGCTCTAGCAGAGTGGATCAATGTGTACTACACCTCATGGCCATTTTGCTGCACCCCATATGTGTAGCTGAGCTCCAACTAAACCATGCCTGGATTGCATTAGCTCTTGACAGAACAATGGTATATCCAAACGTAGAGCGTACAGCAATCAGTAAGCCAATCTCAGCTGAAGTATTTTTGCCTCCAGATGCATGGTGAAGAACCTGTTGGCTGCCCACACTGCTGAATGGGATTTATGGCACTCATGCTAAGATGTGGGCGTCTCTGATGATCTCCAATGGTCCACCAAACAAGTCCAACAGAATGAGCAGGGAAAATGAGAGAGAGTGCTCTGTACTCCACTTTGACTGTGTGTGTGTGTGTGTATATGTGTGTGCCTGCCAAAATGTATACCAGACTGACACCACACACACACACTCTGAGAAACTCACAGGCACACACCTTCAGTGGAAAGTGGTTGGCTCGTAGGCTCCCAGAGTGGGGGATAGGGGAACACTAAATAATGGACAGAAGAGGGCATAGTGGTATAATCCCGTTCCATTAAAGTTATAGCATTCAGACTTTTCAATATTTAGTGTTTATTTCATCTCTAGTTAACTAGGAGTTCGTCATTACTACTGCAAAATGACATTGATTAAGGTCGATCACATTTCAGCTCAAATCAAATCAATCTGTACTCCTCATGAACTGAAACAGAAGAGGAATTTTAGAGACAGAGCTGATAGAAATGTGTACTCACTGAGTAGAGAGAACAGAGACCCTCCCTGCCCAATAGATGTGCAGAACTGGGTGAAAAAAGCAAACAGTTTGGGGCTGACCACTGTCCCAAGAGATCCCAACCATAACCTCGGTGAAACCCAGCCTGTGGGTAGGTCTCCTGCCCTACTAAGCAAACCTCATAGCCATTTAATGGTTAAGGCGGTTTTTTGAAAAACACACAATTCAGTAACACTTCATTTACTTATTTATATAATGTGTTAATATACATTAACTTGTTAAACATTATTAATGGACTATTTGTACAAATGATTCACTTTAATCCTGTTGTTCTTTAAACAACTTTAAAAGGTATTTTTTGATGATGACAGCTCTCAGGATAAAACGTAATTGCCTATAAATCTCTTAATTTCCTTTTGAAAAAAAAATCTTCCATATTTTTTTTGTATTACCAATTCATTACTGTGTCTGATTTTCTATTCTATAGCATAACAAAAGTATTGCCACCACTCTACAGGTATGAAAAGATCCTAATATCATACATTTAAGCAGAATAGCTGACCCTTAATTTATTCATTTCTCAGGTTGTTCTGTATGCCATTCTTAAGTTAGAGAAATTGTAGGTCTCTCGGAATAAGACAGCCTGTTAAACTAATGCAATTGGTGAAGGACTTTTAAAAGTATATTATGAAAAGCACCCATCTATGAAACCAACACACTGAAATTAGGTACTTATTAAAGATCATTTTCTTAAGTGGTGAATGTCACTTTTGTCACCTCTAAGCAACAATAATGTCTACCAAGTGTCAACAATGTTTATCCCACATCACACATGTTTGTACTGTTTGGCAAATTGTAGCTTGTTCTTTTCTATAAAACCACAAAAAAACGACATGAAGATTTGCCCTTGGCATCGTAATATACAGAGAACACTTTGGCTTCTTTGAATCCATTTAGTTCCAAGTATAACCACAAGTAATTGAACTCTGTTACAAAGAAAATGGCTTTTTATATAGGAGAAAAACATTGTGGTCTGCTCACTGAGACAAGTAAATGAATAAAATGTGTCATTTAACTCCCTCTGTGTTACCCCATTGACCACTGGCACTTGACCCTCTCAGCACTTGGACAAAACTATGATACAGCACCTGCACTGGATTGGTTTGTCTCTATAACCAGCTTTAAGAGAATGATATATCACTTGAGAAAGGGCATAGTTTTGGTCAACCAAACCACCCGGTATACAATCTCGCAGTGAAATTATTAAGACTGATGTCCCCAGCAAGGCCAATATTTTTTGTTCTACCACTGAACCTCGGCAATTTATCATTCAAACATCCCACTGGTTTGTGTTGTGTAGGTACTCTTGGACCTCAGTTCAGTGGGTTTGATTCTGTGCCAGAGACAACACGGCCACCTTGCCAACAGACCGTTTAGAGCCCTAGCTGTGAATGCTTGTCTGAGAGTTACAGTAAATCCTTCTGCTAGCAGCACTAAGAAGTTTGGAAACCTACAAGGCTGCTGTGCCCACCCTCCCCATACCTCCCACCACCTTTTTGCTGCGTGAATCTCACTTCTATGTTCTAACTATTTTGCTATTTACTAGACACGCATTATCGATTAGTTTTATTTCAGCTTACTGTTGTTTTATTTAAAATATGGTGAGTTTCTTAATGGGCACTGGAATGTAAAATTAGTGTTGCAACTTGCTAACAAGAACATGGTAGTGAGTGCTCATAAATTCACGTCTCATTATGCCTGTTTCTGGAGTGGAGAAATTTGTAGCTTTTATTTTCATGAGAGCAGCCGTGTCAAACATTCTCTACCACAATGTCCTTAGTTCTTGAAGGTGAATAAATGTAATGACTGAGTGTCTCATATATAGATAATATAGATCACTTTTCACTTGTTCGAAAAAGGAAAGCAGGTGTGCATCCAATGTGGTCGGTCAAAAATTCTCCAGCCATTGAATCTCATGCACAAACATGTCTTGATTTTATCTAATCGTCTGGAGGGAAAACTCTTCCAGTAAACGGCTGGTTTATTTAGCAGCCTGCCACCCAACCATACATAAACTATACAAATATTTACTCCATAATGAAGTGCCCCATCTCTATAATTAATTCAGTGCAATAACACACCACATTGAATGTAATAGAAGAGGTTTAAACATAAAACATGTATGATAATATCTTAATTTGAAAGATGATAGGTGAGGGAATTATCCAGATTTTGGCCGATTAGAACCTTACATGTTACAGGTTCTTGACCTTGTACTCTGTTGTTGAGGGGGGGCCTGAGGAGAAGTCTGGGACACCTCACACCAGAGCTGTGTGTGCTACCGCACAGTAAGGCCTTTTGCTGGCTGCCATGGCGTTGGCGACCACAGAATTGCAGTGTTTACTTTAAAGCTGGTGCATAAGAGAAAAGCAGACCACCGGCACTCGCCACCCGCTGGGCCCTGGCAAATCCTACGGCTCATCTCTGTTGAAAATGGCTCAAGAACCTGTCGTACATACAGGGCCAAGCTAAATTTAGCAACAAACTGAAAAACCTTTCTCATTCTTAAAAAGCAGTTTAAGTTTCCATTGAGAGAAGAATTCAGTAAAGTAATACAAATAAATCAGATCTTTACACCATGCCATATTACTAATGAGAATGCTCCTTTTATAAATCATAACTTGCAAATCACTGTATAACAGATAAAGCATCTGACCCAAGACTGAAAATGTTCTGTTATTTCCACTCACCGTTTTTGTTTTGTGTTTTAGGAAAGTCAAATATCAAATATTTGTATGCTTTTTACCACATTTAAATGAACCTGATCCTGAAATAGTATGTGGTTATTCATATATAAGGAGCTTTAGGATTTGTCAGAGTCAGCAACAGTGGAGAAATAATGTTAGCAACTGTATTCAAGAATAATGGTTCCTATAATCATGGCATGTTGAATCAATCAGCTAACTTGACTTTTGCAACGTAGCCCTTATAATGCAGATACTGTTTCCTGGGAAAGTAGGACGGTTCAGCTGGTAAACGTAATTGTGCTTGGCATCATGAATGAACGCTTTGTGCGAAGCTCTGTACATTGGATCTCCAATGTTGAATTCCAGCGATAACAAGCAATAGTTACAAAAATGGAAACCAGCAAGGTAACACAGTAGGTGGGCAAAGGAATGGGCTTGCACCGATTCAAGGTCTGCTAAAGTGATCTGTCAAAGTTCACACTGGTTTTGAATGCAACCCTGTATTGACATGAGTTGACCTTTATCAATATCTGCCAAACAAAACAGCATGATGGCTCAAATAATAATTGGACAAATAAATGGAGAAGTTGCTTGGCACATGACTTGTTAGGAGGTGGGCTGCCAGGGTTCGGGAAGGGGCGTCTCACTTTCCTGCAGTGAGAGATGTTGACATCGAGGTGTGTGTCCTATAAGTACAGTTTGGACTGTCAACAGGGGTATATACTGTGCAAAGGCTGCTGGATAGGTTTTTCCATGCCAGGACAAACCTATTCATCTCATGTGAAAAGCTACCATCTTAGTCTCGCCTGACACCAATGGTTTGATGGTAATTAGTTATGAATAACATCCTTTGAGGACCCTGTAGCTTTAGGGTTCGTCAAGAATAATGTCTTCACTTCTTATTTCACACTATAATAGAGCTAAGCTTAAGAGAATATTGTGTAGCAACAACTTTAACAACCTCACGTGGAAATTGAGTTTTAAATCATGTCACTACTATGGAAAGATGCAAACAGATTTCTGGATAAGTTTCAGAATATATATATATATATATATATATATATATATATATATATATATATATATATATACCTATCATTTATTGTTGATTTAATTCATGAATTGCTTTTTAAAGTCCTATGAGAGAGCAGGAAGTATGTACACAGCATACACAGAAAGGAACTCCTGCAATCTATGCACCAATAATGAATCTTTATGACATATGATTTTCTCTTGCCAAAATTAAGACAGTTTTATACATGCTGCAAGCGTATTATGCAGGTGGGTGGTTCCAGTTAATCATATTGTTTAATTTAGAATACAATCACAAACATGTAATATGCACATTTATAAATCTTTTACAAACTCTAGAAGTACTTTTGTACCACTTTTGTACATACATACAACTATTATACATACAATTATTAACAACTGCACGTTTCTCAGATCCTTCTCTTGAGGGTCCATGATTATGTTTTAAAAGACATTTTTGTTATGTATTTTCTATGTAAATGAAATACAGTAAAAGCTGAAGAGGTGTTTCTTAGAAGCTTGGCACTTTTTTATTGGCAACATTGTGTTAGAGAACCCGGGGAAGATTAAGTGCTGAAACTTGAGGCAAAATATAAGCATCAGTTCTATAAGCTATAGTGCTCCACTTAATTTTTTTTAGGTCAGAGAGGTGTGCCACCTAAAACCATTCTCATAACCACAGTGAACTGGAATTAAAAAACACTAGACCGTAGTCAGAATGAACACAGACTCACACGCATACATACTCTTGGTTCAGTGTTTAGGTGGAGGCTATGAAACTAAGCTGGAAGGAAAGTGTAGTACTTGGTCAAAAACAGGCAATGAAAAAAAAACTGTACCATAGCTTTACTGTTATCATTCACTCAGACCCACATTTAAACATGTTCATTAATACAATGTTTATTTTTAAATTCAGTTATACATAGGATTACATAAAGAACCCAGCCATTAAGGATGCACAAGCCAGTGCACTCTTTTAAAACCTCTTTTTAATATTAATACTAACGATTACTCTTAACTCTTCAGTCTATTCTTCAAAACCTTGATCTATTTTTGCCATACACTGTAAACTCAATAATGAAGTAAATAAATAAATGCAATCTAAACGTAACCTGCAGTTTTCTAGTGCAATGAAACTACTACAACAATGAAAACATTAAAAATAAATCTGTTTATAGTACAATAGAGTTTTGAATTCTCATATGTGGTATGGCAGGCCAAATTGAATGTCACTATAGGTCAACACTGGCCTGCAGACCCTTGCTAGGCATCTCTGGTCTATGGAGAGTGGGAGACATTTCAGTTGTAACTATCTGGTGGTTCACCTGACATAACCAGTGTTTGTACTGTAGTTCTGCTATAACGAACTTCATGGTATGTATAATCAAAACATTTCTTCTCTCTTAGTTCGTTACGTTTACATTTACAGCATTTGGCATATGCTCTTGTCCAGAGCGACTTACAACTGAGCAATTGAGGGAAAAGGGCCTTGCTCAAGGGCCCACTAGTGGCATCTTGGTGGTGGTGGGTGGACTTGAACCTGCAATCTTCTGGTCCCGAGCCCAATGCCTTGACCACTGAGCTACCACCTCCCTCCTAGATGTTGGTTGGATGTGTTTTTATTTTAAGAACATTTTTTATAATAATATTCTGAAAATAAAATTGTTTAAAATTACTGCATAAAATATTTTTTTAATTATTTTACAAAACTAAATTGTGTTTTGAAATGACTGCAGTTTAAATGTCATATAAATGTGTTTTAAAATCACACATTAAATATTTTAATACAAGGAACATTTATTTTTAATATTGTTATTATTTTATATATGATACAAAAAAAAGAACTGTGGCATCTGGCCTTAATTCTTGGCAAACGACTTATAAGAATATAAGAAGCCTGACTGCTGCGGACCATGAATGAACACAATGACTGAGGCGAGCCCAGTCTCCCCGTGTCTCTAAACGTGGTTAAGGCCGCCATCTTGAGGTACTTTCGTTTTGTTTCACACAGGCGGTTCGGAGAGAATAAACCGACATGTAGATCTATAAACGGCTCGGAAATGGGTGTAGGTTAAGAAATTGTCTCTTCTCTTATCACACAATATTTTATTCAACTGGCCTTGAGTTTCTTACAGCTGTAAACCGAAGCGGTGAGCGCCCCCACAGCTTCGCCGAGTCCATTATCGCGCTCTTTGATACGGCGGTTGGTCGGGTTTGCTCTGCACCAATCCCGTGGTGCTTTACTAAACCAAACTAACCAATAGGCGCACGGTTTGTTTCACCGTCTCGGATAGAGGCGCGCACGGGCCATCGGGATACAGCAAACCAGTAACGGAGGTAGATATTTGTTCTTACTTATGTATAAACAAAGCAAAGCCTTGCAAAATAAAGAACTACATACATTTTTATTAAATTTATGGGTATTGGGAGGCGCTGGGACGCCCTGTTTGAAAGTAAAGGGTAACAAAATATTTTTGCCGCGTAAATCTGTGTCTGTTCCACCGCTGTGAAGAGCTGCAGCCGGTTTGACGTTTGTCAACAACAGCGCAAGTTCGTTAACTCTGTATGAGGTCTGTTTTGTGGGTCGCAATTACATTCTGTTTAACTGACCTCGCTTTTTGGATTTAGATACGCTGCATTAACTTCGGTCTGGAAACAACCGCGAAAGCATGTCGGAATTCCTTGAAGACCCGTCCGTTCTCACAAAGGACAAGCTTAAGAGCGAGCTGCTGGCGAACGACGTTCCTCTTCCTAGCGGTGAGCAAAGGAAGGATGTGTATGTTCAACTTTATCTCAAACACCTGACCGTATTGAACAAGAAGCACTCCCCGGCCGATACTTTCTCAAGTGACGAAGAAATAACACCGATGATCTCTAACAGAAGTCAATCGGGAAAAGTAAGTGTCGTTAAAAAAAAAAAATCACAAGACCGCAAAATGTTTCATTCTTGCTAAGTGGGTTTGTGATCATCAGCAGAAAGCTACGAAAAAGACAGATAAGAATCGGAAAGAGGAGGTGGATGTTGCTGGTTTGACCGACAGCGACTTGAAGGATCTGCTTCTGAAGTATGACATCAATCCTGGTCCTATAGTCGGTAGGTCTCCTGCCCCACAGCGACACAAATACTTTTCCTGTTCAAACTCTTAAAGATTTGTTATTTTCAGCATGTGTTTTGATTAATACGTTTTTTTAAGACCCCAAAAGCTTCAGACTGGCTTAAAAACCTCAATAAGTAAAAATTACATTAGTAAAGTAAATAGTTGTAGGAAAATTAGCTCCAAAAATTTCAAGGTGTGTGTGGGGATGGGTTGGGGGGTCAAGGGGGATAGCGTTACCACTCAGAAATGGTGTAAACGTACACAAAGACCCATAGTTAATAAAGGGTCCCTCATTTAAAAAAATGGTTTCATCTATTTAAAATAAGCGTGTACATGAACATGATTAGTATATGTTACTTTGTTCATAAATTTACTGCAGTCGATTAATTACTTTTGGAAACATTTAGTTGTTTAAGTGCAAAGCATGAGGAGATGTGTAACCTTTTCTTTTATTTCCACGTTTGACAGCTTCAACTCGTAAACTGTATGAGAAGAGAATTAAAAAGCTGTTGGATCAGTCTCCTTCAGAAACCACACCACCTGAACCTGAAACTGCAGTTCCGGAGACAGTACCTGTGAAGGCAGACGGCAGTCAGAATGGCGACCCTCGCACAGGGGAGGATCAGTACAGCGACAAGGAAGAAGGTTGTAATGTTGTTTTTGTTTTTTGACGTTTTAATCGTTGTAGCTGTTACGAGTAAAGTTTCTTCAAAATTCATGTTCATAATTCTAATAGTGGCCACATCACTTCTTCATAAGCATCAGGCAATGATTTAAACCCATTAGACTTCTAAAACATTGACACCAGAAAGGTTTGTTTATAGAATTAGACAGATGAGACAAGAGATTATTCTCACATTACCTTTATTACCTTATTACCTTAATTACCTTTCACATTTATTTAATACAAAATTGTTCTAGGATTCCAAATCTGCTAAATTCAATATCCTATATACTTGTTACATCATAATGTCTGGTAATTTGTTTGTATAATTGTATGCATTTGTAATTTTCTTGATGTCCCTCCATTTATTTTATACTGTTTTGTCTGTAGATGTTCAACCAGTACCAGAGCCAGTTCCTGTAACAGCAAGGCTTGTGAGAAGTAGAGGAAAAACCCCTGTGATCACCAGGACAAGCAGTCGACACAGCAGTAAGGTAAAGTATGGAATAATATAGGAATTATTACTGGATAATAGCCATGAAGCCTGGAAAAGCCAATATAAGGTTAATTTACATGATTTACAAGTTCTAACACCATAACATTTTTAACCGTTTAAAAATGTTGAGAAAGGTGTCTATAGAGAACAAAGTGAAAGTCTCTAAGTTTTGTGGCCATATCCTAGTCAGATTGTAGTTCCCCAATTCTTAGACAGGATTTCATCATTATGCAATACATGGCTTATTAGTTTTCCAGAAAGTGCTGTATTGTGCTCATAACTCTATAAGAAATCTGGTTAAAGAACAATGTGGGGTCTCAAAAAAAACATGCATGTATTTGATAGTCTTCCAGCTAACCTTTGGAAATTATAAGAAGAACTGGATAGAGTAAGCGAGAGGCCGTTGTTAGAATAAAAAAAATTCTCCCTTCATAATTTGTAATATTTGTAAATTCATTGTGCAAAGAACTCCTGTGTGTTTTTCCTGTGTTTTGAATTGTTTATTTTTTTTTCATAGTGATCAGCTATCTTTATTTATTTCTGTTAGGAAGTATTGTTGCATAGCATTGCAAGCTGGATAATTGACTCAAATATACAATTTGTGACTTTTTAGCAGGTAGAGGGGACAACAGCAGCTGAAGAACAGTCTCTATCTGTTGACAGGAGTGATCTTTTAAAAGAAATATTCCCTAATGAACCTCCTACGCCCACAGGAATTAGGTGAGCATAAATGTAACGTTTACCTTGGACTGAACTCCTCTATGACATTTTGGTTTTTGGGTGGGTTTTATCTATTATAATGCACATATTAATAGGTTTAGATGGTGCGTGCAAAATAACAATAAAAATAATCCAATGGGAAAAAAAATGTGAATTTGACCATACTACATTGATGCATTTAAGTTGAGTTTAACATCTTGTGTAAAGTAACTGAGTCCTCATTTCATGATTATGGGTTTTCATATGCAGTGCCACCTGTCGGCGGCCTATTCATGGGGCAGCGGGGCGTCCAGTGAGGCCACATGATCTCTGGCCGGAAGAGTCTCTCCTACAACAGCATGTGTTTGCAACCAAGTCGTCCCTCTCACAGAGCCACAGCACTCCATTACATGCTCCATCGTTCTCAGAGTCTGAGCTGCGCCCACGTCGTCGCTCTTACTCCATCTGGCTCAAATTGGTGGTGTTCCTCTTGCTGGCTGCTTCGCTTTATTTTATCTTCCAGAATGTGAGCAGTGAGCAGATTGACTCCTGTATAATCTACTTACAGGACAAGGTTGTCACGCCTCTTCTCACTGTGATTGGTGTTATTGGCCAGAAACAGAATTCTGGTAACAAGTGAACAAGTCTTCTCCCAGTGTATACATGAGCTGTCTCTATTCTCAGACTTTAGCCACATCCTCATCTGATTGGAGGATCAGCATATTGGCAGGGTCTGTACTTATAAATATTGCAGCCCAACTTCTCACTCATGTCTAAATGTGTATTTTAAGTAGTCTTTAAACTGTGTAAATTGTGTTTTCACCTTGTTTTTACTGTTTTGTAGCAGGTTATCAGGAGAGGATGGTATTTTGTAGCCTTGTATTATGATGAAACAACTGCCACTATGGATGCTCGTAGGGCTTCTAGACATTCTCCATTACAAAACTGATTTGTTTTAGATGTCAACAATTTTTTTTAACGGGCATTAGTATGTGTTCATCACGGGTATCAACGCTCTTCACAATGTGTGTTTAAATATTGGGGCATGCTAAAAAGTGCTATTTTGTGTGATGTGTATTTTCTTAAAGATTACTGTATGTACACTTTTTTGCTCTTCTGGTTAATTGATAATTTAACAGGATGGCAAAAAATATTTTCCTATGGTAATTGTATCATTACTTTTCTGTCTGTGTGTGTGTATAGAAGCATGGAAATATGATAAAACTACTAGACTACCTGGTCAATTATGCATTGTGTGTTTAGTGCTGATTTTCCATCAGACCCTGGTTCACATCTCTACACTCCTCTCAGGCTAAAGATGTTTCTTTTTTTTTAATTCACTGGTTTATTGGTTTTGTTTTAGGTGACAGCTTGTTGGGTACGTTATCTATTGTGAAAGTCTTCTTGTCATATGCTAGATAAAGTTGTCATAGCACAAACTTTAACCACCCAACCTGCTTTTTATTTTCTGCGCAAACACTTTTTATCATTTAAAGCAAATATTTTCATTGCTGCCGTTGAAAAATACAGAAGATCACATTTGCATTATTTTGACATGTGGAAAGTAGTGTAGTTCAAATATATACATTTACAGTAAACCTTTGTTTTAAAGATTAATTTTTTTTTGTATTTTACTATTTTGATTTGAAAATGTTTCTGCTTTTTACCTGCAATATTTTTGTATTTTTTTTTTCTTCTTCTAAATAATGCCTTTTTAAAAAGATAAGTAAGCACAGTTCACTGGAATGGTGCATGCCAGTGAAGTGCAGCGAAGATTTGAAACCTTCTGTCCAAAAGGCAGAAAGTGTGTTTTTAAATAAATAAATAAACAAACAAACAAAAATAAATAAATACATTTTGCACTTTGTCACAGGGCAGCTATTAGAATCTAATGGTTAACTGGAATGTTGCTTTCCCGATGAACTGTCTGTCATTGGTTAAATACAAGAACTGTGTGAAATAAAAAAATTATAAAAGGCAGCTGAACTTTTATTTGATGTTTTCTGTTCATATATATATATATATATAAATATATTAGTAACCCGAATTTTGTATGACAATAAGGTCTGTGTTTCTCGTGCATTAGAATGTAATTTTATGGTTAGTATTTCACTATATATAGCAAAAAGTGTATACATCTGTATATACACGAACTCTTGGTCAAGCATGTCAGGAATGTGAGCCTGCACTGTTTTCGGTTTAGTTTGACCTTCTGCTGTCAAGTTGCATAACGGCAGCAGGCTGATCTTATATCTGTGTAAGATCACCGTTGTTTTGGACCCTGTTCCTGCTTTGTGGCTTAGAGGTAACAAGTAATGTAATAACCAGTATATTTAGTGCTAATTCGGTTTATGTGTAAATAATATCTAGAGTAACTACAAGAGTAATATTGTACTGACGCTTCGCTTGTAAGTAATCTGATTGGTCCGTTCAGTGGGTGACGTGAGCACTTCCGCTCCCCTTGCAGCGGGTTAGAAGTTGCCGGTGCGGTGTTCACGTTCTCTATGAGCGGCTGGTTGAGGAGAACGGAGGCGCCATTTTGCGACGTGAATAGAAGTAAGTCTTCTTTTCAATATAATACGTGGTTTTCGGCTACTACTTTTTCTGACTGGTTTTATATTATATATACTAATTAATCTGGTCGCCGTTCTTCTCGTTTTTAACACTAATTTTATTTATGGAGGCCTTCCATTCTGAGCGACCCGAGTAAAAGGCTAATGCAGAAGAGCCGCTAAGCTAACGTGACACCGTGTCATTGAAAACTTTAATGTGCTAATCAGGCCATTTGGTTGCGTAGCGTTAACGGGTTTTTACCGTTTTAACCGGGTTTGGGGATTTCTTTTAATTCTTGATTTGATTTGTTCTTCTATGTTCAGCTCCCAACATGTATCCCAGCACGCTGCTACACCTAGCCCGGGCAAATCCTTTCAGTGCCCCGCTTTTCACGCTGCAGAAAACGGAGGAGTCCCCACGACCAGCCTCTAATGGACAGACCCGCCGGTTGGCAGCAGCTGCAGTGACTGGTGCGTCACCAGAAATATCCAGATTCCAATTTCCACAACTATAATTCAGTGATTTATTTGATTTTCTCAAGTGCTGCTGCTAAACCATAGCTTGTAGCTTTACCACTTTTGGGCATTAATTGTCGGCTTTTTTTTTTAGCAATTGTGTTGTATATCGAATAAGTAATAATTCATCAAATATGTTTTTTTTCTCATTATTTTCTGTTCATAATTGTTGAATTATTGCTTCAGTTGATGTCCCTGGCCCTGGAGGTCGCAAATAAAAGGTCAGAACGGTAGCGTTAGCTTGCTGAGCCGACAGCTAGCGTAGCGTTTAGTAAGCTACTTAGCCAGAGTAGATAGATTGAGTAATATCGTTTTTCCCCGCATTTCATTTCCCAATTAGTCACACATGGCTCGTTTATTTCGGTTTAAATGTGTTTTTTACTGCTTGGTTTTTGTCAAGAATACTCTCCAGACTTGTCTGGAGGGCATTGAAGGACAAAGTTGGGCCAACCTTGTGAAGTAAAAAATATGGGGGGAGTTTAATATAGTGGTCTTCTAATTTACCATTAACATTTAATATGACTTGCATATACAAAATATGAGCGATAAGTAAAGCGTACACCGCGTTCCCATAACTGGCCTCAGACACATGACCACCGTGGATATTGAACACTTTACCAACACGCCTCCTCATTGGCTGTTTTCTCATCTATATTGCAACCACTTGATCTTGAGTTTTTAGTGTTCTTGCTGTAATGCCCTTTGCCATCCCTGTGACAATGTCTCTGTGACCTTATCTCAAACCTTTGCTTTATATTTATCTGGTCAGTTCATTTGTATAATTCATATTTGAGAAACATGTTTATCTGTCAAAACTTGGAATAATAACGCATTACCTCAACCACTAAGAAAACGACCCTGGTATCTCCACATTCCACTAACTTCCCTCAAGACACTTTATGACGTGTTCAGTATTTGTAATGCCATGTTTCTCTTCAGAGGAAGAAAGCTGCGAGTTTGGCTCACAAAAGTATTTCATCCTCTGTGGCTTTGGTGGGATTCTGAGCTGTGGCACCACACACACAGCTGTGGTGCCACTCGACTTGGTTAAATGCAGGATTCAGGTCTGTTTTTGTGTGACTGCTGGAGTCCCGTGGAGTGTGTGGTCCCCGGCACTTACCCAGCATGTTCCATATTGTGTTGTGATGCATGAGCATGTGTGTATTGTGTTGTGTTCCTCATATAACAGAATCAGGTGATAGCTGTGAGTTTGGTTCATCAAAATACTACGCTCTCTGCGGCTTTGGCGGCATCTTGAGCTGTGGTATCACACACACCGCTGTAGTGCCCCTTGACTTGGTCAAATGTCGACTTCAGGTTTGTATTACTTTGAGAAACAAAAGTTTACCCAGGTGTAGATGGTCATTATTTCGAACAGGCGTGAACAGTAGATCTTTATTTTTACGAGCACATTGTATTTACAGAAAAATTAATATTGAGAAATTAACTCCCCTTTGTTTAATTAAAGTAACTTTGCTTTTCATGCCTACTTACAGTATGACTTATCAACATTAGAGCTAATATGTTAATAACGAAAAGAAAACCTAAATGGTTTTCAAATCATTTGAATGCATGCAACTCCCATTTTCAAATGGTATGCCCACATCATTCACAGAATAAATGTGATCTTTCATGCGTCTCTGTGTACAGTGAGCTTCTACACTAATAAAATGTCTCATTTAGGTGGACCCTGCAAAGTACAAGAGCATCTTTAATGGATTCTCAGTCACAGTCAGGGAAGATGGTGTGCGAGGTCTTGCTAAAGGTTGGGCACCTACTTTCATTGGATACTCCATGCAGGGTCTCTGCAAGTTTGGGTTCTATGAGGTGTTCAAGATCCTGTATAGTGATTTCCTTGGAGAGGTGGGTTCTCAGCAAAGCTGTTCAGCCATATGGCAAATGTTATTACTAATCTGAGTATTTATTAGTTTATTATTGTCAGTCACGCTATAATTGATGTTATGTTAAACAGGAAAATACCTACTTGTGGAGAACCTCTCTGTATCTCGCAGCCTCTGCAAGCGCAGAGTTCTTTGCTGATATTGCTCTGGCCCCTATGGAGGCATGTAAAGTGCGCATCCAGACCCAGCCAGGCTATGCCAACACTCTAAGGGAGTGTGCCCCTAAGATGTATGCTGAGGAGGGTCTCTGGGCGTGAGTATCATATTTACAAAATTATAAAAAGATTTTAAAGGATTCAACGGGCATATTCTTTAGCCAAATTGCTGCACACGTTCCTTAGATCCACCTCTAGGGAGTCCCCTGGCTCTGTTGCTGCCGCTCTTTTGAGTGCAGCAGCTCCAGAGTGGAGGCTCCCAGCAGCTTTTCCGGCTGTACAGTTGGAGGTGCTTGAGTCATTGGCGTGTCAGAGCAGTCTACCTGCTCCTTCAGCTCAGTTTCTGCCCTGGCTCCCACTATTGGGACTTCACCAGGGCAGATACGCTGGAGGGCGGACAACTGAACTAGAATCTAAAACCCAAGTTATCACATTCAAGATCAGTTAATTTGTTATTGTACCAAGGCCATTTACTGTTTTTGTTTGCCACTTTTATGAAAAGAAATAAATTTTTTTTGCAATGTATTTTCTTTTACACCCTGCTTCTTCAGTGGAATAAAACTGGTTACTGGTGTTGTGTTAAGTTATTGTATTAACAGGCAATTTAAAGTTGTGTATTTTTCAAATAAGCGTTACACTTTTTGGCAGGTTCTACAAGGGAGTAGTTCCCCTGTGGATGAGGCAGATCCCCTACACCATGATGAAATTTGCCTGCTTTGAGCGCACAGTTGAGTTGCTCTACAAGTTTGTGGTTCCTAAACCTCGTAGTGAGTGCAGCAAGTCGGAGCAGCTGGTGGTTACCTTTGTGGCTGGTTACATTGGTAAGTTTAGCTGATCGCACTCATGTTAGATCTTTACATGGACGAGGTTCAGATCATTGCATTTCATCACTCAGGTTAAATAAACAGTTTATAAATGAGTTATGTCTCACCCGATGTTTTACATTTTAAGGGGGTGAGTTAAGATGAATTTGAATATTTACATCTGTGGTTTTATTCTTCCTGTGTAGCTGGTGTCTTCTGTGCCATCGTGTCTCACCCTGCTGACTCTGTGGTGTCTGTGCTAAACAAGGAGAAAGGAAGCACAGCAGCTCAAGTGCTGAAGAGGCTTGGGCCTATGGGTGAGTGCCTTGTGTATTTAAAAATAAATAAATAAACATTTCCATCCAAAGATCTGCCAGGGGTAGCTTTGAATAACTATGGTAATTTGACCAAACAAGTTTTATGCATAAATGACACAACATACTTCCTTTCTTTAATATAATATGGCAGTGGATGGGTGATTTTACACGCTCCTTAGATCCACCTCTGGGGTAGTCTTCCTACTTCTGAGTGTTGCAGCTCTAGAGTGGAGGCTCCCAGCAGCTTTTCCGGCTGTACAGTTGGAGGTGCTTGAGTCATTGGCGTGTGAGAGCAGTCTACCTGCTCCTTCAGCTCAGTTGCTGCCCTGGCTCCCACAATAGGGACTTCACTGGGGCAGACAAGCTGGAGGGCGGACAAAAGCATTTAGAATTAACATGGAATGGATAGACTTGCTTGATTCCTCTGACCTGTTTGTCGTTCCCCCTCCTCAGGTGTGTGGAAGGGTCTAGTGGCCCGTATCATCATGATTGGCACCTTGACAGCCCTGCAGTGGTTCATCTATGACTCTGTGAAAGTGTACTTCCGCCTTCCCCGCCCTCCTCCTCCTGAAATGCCAGAGTCTTTGAAGAAGAAGCTGGGTCTCTCCGAATAGAGTACTGCTTATTCCCCTGTCCATTATGCCCCCTCCTGTTTTCTATATTTAAGCTCCCACTGCTACACAGTTCCTCCTAGGCTGCAAATCATCTGTCACCTGGACTGACATGGATTTCCATGGACTCCCTCCATGTATAGAGGTTTTCATTTAGGTTGATATGAGTATATTCCATTTGGTTTTAAACTGTCCAGTAGTGTGATTAAAAAGATGAGGCTACAAGTGCAAAGCTGTCCTTCTGTTGAAATGTCTTTTTGCACACACTCTTCTCAACTACAAGACCAACTAATATTCAGTCCTTGTATATTAGTTTTAAAGTATTACATGTTCACACTGATCATAAGTACAGCAGCCCATTATATGGATGTTCAATGAAAATGATGAAATAAAGAATGTCCACATTAATTTTAGATCGTCTTGAATTTCTTAATTTGTGCATAGTCACTTGATATTTAAGTAATGGTAAGTACTAGAAAGATTTTGTACTTTTGGATGTGGTTGCAATCCTTTTGTGGTTGCAATCAGACTTTGAATTTCCCGTTTGGGCAAAAAATAAAATCCAGCTGTTTGAGGCTGGCTTGTTTGTTGCCCAGGTGTAAATCCAATTTCCATACAGCTCAAGCAGTTGAATATGCATTTGGGGTTTTAAAACAGCAGGCATTGCATGCAAATCATTTAAAGACTGACCTAGTTGGCTTTGGACTTCAACATAAGTCTTATTCAAAAGCAAGGTGTTCTCATTTAATATGAAACTTGCATGAAACAAAATGTAGGGCGTCTGGTGTGTGTGTGTGTGTATATATATATATATATGTGTATATATATATATATATAGATATAGATATATAGATATAGATTGTAAGTTAATTTCCAGACCTATTTAACTACTTGGCAATACAACAGTTATTGTCCTAAAAATACATATAATGTTCGTTTGGTAAATGATCAAGATTTTTGTGGTTTATAACATTGGAAAATAGTGTCATTGATTCCACTCTTAAGGATCCACGCTATAGGAATGCATTTATACTAACAAAATATGAACTATAAGTTTCAGAATTTGCAAGTTATCAAAAAATCTCTTAAATAATACACCAAATTATTGGTGTATAGTTTACAAAAAATATTATTGGTTTATTATTATCTAACAGCTGGTTGTATTTTTTTTTTTCTTGAGCCCTTGTGTTTAACTTTATTTAAGAAAATTCCATCAGCTTAGAGTAAAACCATTATCTGGCTGTTTAAGAGGCTCTGTGTTTTAATACCTAGTCCTGGGTAGGAGGCGTGGAGTCACTTAGACTCGGCCCTCCTTTCCTCTCCTCTCCTCTGACTCTGCTTTGCAGCTTTGAGGAAGTGTTGCACAGCGACGCCACTGCTGAAATACTGCAGTCACCTTCTCTCCTCTCAGCTGTCCTGCCATGTTGATTTCATGGTGGTATTTATACCTGGGAGCTGAAAGCATCTACAGGAAAGGCAAGTGTTAAGCTGATGTTTGTATCAAACTGCAATGCAGGTAGAGGTTTTAGTGTGCAGAATTTGTGTCATGAAAGATGAGAGGGTTTGTGTATGTCTTCCATACTGTGGGTGTGTCATAGATGTGACCTTGATGTAAGGAGAATGGAACAGATACTATACAAATGTTTTAGAGGACAAATGATCAATGGAAAGAAATGTATTAACCATACAGATATAACCGGGCTAATGGCTGTTGATTTACATGTAAAATATTTTACTTGATAAACATTTAACTGTATTTTTGATGGTGCAAATGTTGAAAACTGCCAATACAATTTTCTCTGTGCATGTCTGCTATTCCTCTCTATATTTCCATTAAAGATCGCATACACCAATCAGCCTTACCATTAAAACTTCCTACCTAATATTGTGATGGTTTCTATTGTGCCACAACACACACACACACACACACACTGAAGGTGCCACAAGCCTGCCGTGATATCTGGCACATATCCATTATGTCTTATAAGAGGTGAGTTATGGCCTCCATAGATCAGACTTATTTTCCAACCATCAATATCATGTAAAAGAAAACACAATCCGTCCAAACCAGGCCACCGTCTACCAGTGCAGTTTACATGCCAATAGCCAGTGTTACCTTATCCAGGGCGACGTACAGGATAACCATGTCACTATAACCATGTCACCACTTCATCTTTTCCTTGGATTGATAAGTAATGTCTTTTCCTTGACATAGATAAGAATTAACTGCATTCTGTGGCTACATTCATTCTACATCCCAGGTGCCAATATACTGAAGTAATGTTGTTCTTGTCACCTGTTAATGGTACAAATGTTATGGCTACAGTACAGTACAGTTCAGTTAGTACTTTTAACAATAATATAAATCAGACTCCTTTTTTGAAAACAGAATGTTTTCATACATTGGCACTGATTTTTTCTGCAGTACAAGGCATGACATCGGTGCTGCAGAAGCTCCTCACTCCCTTGATTAATGGACCATTCGAGCCTCCCAGGAACAAGGTGACAGTGGTGGGAGTGGGTCAGGTGGGCATGGCATGTGCCGTCAGCATCCTTTTGCAGGTAAGACTTGTGGAATTCTGCCCTCTCGACTGATGTACACTGCATCTGATTTACATTTGATTCATAATCTTGTTACCTTATTAGACTGTTAAATAAAAAAAACTTACAATTTGTTCAAGCAATTCTGTCTTGTTTTAAAAGGGTGGAGAACCCCTTATTTAGCAGCCACCCTTAGCCAGGGTGTCTCACACCAAGCATAATAACAGCGGAAGATAAAACGACACGGAGTACTTGGAGAATATTAAATTAATCTTACCATGAAGAGACTATTGCTGTCTTGTACAAGTTCTGCAATGATTCAGTCGCAAAGAAAGTGCAAGGGGAAAAAAACAGCAAACAAAAACACAGCACTGTTGCAGAAATATTATTTTCTGCTGCTGGAGAAAAGGCCTTTGATAGTTTTTGATAGTAAATATTGAACCATTTTATATATGATTAAGTCAAAAGGCCTCTAAATTTGAAATATGCCAATACATTTCTGCCCACACAGTTTCAGCTTCACTGAGAACCTGACCAGGGAATGTGAATAATGAATATAAATAATTGAGATTTTCAAATTGCCGTGTAGGAGCTGGCTGATGAGCTGGCCCTGGTTGATGTGGTGGAAGACAAGCTAAAGGGAGAGATGTTGGATCTGCAGCATGGAAGTCTCTTTTTCAAAACTCCTAAAATTGTCTCAGGAAAGGGTAAGAATGTAATACATTGGTTAAACCACCTCTATAGTAAAGCACCTCCAATGTCATCGGGGAAGTCCATGTGGGGAGGGAATCCAGGGGATCCATCACTATCAATATGTAATAAGGGAGCGGGTAGTTCCGTGGTCTAAGGCACTGGGCTGCTGATTGGAAGGTATCGCCAAGCTCTTGGGCCTCTGAGCAAGACCCTTAACCCCCTGTACTCCAGGTGCGCCTTATCATGGCTGACCTTGCTCTCTGACCCCAGCTACCAAACAACAAGATGGGATATGCGAAGAAAAGAATTTCACTGTGCTGTAATTTATATGTGACAAATAAAGGATATTATATTATTCTTCCAATTTAATAAGAAATATTTAGGTTTTATTTGCATTTTTTGTATGACGTGTTATGTTTTATATCGGACAGATGCTTGTGCATTAAAAGATAATCCATCACACGACTGACACTTTTCCACAGATTACTCAGTGACGGCAAACTCGCGCATCGTGGTGGTGACAGCAGGTGTACGCCAGCAGGAGGGTGAAAGCCGACTTAACTTGGTCCAGAGGAATGTCAATGTCTTCAAGCACATAATCCCACAAATAATCAAATACAGCCCTGACTGCATCATCATTGTGGTGTCAAACCCAGGTACCCAAATACTTGAAATGAATGAATCTATATGAAAAAGAGATGCAAAACGTTTACCTTTATATGCATGGGTGTGTACGCAGTGGATATTTTGACCTATGTGACGTGGAAGCTGAGCGGCCTACCCAAACACCGCGTCATCGGCAGCGGCACGAATTTAGATTCAGCACGTTTTCGTTACCTGATGGCGGAACGACTTGGGGTACACACAAGTAGCTTTAATGGCTGGATCCTGGGAGAACACGGCGACTCCAGTGGTAAGAATCGCTGTTTTTTTTTTTTTTTTAATTAGTCCTGTTTTTTTACTTGTTACTTTATTCACAGTAGACAGTAGTGTGTATGTTTTGTGGGAAATATTCTATCTCGCAACCAAATGATTCACTTATCTTAGTTGTAAACATCAGTCTCTATTAGGGGGTGTGGGAAAGGGTGTATCTTCTTTAAAACAACCTGAAGCACAGCATACCAAAATCTGTATATATATATATATATATATATATATATATCACTCTCTCTCTCTCTCTATATATATATATATATATATATATATATATATATATATATATATATATATATATATATATATCTCACTCTGCACTCTGCGTGCAAACCCTGGCAGCATTTTATTTTCTATTTTCTCCTTCCCAGTTCCTGTTTGGAGCGGTGCAAATGTAGCAGGTGTGAACCTCCAGAAACTGAACCCAGACATTGGTAAAGACAGTGACAGAGAGAACTGGAAAGACACTCACAAGTTGGTGGTTGACAGGTACGCAAATCAACCATTTTAATGTTATTAAAATGTGCCCTTCACATTATTGTGACCATCACAGAAGCTGTAATGATATCCTGTGTATTTCTCCCGATTTCCTGCAGTGCCTATGAGGTGATCAGGCTGAAAGGTTATACTAACTGGGCTATTGGACTGAGTGTAGCAGATCTGACAGAGAGCCTCATTAAAAACCTGAACAGAGTTCATCCCATTTCTACTATGGTCAAGGTCAGTAGCTAATGCAAAAGAAATACAAGCAGTGCATTAAATAATATGGAAATTGAATCTGGATGTTGGCAAATCAGACAAAAAGAAACAAAATATTGAAGTGAAATCATTTATAAATATTTATTTCCATTACTTAGCACTTTAGTAAAACTGCAGTTTTGTTCATTGACTTTTTCTACTCAACCAAGGTTTTCCCTACAAAATTGGAGGTTTCTTACCAGTCATCGTACGTGGGTTAAATCAAATAATGGGGCGCCCCTAGTGGTGCGATGCCAGTATTGACCCCGGCTGTACTAGAATAAAGTATAATTGCACATCTACTACAGTGGGTGGCAGTGGCGCAGAGTATTCACAGGGAGTAATATGATGAATAAATAATCGCTAATATGCGTAACCTCTCCCTGGGGTCTGTAAAGGAGGAAATTTTAAATTTTATAAAACCATGTGTGAGTCTCTTTCTATTTAAAGAATGGAAAGATTATTTTTATTTATTTACTTATTTTACCTTGCAACCTAACCCCCCTTAATTTTGATTTGGTTTGTTGTTTTTTTTTGCATATGTATAATTGTGTTCCTTATTTGTGTTATGTAAATTGGTAATAAAAAAATTACCTTATTCCTAGGGAGGCCGTAACAGAAAATAATTGAGAAGCACTGGGTTAAATTGAAGAACCCCTGTCTGTCTTCTTTATTTTTTCAAGAATAGTGGAGTAAAGTACTGATACTCTCTTCTTGGAGAGAAGTCTTATGTCGGATGAAGAGCTAGAATTATTAGTTTGCTTTATCTGAGATGAACTCCGCTAGAGAGAAATCACTAATGTGCAAGATGCCCATTTTTTGCTGCTGTAATAGTTGATCTTCCTTTTGAATGTAGGAGTGTAAAATATTTAGCTACTTTCTTTTAATAACATCTTTTAAGGACAATGACAGAAAATCACCAAGTTATCCAGGACATTTGTTAAAAAAAAACATTGTGTAATTTATGTTTGTCTTTATGTGGCCCCAACAACCTTTTTGTAATTATTCTTCATTTTGGGGATGTTTTAAAGAATACCGTTGAGAGCGACAGCTTGTATTGCTGCTCTGAGAAATAGATGTAGAATGTAACCTGAGTTGAATAATATCACCATAATGTTTAAATGTTTCGTTCCAATTTCCTTATAACAGTCTTGCATCACAAGCTTTTCTCCAAGTTGTTCATTGTAAATATTATATATTGAGATCAACAAATCATTTGAATCATTTGACTTGTTAAGTCTCAGCTTTAAGTAGTTTTGGCTTTTTGTTTTACATTTAGTATATTTAATAATAATTTAAAAAATCCTACGTACATTCCTAACCCCAAGAAATATTCTCTATCCTAATAAAAGCATAATGAACATTTCCACTCTGATTTTTGCCACACAGGGGATGTATGGGATCAGTGATCAGGTGTTCTTGAGCCTTCCGTGTGTGCTGAACAACAGCGGAGTGAGCAGCATCATCAACATGAGCCTGACCCAGGACGAGGTGTCTCGGCTGCAGAGAAGCGCAGACACACTGTGGAACATTCAGAAAGACCTGACAGATCTATAAGTCCTACCATTAGGAATCTTGTTAACAACCTTTTTGAGCAAAAAATCTTGATTGACAGCTGCTTTAGGTGGTTTGCTTAGAATGCTAACATGCTCAAATGCAGATGGTGGTCTAGATGCAGCTCTGATCTGTGTGCACTCAGCTTGTAAAATGTATGTACACTGAATATGAACATTCATACTTGTCTGTTGCTAAAGTTTCGAAATAAAGATTCAAAAGACTCAGCCGTTATTTACAGACATTGAGAGGTTTATTAAATTGTTGCTGTCTCTGTGTAAAAAATGTACATCAGTCTTATACATTAATTAAAATACTTATTTACATGTAGTATTCAGGTTTGTTTCACAAAGGCTACCAATTCCTCACTGAGCCAGTAACATGAAGTTTGTGGCTCGTACAGTGTGCCGTTCTCGCAACAGCTTCAATACAGCACAAATCTAAAAAGCAGTTGGCACCTGAACAAGACTTCAGATTTCCAGTAACACTTTCACACATGGACATCGTTCGGTTCTGTTACAGCGGAATAAGGAAAGCTAAGAACGAAAGAGCAAAACTTCTGTTCCTCCCACAGCAGCTCGTTCATAAGCCGGGGAAAAATAAAGAACAGGTGCACCAAAGAAAATATGAACTCTCCGTTGGTTCACATCGGTGTTACCTCTCCAATGGAGGTATGCAGCAGAGAAAGTAGCCGAGCCCAATTTGGGCTGTGGATCAGTTCCCAGAAATAACAGCTCTCTATTGGTCACGTTGCTTTTATAAAGTGACCATATGTGCCACGTAAAAGGAATGCCTTTTCTCAAAGACGGGAAAGTCTCATTCCAGACATTGACTGGTTGCCAAAAGGGCATCAATTTACAAACAAGATTGAAGTGTATATATAAGTGGTGACAACACAGAGAAGAAAAAAAAAATATATATATATATATATATATATGCACTTTTTTTGTTATACCATGGCGTTGCTTTCACCGACTTTGTCCACCAACTAAAAAAACAACAAAGAAACATACAAAGTCAATACAGGTCATTCCTTGAACAACGTAGGTGATCATTTTAAAAGGCAAATCAATAAAAGCATATGATTTGTTTAACAATCGGTTTTGACTTACATTAATCAATTATCTGATTAGGTGACTACTTGATTAGTGAGATTTATTTTAATATGCAATTTCATTTTTGTCTTAATTATGCTAACCGGAATAATATTTGAATTACTATTACATTGGGATTTATTTTATTGGCCTGCTACATGTGCCACACCTGCACACACCTTGTCAGTATGTGAAGCCTGGTCTTCTGTAGATTTGTTCTGCATCAGCGAATTTTAGCAAACTACAAAACAATCTTGTACAGAGCAACTGGACACCTACAGTGGGACATCACGATTTAACAAAATAACAATCAGATTTAAAAATGACTGACTATGGACTTCAGAATAGATCCTTTTGCTGACAAGCATACACAATCCCCAAATAATGCAGGGCTGGAGGAACAAATGTGTATTTCCCTCTACTTGGTGATTAATGTAAGAAGAAAAATGATATGAGCACGCTTTTGTTGAAAGAATATAAGCTAATAACAGCTGCAGTGTTGTCTGATCATACAAGCTAGTTATATAAACATATAAAACTTTATTGTAGTAGATTAATTAGTGGGCATTTGTTAAGGAGGCTATACACTGCATCTCAAAATAATATTTTACTTAATTTTCAAGGCTTAACTGTAACTCTATATAGTCAATTTGTTTGCAGGCCATCCTTTTGGCTTTATATATATTTTTTTCAGACATCTTTCTGAAACCCAGCATGCATTCACACAGTGTTAATGTATTAAACCATGATGTGCAGTACGTACCCCACTGATGCCAGGGAGATTAAGCAGTGAACCAAGAATGGGTATTCTTCGAATGAAGCCTACTGCCACTGGGAAAAATCCCCTACAACATACAGACAGATGTGAGCTTCAAATATCTAGCAGAAATGATATGTTCAAATATCTAGAACACATCATCATCAAAGTACGACATAAATAAATATATATGTATATATATATATATATATATATATATATATATATATATATATGCATATATGTGTGTGTGTGTGTATATATATATATATATATATATATATATATATATATATATATATATATATATATATATATATATATATATGGCAGCCAACGGACAGCTCACCCAATTTACACCATCAAACACCTCTTGTAAAGATGATGTGTAATGTTCTTGGATATATAATGTTCTTGGATATATATATATATATATATATATATATATATATATATATATATATATATATATGGCAGCCATAGCTCACCCCAATTTACACCATAACACCTCATGTAAGAGATGTGTTAATGTTCTTGGGATATATAATGTTCTTGGAGATATATATATATATATATATATATATATATATATATATATATATATATATATCTATATATATATAGATTATATATATGGCAGCCAACGGACAGCTCACCCAATTTACACCATAACACCTCATGTAAAGATGATGTGTAATGTCTTGGATATAATTGACTTTACAATGTGAGTAAACAAGCAGCGTTAAATATAAAAAGTGTAAAACTCTCATATCTTTATTTTCAACGATTGGCAGAAAAGGTCGGCTGAATCTAAAGCAATACGATTGTTCCAAACTCACCTGAAAAGGAGGAAGAAACCATAAACCTCCAATACCACGCCCACGATCGGCCATCCGATCAACACCACAAAAACTCCTCCCAGAAAGAAACCTGTAGCTTTTACTTTGTGACGCTGGAAGAAGAATCTGAAAGTGCGCTCCAGGCCAATAACAAATGACAGACCTGCAACAAACAAGATCTGAAAACACACACACACTTACTTAGCCTTCACATGTTTGATATGTGAAGTATGGTGTGAGTAAGTCTAATGAGACATCCATCACAGTAGTCTCACACTCACATTTCCTATGGCCAGCAGAGCTTTATCGAAGAACAGAATCATCCCAAAGAAAAGGAAAAACACGCCAAAGCCTGTTAATCCCATCCCAATTTCTGTTCAAATAGAGAAAAATCATCATTATATTCAATGAACAGATTCATGGATATTCAAAGACACCAATATGGTTCCCTTTTGTCTGATTCCTATTAATACAATCTCAGGGAGTTTTACATACCACAGGCTCGCTCATTAGAGACAAACTTCTACACTTTTTTACACATTTAAATTAATACTTTAAAAGGTGCACGGTGGTTTAGTGGTTAGCATGTTCGCCTCACACCTCCAGAGTCCAGGTTCGATTCCCGTCTTGGCCATGTGTGTGTGGAGTTTGCATGCTCTCCCCATGCCTCAGTGGGATTTTTTCCGGGTTCTCCGGTTTCCCCCCGGTCCAAAAACATGCACGGTAGGTTGGTTGGCACCTTGGAAAATTGTCCCTAGTGTGTGAAAGTGAGTGTGTGTGCCCTGCGATGGGTTGGCATTCCAGCCAGGGTGTGTTCTGCCTTAATGCCAATAGACGCCTGAGATAGGTCACAGGCTCCCCGAGGGAAGATCGGATAAAGCGGTAGAAGATGAATGAATGAATTAATACTTTATAACCTCTTTATCAATGTTAATACCTGTTGGAAGTTCTAGAAAAATGAACTGATTTTAATTGAATCACACTCAGCCCTGGAGATACACACATACACTCACACACACATTATTCATATAAATTCTCTTCAAGCACAAACAAGCGCACACACACACACACACACACACACACACACACACACACACACAGGTAAGTATTTAACTGTAGCTATAGTCGGCTGTGTGAGAGCCCGAGTCCGGGTGTTCTATAAATTCATCCCACCCGTAATGCCTTCCTACACACACACACTCAATGCGCATGCGCAAACAAAAGTTTCTGCATTTCATACCGGTACTTGCGGTTAGTGTACAAGCTTGCGGTTACAATAGGATGCTTTTGTCATGTTTGTATGATTATACGTTAACGTCAAGTGTACAAATAATGTTACTTTAAGAATCTATGAACGTATACGTGTATTTCACTATGGAATCCATTGACAGTACACGTGCTGTATATCTTTATTCTAGCAGACCATTTAGCTCGTCCTTGTCATTAGACATGTTGATTATCATTTGTGTGTGTTTTATTTTTTGTGCTGTTCTGACGTGACTCTCTCCACCCCACAAGCCTGTACTGTTCTGTTATGGGGTAGGACTTTTTCATGTAATGTAGTTCAATTAAAAACTACCCGTTTATATGGGTGGTATTTTCTGATCCGATAGTTATAACTATCATTTTCCGCTACGCTAGGAAAATCTGATAAGGTAGGATAAATCGTTAGAACAGCGGCTGCTCGACTCCAGGCCACGCCATGATGCCTCTCATTCATTCAGACTACCGCAGCCTTCACATCTTCACCGATCAAATCATCGGCCCACGTCTGTGGTAATGACCTCTAATCACGAGATAAAACCAATCAAAGTTCACTCACTCTGCGAATCGGTCAGGGAAATCATTTCTGCGCCTTATCAACTCGCTTCCGTGTGAGGCACAAATCAAGGCGAAACGCCGCACCGTTACAATTTTAGCGATCGCCACGTCTTCCGGAAACACGTAACTACGCAACACTTGGGGGCATTTACAATGACATGACTGCGCTGCACTTACGCAGTACGAGCCTGCAATTAGTCGCCAGACAGCGAATGAAAAAAATAATATTAGCAAATAGTTAGCATTTATATTTATTCATCATATTCTCTTGATAATTCAATAACGTGCATATAATTTCTAATGCCCATGTTTTTAAATCGCATGATATATTTGAACGTCTTCTTGAAATGCCCAGCATGCAGTTGACCGTCATGAATCAGACTCGCACTGATTTTATGGGAAATGTAGTTTTAGTGGTTTCTAATAACCACGGCTGGAACTTGAAAAACACCCCTGGAAAGACTACAATTCCCACAGCATCCTGAAAGCCAACCGAAACGAAACGTGTTTATTGAACGAATTTGCCTTCATTGACGAGACTTCGGGATTTTGTCAAATGCCAACCCCGGGATTAGTGTAGTTGTATCGCATTTCTCTGCTTGTAGATTAGTCTTTATAGTGTGCGAAGATGAACACAGCTTTTGCAATGACTTTGGTGTTTGTCGGCTGCTGCAGCAATGTTGTGTTCTTGGAAGTTTTAGTGAGGTCGGTGTAACTTCTGCTTTACTGCCTGCCTTATGCAGATCCTCTACTGTAGCTATTAATAACTTATTAATAACAAACTCCATTGGTTGTTTGTGTTTATTACAGTTGACACATATAATTACAGGGTCGAACCGGGATACATTTCAGTGAATGTTAAGGTTTTCATTGAATAGTTTCCTGTAATATGAATGAATCATGACGGAAGTGAAAAGAGTTTTTTGTTGTTGTTGTTGTTGTTGTTTTTCTTTTGACTCTAGAGATTTCCCAGGATGCGGAAATATTGTCACATTCTCCCAGTTTGTTTTCATTGCATTGGAGGGCTTCATCTTCGAGACTAATTTCGGGCGCAAGAAACCAGTCATACCAATCAGGTAACCTATAGCACTGTCAGTGTAGACACAACAACCTACACTACTCTTACAGCACGGCAGTGCTCTTTGAATGACCATTCATTGATTTCAACATCAACATCAAATTTTATTTGTCACATACATACAGCGTTCGAAAAGCAGTGAAATGCGAAATCCTTTTTTTTTTTTTTTTTTTTACAACCGTTGAACAAGTAAACGGAAAAATAAGGGAAAAAATATTCCTATGAAAATAAAAAAATAATGAAGTATAAGAACCAAGTAAAAATATAATGGATGTGTGGCAGATATAGTAATGTTGGTGACAAGTGTGTGCAAATGTGCAATCCATCCATCCACCAATCCGCCTGGGTGTCCACCAAGTCACCCACCTATCCTTCTATCCACTGATTCTGCAATCCATTTACCCCTCCATTCATTCATCCATTCATCCATCCACACACCCACCATTCTGCATTTCCACCAACCCATCCATCCTTTATCCCAGGAACACTTTATATGAATATAGAATGCTGTTAGAGGGGCTTTAATGGCCAATTTCCTTACCCATTACCCTTATGTGAGGTGGAAATGCACACAGGAAAACAGCACACAATCACAGACACTCATTCTCGACTACTACTGTTGAATCTTTTTCTCTTAGATTAATATTTAAATTTGCGTGAAGACGAACATGTTTTTTTCAGTGACGTTGGTGTTCGACTGTTGCAGCCGTTTTGTGATAGTAGTTTTGTGAGGTCGGTCTAACTTCTGCTTGGCTGCCTTATATACATATAACTTATATCTATTACACCCAGGATACAAACTCAGTCTATCACAAGGCACTCACACTCATTCACAACAGCTCACAATTTTTACAAACACATCAATCAGACACTCTGATATATTTAGGATAAAAGTGAAGATTTTGGAGCTGTTAACGCCTTTTTGTTTCTCTTCAAAACAGGAATGCAGTTAATGTAATTTAGTTAAATGGAGGTGAAAAATGTATTTGCAGCTACAAATAGAAGCTTGGCCTGTGGTTTTTTTTATAGCTTGATTGATTTCTTTAGCATGGTGTTACTTGTTCTTCTTTGTAATTTGATCCTCTGTAGAAACTATGTGATAATGGTGGCCATGTTCTTCACTGTAAGCGTCATCAACAACTACGCCCTCAACTTCAACATCTTGATGCCATTACACATGATCTTCCGATCCGTAAGTCTTTAACGTCTCTCCTGTAATCCATTAATTTGCAGTCGTGTATTTTATCAAGACCAGTATGTGACTGACAGAAATGTTTTCCCCTGCAGGGCTCTTTAATAGCAAACATGATACTGGGTATCATCATAATGAAAAAGAGGTAGGATCTCTGGGAATTTAAAACTAAATAATATTGAGTACTTGTAAAAAGGATAATGTAATATTTTGATCTCAAACATAAAGGAATTCTGTACATAAATTATTTTGAAGTAGTGCATTGTTGTTTCTAAGAGGCACTAGTTAATAAACGAAGACTCTCACCGCTGAGTGTCTTCTGTAATGTTTAACAAGGTTGGAGATAACTATGCATATATTTATATATGCATATATTTTATTTCACCAGGTTATTGAATTTATTTTCCTTTTTTACTATTCTCATAGGAGCATTGTAATTAAAATCACAGAGCACTGTTGATTCATTAACATTCACTTCATTTTTTTGAGGAATTACTGAATTCCAGTAAGTGTGGACATCCTTACCAATATGCTGTTTTGTCTCTGGTTCAGGTATTCATCAAGTAAATACCTTTCCATATTTTTGGTGTCAGTAGGCATCTTTATATGTACCATCATGTCTGCCAAGCAAGTGGTAAGCATGCTGGAAAATGTTGTGCCATCTTTCTGACTGAATTACATTTTTCTGCAAGCATCTATTCGTTAGATGTAATGTTAGATGTGAATGTTAGATGTATTTCCCTTTGTTTGATCGGTTTTGTCAATATTGTTCATAGAGTGCTGAAAAGGCTGCTACAGAAGAGGAAGGAATGTATGCTTTTCTGCACTGGCTTTTAGGTAACTGAGCACACACACACACACACACACACACACACACACACACACACACATTCTTCAGTGATAACAGTAGGCTTTGACTAATATTTATTCCTGAAAAGATTAGATTTCTGTGCAGATTTGTGTTGGGAATGTGAGTAAGACTACACTAGTGTACAGGCCTGAAGTTTCTATTTTTATTTAAGGTATTGGCATGCTGACCTTTGCCTTGGTAATGTCTGCTTTAATGGGCATTTATCAAGAGAATCTGTACAAGCAGTATAGCAAGCAGTGGAAGGAGGCTCTCTTCTACAATGTAAGTAAAATTCTGTGTTACTCAACAGATCAGAAATCTATGGCTGTTCATCTCTGAATGACAAATAGCGAACAGCTTGAATGGGTCTACATAAAAAAACAACAATTTTTACAGTCCACTGTTTGCACAATGACTTTATTGTAAATTAATCGCTGATAAGCTCATAGTATCTCTGTATACATTAGTGAATTAATGTTGCATTTGTATTTCATGTATCATTAAGGAAATTGGCCTTACTATTACCCATGTGCATGATAAAATAACAAATCTCAGCCTCCTATAATTAATTACGAGTCTGCACAAAACATTACAGCTAAACTCTGTAAATGAAGTAACAGAAAAGTTATCAACAGATTCTGTTTTGAAGTAAAATGTATGAGAATTCAAATACTCTCCACTCTCTGACACACAGTGTAAATTAATGGTGGCACAGGTGTGACTCGGCCCCCAAATGTAATGAATATATATTTTCTGGGTCATTCTGTTGTCAGTGTAATTTTTTTGCTTCAGCACTGCCTGCCATTGCCAGGATTTCTGCTGCTCTCTACTGATATTTATAACCACGGTGTACTATTCAGTCAAACCAGTGAGTCTATTTTTTTCTCTATATGCACTTTTATTTTTTGAGTTCCTGTATATGGTCTCCTTGGTTATTTCTCCCATTGATGCTGTGTAGTAGACAGCAGGAAGATGTGTCACAATTT